>SEMN01000263.1:0-330000 GCA_005408345.1 Macquaria australasica
GCATTTATATTTATAAGTGGTTGCAGATTTACCTAAATTAGAAGAACTGTTGTTGAGGTTTCAGGTGTGTGAGGACATAGTCTTCAATTGGTTCCAGTGGAATAATTCAGTTAATCTTTGACTAAGGTAACTTTATCAGCAAAAAAATCATTGTGATAGTCAGAACATTGTGTCCACATATGACAAGACAGTGCCAGAAACATTAAAGTTAAGTTGGATGTTGCCTTACAGGTACTTGATATTACTATGTCACCTATTGGAAGTGAGTAGACAAGACTGATGGGAGAGAAGGGGAACAAATAAGGGTAAACAAGGGTGGCCTGCAGTCACATAGAGACAAACCTATCCTGAGTTATAAGTTGCGGTGGATTGTTTTTAGTCAGCTTTATGGAGATCTAAAAGATATCTAGTAAAACACCTTAATGTCCGTTAAATGAGCCAAGTTTGAAATAAACAGTTTGTGCCACCATGCTAATAAACGTGAGTGTTGTGTTCAGTGATTGAGTGTACTCACTGTTGGGTGTCTGGGGTAGACCATCTCCAACCATGCTCTCTGATTCTATAGAGGAAAAATGGGGTGGGGGTGTGGGGGGGGCAGACAGCCTTAAAGAGATCTGTGAATAAATGAATGTGTGCTCACATCTGCTCACAGCTTCCAACTTGTGCTAAAATTGCCATCTCTCACATTAAAACGACTAATTCAGAGGCCAAAAAAATAAAGGACATGCATGACTCATTTAGAGGAAGTGAATAATTTTAGGACCATACTGTCAACAGAGGAAAAACACCGCGAGCAGCCAGTTATTATTTAGCTTTTCATAAAGACCATATACATACATAAGTGTCTTACCTCTGTGTGCTCTGACGTGTGTCTGAAAGCAATTATAATACTTGTACTTCTTCCCACATACCCCGCATACATAGGAACCTGCATGAGAATTCAAAAGAGTGTCATAAAAACAAAGTGCAAGCATTATCAGGAGTACATGCATATTGCATATTTGATTGTCATAAAATTTACGATCTTAGTTCTCTCTCGTGTTCTTAGTCATCCCCATCACAACTACTGCGAATATCTATCTCTCAATGATCTCTCTGAGTATAACCAAAATATTACAAATAATCAGTTAATGTTCTAAGCTCCAAGTAAACGTCACTTTCCACACAACCTTTACATTACATTAAATGTTTTCTGCATTTTAAAATTCTGAGACCTTTTCTCGGCTGTTGTTGCCTAAAAAGGGAATAATTACTACAAATCTGAATAATTGAATGTCAGGAGTCAAGACTGGTATCAGGGCCAATAAAGGTATTTTTAACTGGTCAGAATCAGCTTGATGAAGAACAAGAATTAAAATTGTGAAACCTGGAAATGAATGTCCTATACAATTTTGATCAAATACTTGTTCATTGGATATACCTATCTAAAATGAATGCAGTCAAGGCTATAATGTTTATTTGAGTTTAAACTATTTTAAAGGGGTTGCCATTTTGAGGGCCGTAATTGAATTATGATATAATATTTAGTTCCATCACAAAATACTTAAAACATTATAACCTTAATGAAAGCAGGATTGTCGCAGAGCTGTTTTATTAGACCACATTAGTTTTAGCTAGGTGTACCAAACAAACAGGCAACTGAATGTGCATACAGTACATAACCACAATCATGTGAGAGCTTCAAGTTTGCAAATGAGTGGATGGCAGACACAAATGTGAACAAAGCTCAGAGTACCTCCTTAAAAAAGGACCAGCTCACCCAAATTTCAAAAACTCATGTTTTCCCCTGATGGTACAGTCTCTAGCCATGCAGAAAGTCTTGGTTTTATTCGCCCAGGTTTTGAGATATCTGTCTTTAAGATTTCAGCTGCCACCCCAATAATAAATATTACATAAAATGGAGGTGAATGGAATTTCAATTGTGCTCACAGGATTGGAACATTACATTTAAAAAAATTCAACAGCAACAACACGCTGTCAATAGTTTTCATAGGGGCCATTTCTTCTGTAGAAAGTAGTTCCAATAGAAACTGTGGATTATGGAGTAACCAGGACATTGTTTCTAAAAAGAGACATTGTTGCTGAATTTGATGTCATCTTTAAATGCAGTTTGTGTTGTTTTGTCAGTCAGGAAACAAGGTCAGGGTCAAGAGACACCAGACATGATTGCAGTCAGGAAATGTATATCCATATGTATATTCACACACCTATGCATGAGTCTGTGCTCTTCGTTGGAGGAGGAGTACCAAGGGCAAACATACCCTCGGGCTGAGCTCTACGGGATCCACCTCCACTTGCTCCGCCATCATTGCCTCCAATGACAACACAGATCTCAGCAGGGTTGGCATCACCCACTTTCCCGTTACTCGTCTCCGAGGTCCCAGGCTCTTTCTTTACTGTGACAGGTGGTGGACTAGTACTCTTGGACTTTGGGGCTAAAGTCGGTGAGGGGCCATCTGTGGCTGCACTCCTACCGTCCGCCTGCTCCTTCCCAGGATTGGGTGCCTCTTGTGCACTCATGACTCCACCTCCTCTGAGCCCGTGCTTCTGTACCAGGGGAATAAGCAACAAAGAGAGACAAAGACTTTACTTTAGTGTCCTGTAACAATATACAGTCTTGATTCGGGAATGACTTCTTGCCTAACATATAGTAAAGGTGCATAATATCAGATCTGCCAGGTAAAATATGTGTTGTTTTGAAACTACCATGGAAACACAACCAATGTCCAAGAAAAAAAGGTTGTGTCTAGATATCACCTTTGATGTGTACCTACCTAGGTACTCTAGTACCTAAGAGCAAGCTGCACATAATAAGCAGTAGCCTGCATCTGACAACTACTGAAAGTCTAAAAAAAAAAAAACTAATTGTGAGACAACCACCCCTCTCTTTCTAAACACAGTCAAGAGATGTGTGAGCCCAAAATGCACAGCAGCCACCACCGGTAATATACAGTATCTGTGGCAGTGCAATTTTGAGGAAGAGAAAAGGACAACATTTTCTTGATAGCCAGAGTGGCTTAACTGTTCGTAAGTGACCTTTGACGACATAAACTCCACAGCTTTGTGGCACCCAAATGCTCTAATTTCAGAAATATCCAAATTAAACAACTTGCCACTTCAGCACAAGGCTATAAAAGGCCTTGTCAAGAGAATGTGCTCAAAATGCAACCAAGCAAAACAGAGTTATGCCAGGATGACTGATATTATGGAAAGAGGGAAAATTGGTCTTCTAATAATAGCGCACCAATACAGCAACAACAAGCCTTTTCATAGCCCAAATACACCTTTCTTTGGATATGACACACGACCAAGAAGCCTCAGCAAACAGGCCCATGCATTGGATAATGTTGAGATAAAACATTTATGGTTTTCAGTTCAAATTGCTTACCTTCAACCATAGAAAAATAAAAAGTACTGTCAGCTCAATCACACAGTATGTGCAACACTTAACGGCCCTGAAGGTTGTGCAAGTTTTGTTTTTAGTTGATTTCCTAATACCTTCTACAACCTTTAAATGGAACAAGCTTGAACCTGGCTTTTCAGATTTTAAGGTAGATTTTATGTACAATTGTAAATTCTGTGTGCCATAAAATCTACAGCATATTTCATGAGAATTCAGTCAATTTTTTTATCTTGTAATGAACAAAACTGTTGGACAAGGGGAAATTTGCCCTCCTGGTGGCGCTACAGGAAAGGTAATATAACGGCAAGGCATCTATTTAATGGCAAACTTTGCCATTTATGCTTTTAATTTGAGTATTTCCATTTTAGCTTTTCCATTATGGTCATTTTTCATTTTCAGTTTCATTAAAGAGGCCTTCCTTTTCAATTTTCCATTGCCATTTTCAATGCTGAGTATTTGTTATGCATTTATTCTTTGTGTATTTCCAATTTTAAGGCATTTCCATTTCAGGTTTTTCAATTTCCCCAATTTCCCTTTCCATTAGTCTTGTCACAGCATCTGGTTTCACCAGTGGCATAAGGTTTACAGCAACTGCGTTAACACCTGTGTAATTCGATCCACACTGTCCATGGACTGAAAGTGTAAGCAGCAATTAGCCAATAAGCTGGGTTTATATTCACAGGTTATCTATGGGACCTTGTTATGCATTTTAACACAGTTGACGAAAATAAATACTCTAAAAGAGAAAATGTTTCCCCAACTACCGCATTTTACTACAGAAATGAACCAGGCAGCTGCTCAATACCAACTAAGCTAGGTTCATCATACAGCTTTAACCAGACGCTCATAACTACAGGTTTAAGCCACAGATCTTTAAACTTTCATATGTGTAATGCATGTGTCTGCATTACATTAAAAGTGTAAAGCCAAGCTTCTCTGTGTCAAAGACTTTAAACTAATCTATTTTGATAATAAATTATTTGTTGAAGTAATTTTTAAAACATAAATGCCAAACATTTGATGGTTCCAGGTTCTCAAATGTGAGAATTTGCGGTTTGTCCTTGTCTTACATTATAATAAATGTATTCTCATTGGATTTTGGTCTGTAGGTCAGACAACAGAAGACATTTAATCGCCTTGGACACCTTGTTCTTTGGTGTTTTATAGACCAAAGAATTAATCGAGTAAATAATCTGAAGATTAGATACTGAAAATAAGTGTTAGTTGCAGCCCTAATTATATACAAGAACTGTATAAACAAATTAAAAGAAACATATTTAACTTGAATTAGGAAACATAACAATGTAAACTATAACTAAATATGCAGCCTAATTACGGACCAAAGCAACACACAATCACATATGATTATTTATTCATAATATCTTCTTTATGTATTCAGTATTAAACACTCTGGAACCCCATACCAGCAGGTATATACAGTACTGTGAAAAAGTATTTGCCCCCTTCCTGATTTCTTATTTTTTTGTATATTTGTCACACTTAAATGTTTTGGATCATCAAACAAATTTTAATATTAGACAAAGATAACCCAAGTAAATACAAAATGCAGTTTTTAAATGATGATTTCATTTTATTAAGGGAAAAAAGCTATCCAAACCTACCTGGCCCTATGTGAAAAAGTAATTGCCCCGTAATTGCGCATCGACGACTCATCCAGGAGGTCACAAAAGAACCAAGAACAACATCTAAAGAACTGCAGGCCTCACTTGCCTCAGTTAAGGTCAGTGTCCATGATTCAACAATAAGAAAGAGACTGGGCAAAAATGGCATCCATGGGAGAGTTCCAAGGCGAAAACCACTGCTGACCAAAAAGAACACAAAGGCTCGTCTCACATTTGCCAAAAAACATCTTGATGATCCCCAAGACTTTTGGGGAAATATTCTGTGGACTGACGAGACAAAAGTTGAACTTTCTGGAAGGTGTGCGTCCCGTTACATCTGGCGTAAAACTAACACAGCATTTCATAAAAAGAACATCATACCAACAGTAAAACATGGTGGTGGTAGTGTGATGGTCTGGGGCTGCTTTGCTGCTTCAGGACCTGGACGACTTGCCGTAACTGATGGAACCATGAATTCTGCTCTCTACCAGAAGATCCTGAAGGAGAATGTCCAGCCATCAGTTCGAGACCTCAAGCGCACTTGGGTTATGCAGCAGGACAATGATCCGAAACACACCAGCAAATCCACCTCTGAATGGCTTAAAAAAAACAAAATGAAGGTTGGAGTGGCCTAGTCAAAGTCCGGACTTAAATCCAATTGAGATGCTGTGGCATGACCTTAAACAGGCCGTTCATGCTCGAAAACCCTCCAATGTGGCTGAATTAAAACAATTCTGCAAAGAAGAGTGGGCCAAAATACCTCCACAGCAATGTAAAAGACTCATTGCCAGTTATCGCAAATGCTTGATTGCAGTTGTTGCCGCCAAGGGTGGCACAACCAGTTATTAGGTCTAGGGGGCAATTACTTTTTCACATAGGGCCAGGTAGGTTTGGATAGCTGTTTTCACTTAATAAAATGAAATCATTTAAAAACTGCATTTTGTATTTACTCGGGTTATCTTTGTCTAATATTAAAATTTGTTTGATCCAAAACATTTAAGTGTGACAAATATGCAAAAATATAAGAAATCAGGAAGGGGGCAAATACTTTTTCACAGCACTGTACCACCAGTTTGAAGAGTTCCTATGTTACTCCTGTGTACCAGAACAGTTTGGGCCATATCTATGGATGTATCATTCTTTTTTATCTAAAGCTAGAAATCAGAGAAACACCTTGAAATTGTGACACTTCGTTGTCATACACGTGTTGTCATTCTAAAATGAAAAGTAAATTCTCTTCAGTAAGAGAATTATGAACCACATTTTAAACCTCATTTGAATGCAGAAACTCTCAAAGAAATATTTTGGGTTAGCAAAGTTAGTGGTTTATTTATTGTTTGCACAGCAGTGCCAAATTTAACATCCCAGTGACATCATAAACTAAATGGTCAGCTCTCCATTTTCTAGCTTTAGATCTGAACTCTCTTGGGAATTCCTGTAATGGTTGGCATTCCCCTTTGAGTGCCTTGCTCGAAGACACTTTAAATGTTGCTGATAAGGGAACAAACATTTTCATATTTTAGGTAAATTGTGGAGTTAAGGCAAGAAAAATGCTCATAAATGTTTTGTTTCTAGTGGATTGATGTCCAAACTGTACATGCACCTATCTGTTTTAATAAATATCACTGAAGAACTGTATTACAGAACACACCTATAATAAAAACAACGCTTTGGTGGTGATTGTCTAAAAATATCTCTAGAAAATGATCCTTACAAAGCTTGTTCCAGTGGAAAGTATCACCGGTGCTTTACGGTCCACAATTCTACATCAATGTAATTCCACACGTCCATACTGTCATGTAACTTCCTGTAAAAATCCAATTAATTCAATGAGCCTCCCCAGAGACATGCAGCACCATTTATGGCTAAAGCCACTGTGAAAACAAGAATGATATCCACAAAAATAAATAGCACCTAAGAGTGAAAGTGATTCAATTTTAACATTTTCTGACTCACGGAGAAAGAAATGATGTGGCTGCAGACAGATTATGGGGGTGAATTTGTTAAACTGCTCCAGTATGGCAGTAGTTTAGGTTCAGCTTCTCTCTGCAAGTTTGCTCAAGGTATATGGGAAATTCAAATTTCGTGAAGCCTGTTTTCCATTTTTACCAGACTTAAGGAGTCTAGACTGAAAAGCTTAACTACAGCATCTGGATTGTTTTTTTAACACTATTTTAAAAGTAACTGGCTATGTTTTAATAATCTGCATCTTGCTGAAAATGCCGTGTGAAGACTGTCTTTCTGTGGAAATTTAACAGTGAGTCACAAAAAATACAGTAAAGCCTCTCTGTCTCAGCCTTTTCTTCAAAACGTAGCCTAAGGGAAGCAATTTCAAAGTCGACAACACCGGTATTTGGCGGTGTTCTGGCAGAGCTTACGCTGGTATGAAAGTGTTGTACCGTGACAAGTCTAATCCCCCACGCATACAAAAAGCAATGTGTCATCATTGTTCTTTTATGAATGATTGGTTAAAGGCCTTCTGTCAGCTTAAATTCCAGCCAAAACAAATGAAGACAGCACAAATATGGCGAGTCTTAACTTTGATGCATTTATCATTTCTTTATAAAATGATTAACAGTAAAGGAGATGCACTGATCATGTCACTTATTGAACCCATTTAAACATTCTTCAAAACTGTTGAATAAAGGTCATATTGGAGGCTGTTTTTTAGGGCCGGTACCAATGACCAATTTCACATCATTAGGATCAGCTGATCCGATACCAATCAGCGACTGGTTCCTATTATTTAACATTTTTTACAGAAAGCTCCAACATATGTAAAAGCGACCACTAAGCGATATCCACTACTCAAACATACTAATATATTCCTCTATAGTAAGTTTTTTTAAATGCCTGCTTAAATCTCATTACCAGTGGTGGAAAGTAACTAAGTATATTTAATCAAGAACTGTACTTAAGTAAAATTTTGAGGTATTTGTACTTTAGTTAAGTATATCCATTTTATGTTACTTTACTTCTACTCCACTACATTTATTTGACAGAAATAGTTTCTACTTACTTTACAGATCAAAATTTTACATAAAGAAAAACATATATGACAAGCTTATGAAATACAACACATTGTTAAAAATTTAACCAGTGGTTCCCAGCCATTTGGCTTGTGACCCCCCCCCTGGTTGGGGCCCTTGGCCACATTTAAGGGACATTTCCCCTTTTAATGTCTCACATTTTTTTCATTTAAATAACTCTATGAAGCCCAAAGAGGTAAAAAAAAAATATCCTTTTTTTTTTTAAAAAGTCCAAAAAATTAGAAGACATTTGTGCAGCTCTCCCACTAATCATCTCACGACCCCTGAGATTTATCTTGTGACCCTTAGGAGGGTCCCTAGGTTAGAAACCACTGGACTAAACTGTATATAAAGTAGATCAACTAGCTCCACCTCAACCAGGTATAACAGTAAAAATGCTGTTTAAACATTGTTGCATTAGTATTAACAATCTAAGTAGGATTTTGAATGCAGGACTTCTACTTGTAATGTAGTATTTGTACTTTTACTTAAGCAAAGGATCTGAGTACTTGTTCCACCACTGTTCATTACATTCAGCAAGTCTGTGTGGGGTTAGAGAAGAGCATAAGCTGCCTCTGACAGCAGTGAGAAGCAGCCATGATGGATCGAGCCGTGAAATCAATGTTGGAGTAATGATTCTATGCTTTGCCTATTTTATGACTGTTTTTTTTTTTTTTTTGTTCGTTTGTTTTGTTTTTCCATCAGCAACTTTTAAGATCGCTAGCTGAGTAATTTGTAATGGATATCGGCTGATATTGATTGGCTCCTTATTGATCGGATTATCCCTACTGTGGGGGTCACAAAGCAATGCGTCTCACTGCCTTCTTAAACGGACATTAGCTGACTTTTATCATCTGTCATCAAATGAAATAATGGCATGGAAATATGCATCTGAATTAGATCAATCCCTTAGTCATCCATGTAATATTTCCTGTGCAACATTTTGAATGCATACCATGAATATATGAAATGCCGGTTGTGGCCTGTTTTCCTCTAATTAAAGTCAAAATGCAAAATTAGCCATCTGGCCTTCTGTTTCTTTCATAGTCTGAGCCTTCTGATATACTGTAACCTACAGCACCATGCAGAACGAAAACCTAAACCAGATGTACGTTTGCTTGATGTTACTTATAAATAAAGCACAACCTAAAAGGCCAATAAAAATAAACAATACCACAAGACCAGGAAATATAATGAGATTAAATCTTCAAATACTCTTTGCATATCAAGGATCTATAGATAGTGTCATCGTAATAGGAAGAAGTAAGAAGGTGTAGGTGGCGTTGTAATTTATGTCACCTTATTCAACTAGTTTTGTAATTTGGCCCAGCTGCATTTTAAAATGTCAATGCATGCATATTAACAACAACATATTATATCACTGCACTAAATTTATCTAGGGTTACAGAATAAGGAGGTTAGGCATACAAGAAAAACATCTCTAGGACATACCTCTGTTCAGAATTCAGCGCTTAGTCGAGGTACTTAAAATAATTGGCCTATATTTGGGCAGTACTGTATCTGCCTCTGCACAATAATGAAGTAAATCAATCACTGTGCTTGGTTAAAGCAAAAAAAAAAAATCTTGTGCTTTTAACTTAGAGAGATTTTCTGACTCTGAATTGTACCTTGCATTGCCAGAAATCACTGCTCTGCATGTTAAGTAGGCTGGAATAGAGATTCCAAATATAAAATACAAATTTGTTTAAGGCCCAGGAAAATGTTTCCACTCTGGAGGGATTAAAAATAGGAATCAGCTAAAATGGGAGGATGAAGGGGGTCACTTCAATCACTGCTTTCACTGCATGTTTGTATTATCCGGAGCAGAGTCAGTGACTGGGAGCAAGGGTTGACCAAAACCTGTTTCACACTAAACGCTTTGCTTTCCCTGTTTCTTTAATCAAATGCACTTTTTCCTGTCCTCTGTAATAAATGCCTTCCAAGATGGTGTATGACCAATGATTTCAAAAAGCAATAATGCAGAGAAATGGATAAATCCCCCCACACCCCACCTCATACACACACACCCGGGATGCTCTGGAAAAAGCAACTGTGTCGTCTAGTAAAATTCCATCAGCATACACTCAAAACCCCCATAAAAACCTTTTCAATCTATATGTTAATGCCACGAATTAAAATTTAATAACAAGAGATATTGAAAAGCAGACTTGAATTATACAAAAATAAATCCTGAAAGATCAGGCCCCTAAAATTAGAAATTCAGGGCGGCATCCGGTCTGCTGCTAAACCCTTGTAGGCTGGCAGATTAAATTTTTGATGAAAATCAAAATTACACTGCACACTGACGCAGGCGCAGCAAACCTGGCACTATTGTGATTTATGGATTCATTAAACCCGTGGGAGTTTCACCCCTCCCCTTTTCACTCAAAGAAATGAGATTTGCTTTGCTGAAAATTTGTATTTTCAGAGAAGCTACTCAGGCTCTGCTCTACCTTCAGAAAATGGTCAAGAAAAAAAAAGAAGCTTCTGTGTACATAACCACTGCACGTAAACAGGCCTAATTTTCATTGCTGCAGCAATTGAACGTCCTTATGCATTATTCATGAAACCAATAAGGTTCATTTTTAAAAAGGAAGAGGCAGGAAAAATATGTGCAGAATGCACAGATTTTTTTTTTAATGCAGCAGCCCCAACCCCTGAAAAGCCATTCCCTAGAGACTAATTTAAATGAAGCCATTTTCAGACATTTTCAACATGCCACTAAGAAAATAGCAGAACATAAGATGTTTGCTATGTTTAAAAAGGATGTATGTTTGTTCAGACACATCTAAGCATAAATCATGAATCTGTAATTGTGCATTAACAAAAAGGAACTGGCATGACATCAAAGACAGAAACTGTTTGTGTAACACCGCTTACCCTTTTAAATGGAAAACAAAACCCCTGTACTAAGTTAATGACAATTAGAGCAGCAACTATGTTTCAAACACTGGAACCCACAGGCTGGGATATGATCCCTCACCATCTTGTGTTTATCAGCGCCTGGAGGGACAAGTTTCACCTCTCCATCCAAACTATTCACTCCGAATATCCTCAGTGAAACAAAGCTTTTGTTCATTAAGGTACAGACACACCAGCATTCCTGTTACCTTAAAATGAGAACACTTTTTAGAATACAGTTCCCATTAACCGTATCAGGGTTTAAGGTGTTTTCATTTCAACACTGCAGCATTATTCTGGAGAGCTTTATAACTTATTACTTGATCCTTGAGGTATTCTGCATATAAACATTCCCATCACTCACAGAGGGATCCAACCCTATTAAACTCATGACACTAGTTGCCTCTCTTCTGTTCTGTACTTTAACTGAAACTCCTGCATTTTGATTAGACTTTCCAAGCAAAGGTCAGAATTTACACCCAGATTTTGCATACCAACCATACAATTTCCACCAGCTCTTCGAATTTATACAGATTTGAAGGTCAGCATTAAAATTACCAACAGCAAAATGGCCTCCGCAGTTTCCCTTACATTAAAATAAAAGCAAGCCATGCAAGATGGGAAAACTGTTTGGCGTCTGCAGGATTAATATAAACAGTCGAGGCACTGGTTGTGATTGTTTTACCCTGCCCTCAAATTATGCTGACAGGCTCTTTCTTTTCTTTCCAGTGCTATTCAGTTCATTTTGGATAGTTATTTTCCGTTTACACATTTCCAATCTCTAGAAATTCCAAATTGTTCCATGTTTACCAAGCAGTGAGTTATATCTGTATTATAAATACACAGTCATACATAAACAAGCAAGGAGAAACAGGAAATTTGCAGTTAATGTGTATGTTAGACTGAAAAGATTCAGGATGGATTTAGCAGATTTTTTGGTTTTTATCTTTATCTCCCAGGCACTTTAAAAGATTTCTCAAATGGCACACTGTTTTTATTTTATAAATGCTTAAACCTTTAGCAAAATAATTGAAGTCCAGAATATTCATCGTGATTAAAACCAAAGAAGGAACAGAATGAACTTGCACAGTGAAAGGTCATTTTGCATTAATTAGCATGAAAGGCACAAGATACTTTTCATTTTAATTTGTGGCAACCATTTCCGGATGATGTCTATTCATCTCAAACGCATTACAGCATGTGTCTCCATTCGCATAAACTAACATTGAATTTAACAAAAACAAGTCTCAAAACTAGTCTCATTACAATTTTTTAATTTCTCAAAATGACTGCCTACAGGTGGCGCCAACGACACCCAGATTTAAAATGCTCTACCTTCCTAAAAATAAAATTCGACATGTATTTTGACATGACGACACTTTGGTGTTTCGCCTCGTCTGTCTACAGTGAATACCAAGGCGTCAAATACAAGCAAAAGTAGCGTTTAGTGTTGTGCGAGTTTCAGAAGAAGCCAACTCCGGAGCTCTGCTCAAATTTGCTGGAAAATTCACAAAACATGGCTGCAGGAGGTTTTTGTGTTTCAGATTGTTCCTCCCCTCATCGTCCTTCATGTTGCCACTATCGCCTGGTCCCCTTGCTCTATCGGAATAAACGCTGGGTCTCTACCTAGGTGGTGTATATGAGAACAAACTAGGTGCAGAGACGACTAGTCAGCAGTTACACGGAAACTTCATTACGAAAATTCAGTCCAAAAAACATCAACAGATTAGGTCCATTTCGGATGGCTTCAAAGCCTGCACCTGGTTTAGTGGCAGTGCAAGAAGACTGCCAGGTCTCGTTCGTTAAGTAGAGGGGACTGAAACTTAACATCCGCTACTGAAATTTCTAAAAAATTTAGGATTTCTAAATCAGAAAAAAGAAAACAGTGGTCTGACATACCTCCAAAAACGATGCAGCTCATGCGAAACAGGCTCCCGCTCCAGAAATCTTCCCTCCCCGACCAGAGGTGACTGCACTACAGCTTCCTCAAAAAAATTGTGAATTAGTTATGAGAAATTCCAAATGTTACAAATTTTCACCACAGCGGTTTTTCCCTCCGCGACACGCTACGTTACATTTTAGTAAAGAGTAATGGCGTAATGAATCATGAATTTGCCGAGGTTTACTCAGTCCGCGCAGGCTCTCCGTAGCTGCCTTGCACAGACGGTTTGTGTTGCGGTTCCTCCTGTGGAAATTTCGTCCGCCATATACAAGGGCAGATTCCGAAATTGCAGCGCCGGCCTGTTTTAGCCTAGATGAAAAAAAAAAAGAAAGAGAAAAGGGAAAAAGTCTGGGAAGAAGACAGAAAAAAAGGTTGGCCGGCTATGAAGTTACACGGGGGGAAAAGAGTGGAAATTACGCAGAGGAAAAAATTCTCATGTGAACTGAGGACTATAAAAGCAGGCTCTTACTGCAGCTCTACTCTATACGCTATTGAGACACGGGGCTGTTTTATTCAGATAATAGCTTCTGATTAGGTAATTAAGCTTATTTGTCTGATGGACAATTTCATAGCCTCTTGTTCAGATAAATGTCCAAGTTTCACAGTTGCCTTCCAAATGTTTTCATTGTTGTTAATTTTAATGTAAAGGAAAATAGCAACCCTCCATGAGCAGTTTGTTCCAAAAACTGTTCAAGACTGACTTTAATGTTGTCTAATTGTTTAGTGTGCGCAATCAAACCAAAATTAAAACTCATACGAGGGTTTTGCCATAAAAGAGTGACAGCTATGATGCTGGTGCTGTTTACTGCGGCAGTCCCCACATACAGTTTGTTTTAAGGTGACTAGTCAAGAGCAAGGTTTTGGTTGGCCAACAAATTTTGATTTCAAAACCCTACTCTGAGAATTAACAATCCTTTTTTTTTTCTTTTGAAATAGTTTAGTTTTTTGTTTCTAGAAAAAAAAGTTTTTGTGCCAGGATGTTTAAAGAAGCAGCTTTAGCATGTTTTAGTATTTCTAATACATGCATTGTGCAGGTATAGGCTGTAAATGTGGGTTGACTTATTTAGACTTGACAATAATATAACATGCACACTAATAACAACAATAATAATAATAATAATAAAATAATATATTACGTACTATTACAACATCTCAGATGCAATATAGCAACAGTTTCCGCGAGCAGAAACAGCATCAGCCTGCAATAAAATTAAGACATTAAGGCTATTTTGTGCCTTTTCAAGCCTTTTATTCTCCACTGTATCCTTAGTCATTCAGTCATCTGAAGGGAAAACCTCTGCAAACCTCTCGTAAGGGATGTTCAGTCATCTGAAGAATGAATAGATTCATTCATTTCTAAATTAATGATCTAATCAATCATTTATGTATCCAGTTTTCAATTAATTAATTTGTAATTAGTTAGTGGGTTAGTAATTACGGAGTGTACTTATTAGAAAGTAAGTAAAGTCCACAATAAGTTAAAGCCATAATAAGTGACACTTAAATCTGTAATCTGCAAAAAAGAGAAATAAATCGATAAATGTGTGATACATTAATTCTGTTTTCTTTCATCCTTTACTATCAACCCAGGATTTACTTTCTCTCAGTGGAATTTATTTATAAATGCTTTATTATTTTACAATTTAACATTAGATCACAGTGATTGCGATTATTTTTACACTAATAATAAGCGTTATTATGACACAACTAAATCTGACTGCACCAGTTGTTTTTAGAAGTTTCTGCAAGTATTTTTAGGTTAAACACACCTGTATCTGGAAGGTCAGTTTAAAGTAACTTTCCTGGCAAAAACTACATCATGAACACAAATCTGTGACAAAGTTATTGAAAAGTACTAATCAGGGGAAGGATACAAGAACATTTCCAAGGCACCAAATATCCCACATGCTACACTAAGGTCAATCAAAGATATGGCATAACTGCAAATCTGCCTCCTTAAAAATTGAGTATCTGGGCTGAAGTTTTCCAGAGGGCACGCGAGAGACTCTGAAACAAAGAGGAAATAGCGGAATAGTCTGATGAGATCGAAAATGTGTTTTTTGTCAGGCAGACGCGAATGACAGTAGATGTAATCCAGTTTAAAAACGCTTACTGAAAAAAGTTTAAATTGCGTTGTGTCACACGGTAGAAGAAGAATGTGCTCCTGTGCCTAACGCAGCTCTCTGCCTGATTCTACTGCACATGACGACTCACTATATCGAAGGGGAGCATGAATAATCACAGTCAATATATTTGTATATATATATTACCTATGTCTTATACAGTAGCTAGAAATTATGAACTATGAATTTTGTATGATATTTAAACTAACTTATACTCTCCCTGGCATCATACTCATTCCAAACACTCTGCACATCAGCAGAAACACAACATCCCTGCTATGAATCCTGGTGGAGGAAGCGTCATGCTGATGCTTCTCTGCAGCAGGCCCTGTAGGGCTTGTGAGGGTATAGGGGGTCAAATGAATGCAGCAAAATACAAAGAAATCCTGGAGGAAAGTTTGCTGCAGCAGCAACTTGGGAGAATTTTTTTTTTCAAGCAAGACAACAACTCTAAACATGAAGCCACAGCTACGCAGGACTGACTGAAAAACAATGTTTATGTCCTGGAGTGGCCGAGTCACAGTCCAGAGTCCAGTCAAGAATTTGTGGCGGGACTTGTAAATTGCTGTTAACTCGCAGCCCTTGTGCAACTTTACAGAGCTTAAGCAATTTTCCAAGAAGAATGGGGAAAAATTGCAGTTAGTCCAGATGTAAAAAGCTGATAGAGACCAATCTGCATAAACTAAATGCTAACATTGCTGTCAAAGAAGAGGTGCCTCTGCTAAATTACTTGACTTCACTTGGATGTGAATATCTATGCAATCATTTATTTTGTATTTGTACTACAATCAATTTGTAGTTTTCATTTTGACATTTTTATTGGATATTTTCCCCATTATCAGTGTCAGAAATCCTTATTACACCCATTGATTCAATGATTTATTGTAAAACAACACAGGAAAAAGTGTGGGGGTGGGTGGGTGATGAAAATTAATTTTCCTTTCCTCATGGGTGTAGTATGATTTATTTTACCTTAAATATCAAATTAAGATGGGCCTTTTTTTCCCCTTGTTTCTTCAATATGAAGATTATTGCACAGAAATACAGTTGGGTATAAAGATATGATTGACATTTGAAAAGGCTCCCACAATTTCCTGTTTTTCAAGAATCCCTGAAACACGATGACGCAATCTGTTATTCTCTGTTTTGAGAACTGCTCAGTAATGAAATTATTACCCTTTTGCAAATGGAAAGTAATGCGATCACTGATAATTTCATGAATCGTTCTTTGTATTTACAATATAGACACAGGCTAATGAGGTCACTCATCTTGTCTTATTTAAAACAAGATGGTGAAACAGTCAAACAGGGCAGAGGCAATAGCATACTCCCACTAATACTTATAAAGTGCTCATACATTTTCAATGCGCTTTCCTCTCAATATCTGGATGGTATAGTTTTCATCAGATACACAGAGTAGCTTTGTATACTAATTCTATCCCTGATGTACATGGAAATTAGTAATTGGTGCTGGTGTGATTTTTTGCAAGTCACATATGCTTATGTTCTGCACTCAATGCCTATCTATTGTTTTGACTTTTACACTGGATGAAACCTACTCCCTCTCTCTATTGTTGTATTTATCATTTCTGGCCAGCAGAGAGCACCAACATACCAATAAATAGTCATTTCCTTTGCTCCAATGCAGTGGCCAATGAGAACAGTGCATCTGCACATTAGGACCTGCTCCCTTTTTGCTCTCTGTCTCCCTCTGATGCTTGGACTTTGCTAAGGTCTGATCCAGATCCTCCCATCAGTTGTGATGGGATTTATACCTGTGATTTATACCTGGGGCTGTTAAGTAAACATTAAAAGCTAATTTAAACAAAATGTTTCGAGTTTATTCTTAAAAGAAAATAGTGTAGGTGCAAACCTCAAATCAGCAGGCAGCCTGTTCCATATATAGGAGCAAAAGCATTGAATGCTCTGTCACCGGATTGAACTCACATTTTCAGATTCTATATTCTATATTCTATATTCTATATTCTATATTCTGGGGCCAAACCATTAAGTGCTTTATAGAACATGAGCTAAAATAAAGTCAGGCAAAACCAGATCTGTAATGGACAGGTAACCCAGTGGAGATGTTTAAGAATTAGAGTGATGATCACATTTTTTGGTCCTAGTCAAGATACGGGTTGCTAAAGCTGTTAAATGGCATTTACTTAAAAAAACAAAGTAAAAAAGTAAAAACAGCATTACAGTTATCTATTCTACTGGTGACAAAGGCATAGACAATGTTTCCAGGTCTGACTGTGATTTAAAAAAAAAAACATTGAATTTTTTTGATATCCCTAAGACTATTTTGGTGATGCTGCTAATATGTGAGTAAAAGCTAAGGTCAGCATGAATTGTTACTCCCAGGATGCTTTGTTTGTGGAGAGGAAGTGATTGAAGACACTGGTTATCTCACTGGTGAAGCCAGCCAGATAGCCCACTATTTGTGTCCAAGAGTTCCTGATGTGTTAAATCACTCTTTAAGAGGTTTTCTGCTTCTTCCACGGTGATGAAAACAAAAGCACTAAATTCTGAGGTCTGATGTGCAAGTGAGTCGAAGACTAAAGGATATTTCAGGAAGTGGGGAATGGATGAGACTGTTCTTCACAGCAGCAGAGAACAGATTGAATCCACTGACTCATACAGGGGAAGGAGTTTCTGACACCAGCTGAAACATTTGGCAGCTCAGAACTTTGGGATAAAACCTAGCAACCAATGTGTCCTTAATATTACAAAACACACTGTATCTTTCCTCTGTCATTTTTCACAGCTCAAGGTTGGCCTGACCTCCTTTCAACCTACTTTTTAAGAAATATTCCTTCAAGTGGCAGAAGAACCAACAGGTGAGTGGGGCTGACAACAAGGATGCTATTTTTTCTCAGTGACCTACTTGAGCTTGAGAGCCGCCAGACCTTTGCTGCATCTCAAGAGCTCGGCATAAATTAGGAGACAGTTCCCCAATACACTAATGTTACCACAATGTAGGTCTTCCAAAATGTGACAAAATGAACCTGTGAAAAGAGAACAAAAACTTAGAAAAAAGGTTAAGTCAGTAAATGTATGCGCAATGTACATGTAGACATAAACAAAGAAGTGTGCAGGTGCAAGGTGTGCTATAGTAGTCTAAATTCAAAATCATTTAAAATTCAATGTACAGGTATACTGAATACATTTTATCATTAGCTTTATTTACCATTGGTTGCAACAGGCCTTTCCCCCAGCAGACATTTTGTCATAGTATGAACAGCACAGGTGTTACTAATAGCATTAATGATGGCTCCTTTCTATTCATGTACCCCAGTAAGCCGTGACAGTGGGACAGTGAGCCAGCATGCACCATACCAGGACCCTGAAAGCAAAGCAGCTAAATGGAATTCATCCATTATTTATTTTATGATTTACACATGTGCCTTTTCCTGCTGTGACATGTCAAAATGTCTTCCATGAAAAATGAAAAGTGCCTTCAAAATATACATGGAAGAAGAAGAACAACATGTTTTTCTTAAATCACAGCCTTGGATTGGAAATACTATTTACTTTTTGTGCACTAATCTATACACAAATCGTGAGCTGGATGTACAGTAAGGACAGTGTTGAGCATAAATGGTGTACACTGACAAGAGCAGAGACAGAGTATGGACATGCATGTCCACATACATTTGCTGATATTAGGGTATGTTGACATCCATGCACAAATATAGCAGATGGCCCGTACAATGACAGTTATATAGTGCCAGCATGATCAGAAAACTGAACAATACAATCTCTGACCAATCTCTGTTGTCATTTAAAATACCAAGTACCAAGTTCATCCATTACCTAATATGTATTGTTGGTTCAAGAAAACAGTAGTTTAGGCTGACCACAAACAAGCAAAAGCAGGTAGGAATCCTGGTTGTTGTTCGTTGCATTGCCACTGGTAATTGCAGGTTTTTGTCAAAAGCCAATCAAGGGCCTCTTGTATCCATGTGCAGTGTGTTATTTAGGATCAGGGAGCCTGTTCAACTCTAATGCTAACCCCAAACCAAAAATATAATATGTTTGTTTTTCTAAGGTGACTGACATAAAAACAGGCTGGCGTAGACATTGGACTTAACATGTTTAAAGGAACAGTTGTTTTGGAAAATATGCTTGTTTGCCATCTCACACAGAGTCAGATTATAGAGGATCAATACATATTTCACTTAACTGTGTCCAGTATAAAGACAGTGTTGCAGTAGTTTCGACATGTGTGGCTTAACAAAATAAATACATAAACAGCAAAAAAAAAAAATCTTAACTCAAGGTCCACTCACTACCTTTTTCCAGAGCTTTCAACTGCATCTCACAGATGTCATGTTTAGCTAAGCTTAGCACGAAGACTGAAAGGGAAACAGTTAGCCAAACTCTGTCAAACACAAAAGAAAAAATAAACCTTCCAGTACAGTATATATAGCTCCAAAGCTGTCTTGTATGCACATTACATCATGTTCATGTTACATAAGCCATCACACAAGGTGAATGGCTTTCTTAAAAATGCAAAAATGTTAATGAATATTGAAGTAGTATGACCTGTTGATATTTGGTTTGGTCACTGTAGAGTAATGTTTCATGTACTGTATATCTGAAAACAGTCAACTTTAATCGTGCTAACTCTTGGTCATGGGATTGGATGTGCAGGATCATATATAGACAAAGAAACATTCAAAATTATACAAAAATAAACATCATACAATTATTTTGCGCTCTTACCTGTATGCCGTGTACTTTGAATTTGCATTTGTGCTTTTTTACCTGATTGTGCTTAGTTGCATCCTTGGTCAAATTTGACCTTTCTCATTGACATAATACACAAATCTAAGTACATCTGTATTGGATAAAAGCTGTGCTTCTATGTATAAATGCCTAACATTTAACCTGTAGCACTAAAGTAGCACTTTGCTTATTTTGAGACAAATGATCATGTTCATTTAGATCCTCAGCCTGAAGGCAATCAAAGGCTCCTGGCTGTTTTGTTCCTTACATGATTGCAAATCATGACAAGAGCAAATAGCAAAAAAAGCCCATAATTGCTTTAACGGCATCTCTACACCTGATTAGGGAAAGAGAAGTGAGTAATGTAATTATAGTTATGACAGGGTAGTGTGAACTGACTGAACCTCCAGTGCTTTCATATGCATGAAAAGTCAAGGAAGAAGCTAAGAATAAAACATACAATGATTGTACAGTAAACCTCTGCTGCCCACAATGACAAAATGTATTTGATTACAGTAGTGCCCTTTCCTAAGCTAATTATAGTTATCCATTTTCTGCACTTGGATGTTGTTCTTATGCTTAGTCACTGTAGAGTCAAGGCCACAACCTAAAATCATCATCAAGGAACTGGAAATATCAGAGGCTGCGTGCGATGTATTTATATTTCCCATTGAACTTGGCTCTGCCCAAAGTGGAAATCATCAAAAAGAGCATTTTAACCCAGCATCCTCTGTCTTTAGTGAAATTAGTATGTAACTAAATAATTATAACTTATTTTATGGATAATAACCCTCTGTTGGAATTAGCTTAGTAATTATAAACATTGAGTGTTTATGTGGTCTTTCTAACCTTGCCAATGAAAGCCACACATGCTTTGAATTCATGAGCATGATATCATGTAAGTCTCACACTGAAATGATAAAGTCTGATTTTGAAAGTTGAGAAGGGATCAAACACAACACTCTTTACTGTCAGAACTGATCTACATCAGTCTTCCCCAGTTCTCCACACTCTCCTTTGCTTTTGTCTTCTGCAGCGCATCATTACCTCCGACTGCTGTGAGGCATTAATGGAGAATCACATTAACAGCATTTTAAGCTGATACAGCTTATCCTGCTAACATCAGCATGCTAACATGCTCACAATGACAATGCTAACATGCTGATGTTTAGCAGGTGTAATGTTTTCCATGTTCACCATCTTAGATGAGCGTTTCAGCATGCTAACAATTGCTAATTATCACTAAACACAAACACAAAGTACAGCTGAGTCTGATGAGAATGTCAGTTTTGCAGACCTGTATGTGGTGATAAACCAAAGTATTAGACAAATTAAAAAATTTGACCTGATCGTGGCGCTCAGCTAAGTTACACAAATCATCCCGAGGGGGACATGAATGTCTGCCAAATTTCATGACAATACACCCAATAGATGTTGAGATATTTCACTCAGAACCACAAATGTCAACCTCATGGTGGCGCTACAGAAAAGGTCAGGGGATCACCAAAGTCATTCGCATAACTTGTGTGGGAACCATGAATGTCTGTACACAATTTCATGGCAATCCATCCAAAAGTTGTTTCGATGTTTCAGTCTAGACGAAAGTGGTGGTCTGGCTGACAGTAGCGCTAGTAGTAGCAGGCCGAACCAATATGCTTTAGAAATTTACACAATTTTACATATTCATTTGTATGTTACCATTTTCTGTTAGTCACACTCCCACTCCAGTGTATTTTAGAATCCACTTCTCAGTGTGTGTTGGTGTTGAAATAAAAAATAAAAAATTTCTAGAGTTCCAAAAGAAACACACTGCAGTTCACACTAAGGCCAAGGTTAACAGCTCATTCCACTCATGTCTCCTCCAATTAGCAGTAAAACTTTACATAGCCTCTACCAAACCCTCTTCCTCAGGGAGAAGGCCAGTGAAGTCAAAACAGCCTCTCAACCACCAAGTAACACTAGGCTTTAATTAGATTAATGATTTTTTTTCTGAGGAGCCTTATTTGAAACTACCATTAGTGAACAATGTTAGGAATTAGCTTAAATTTACATTTCTTGTCATTTTCTTTTCTTTCATGTCCCTTCATGACAGTATTTCTCACTCTTCCTCTGCAAACTGCAAGTGAGAGAACAGTTGGAGGTCCTTCTGGTCTTATCAGACTGCCTTATCACAGTGCGAAATACTGTATAATACCATGAAGAAGTTGGAAGGTTTTATGAAATTTAGATGAGTTATGGGGTGTTATGGTATTATTTACAGCCAGCTATACAAAAACATCACTGTTCATATTTAGCCAAACAAGCAAAGATTTTTGTTTTTTGAGCAAACAGTGCACTTTCTTTACCACCACATAATGCTTTTTGCTACACTTGATAGTACCTTATCACCAAAAGTGGCCCCAGCACTCAGTATTTACAACTCACTCTGAGTTCAAAATTATAAATATGAAGCCAGGTCATCCTGTTCCATCCTTTATCTTTATTTTTATTTCCTTTTTTTCTCCTCTGCTCTCTGAGTGCACTGATATGATGATGAGACTGAGACAAAATACAAACAGCCTAACACAAGAACTACAGTTCTGAAGTATCATGTACACTGATGTACTGTACATGACGCTTCCCACAGCCATTTCCCTGCTTTGCTCTGAACACTGCTGACTCCTCACTCCACATTCTCAAGGGTTGCTGAAATCATTACCGGCTAAATTAAGAATGTACACTGATAGATAAATTGAGTTTAGTGTATTAAAAACAGTGACAATGACCTACATGCACCATCTGTCATAACTTTCTAGAGAACAAAACGAGGAAGCGGGCCAAGTTAGAGCGACATCTGATTACAAGACACCCCAAGTATGAAGGAAAACAAAAAGATTTTTCCATCTGCAGAGGGAGGAATACACTTGCCAGAAATTGCAGATGGTGACAAAATTACACAAGTCGGACATATGTCGTTTCAAGAGCATTTGAACATAAAACGTTTCATTAGTAAAGATCTTCTTGATACTAGTTCCCGGTCTAAAGAAGTTGAACCATGGTTTACATCAGACTTCGAGTAGAAACCATCGTGCCTTACTCAGTTTGACACCAGTTTATTAAAGTCCATGTGAACACAGTCAGTTTGGCACCATGTGGTATGCCCATTGTCTCAAAGCTGACTTTTGCCCTGAAACAGTGACAGTTGACACAAGACAGGCTGTCTGACCTCTGACCAGACAGACAGAAGATGTGGGGACAGCTGATGACACACACACACACACACACACAAACACACAGAGAAATACTATTGGGAATACAATTTTTTTTTTTAAATCTTCTTGCTCTGCTTAGTTGTTGCTAAAATATCTGCATATTGTGGCAAAATGCATTTATCTGTTAAACATAGATTAACTTTATTCATTAGGGAGGCATTGCGGACATTTAATTTCAGTGTCCTTTTGCCCGTATACCTTGATCTCTAAGCTGTACTGGAACGGTTTGTCCTAAAATGTGACGCAGAATAAAGTTCAGTCTTTTGCTTTCTCTTGGAAAAAGTTGTTTTCTCCATCTAGGTGAGGGGAGAAAAGCTGCCCCAAGTAAAAGAGGGTAGCTTCAGGGTAATAGTCACAATTGAAGATCAGTCACATCATGAGATTGACTGCCGGTTAGATGCATTGGCTGCACTAATGCAGGCATTGTATTGGATTGAGGTGATGAACAGAGAGCTGAGCCGTGAAGCCAAAAAACGGCCAATCTGCCAAATCACCAAAAGAGCGAGATAACCCCAGCTTCGATGAGATAACATCCCAGGGTGGCAGCCATGACATCCATGTGTGGTCATGGTTGATCAGCAGTTTCAATCTGAAGGCCCTCATTGTCAAGAACAGCCTCTAGTTTCTAATCATAAAAGGCAGTTACATAAATGCAACAGTGTGCATCTGGGTCGAGAGGAACCCCTATAATAAATTACTGGAATAATAAATTAGGAAAGCAAGACTTCTCAAGGTATTCGTAAATTACATTTATCCATTAGGAATGTGCTCCTTTGAGACTCAGATATGGAGATACATGTGTGTGTGTTGGCTTTGACCTGAGCATTGACATCATATAAATGAACAGTCTATAAATGGAACCTCATTAGCGGGCTGTTATAATAGAGACAGGGCATCTCAAGGACCCTGGGGGCTTTAAATCCTGCCAGTGATGCAACACGTCCTTTTGGCTCTTACACAAAAGAGTTCATGTCTGAGTTCTTGTCTGTCATCACCTTTGAAAATGCTGTATGTTGGAGTGTCATTGCTGTGGATTGTGAAGCTAATTTTGAAAAAGATCATACAACGTTTAGTTTCTTATTATTTAAAAAGCCAAGCTCATCACCAGAGTCTCCATTGCCAACATTTTTTGATGGCTTGCTTGCTGACCTTGTACCTTACAGCAGGATTCTTTTACAGTGAGTCTATGTAACCTTTGCTGAAAGGTGGCCACTGTGGCTACAAGTAAAATGGTACATTGAATGTGTCAATTGCTTTAAACCTGTAATAACTCATTTTTTGGCCACTTGGGGACATCAGAAAAAAAGCTGTAAACACAACACTGATACGTCACCTTTTAAGCTAACAGGGCGACCGTGTTAGCAAACAGTTGCATATTTACATATCCAGCAGATGCGGAGTAACATTAGCATGTTTCTGTTCACCTGATGGATGCAAGTCCAATATTCACTCTCCTTTTAGCTCTGTTTGGCTCTCCACCACCTCCTCAGAAAAATGGAGTTAGCTGCTACATGAGCTAGTTGCTAACTTTGTCTGTTGTTTGGTGCTAGGCAGGTAGCGTGCAGTGGGCTTATCGCAGCTTTCCCCCCCGAAAACAGCTGCAGCCGAGGTTGATGAGAGTTCTGAGAATAAAACAAACAAAACGATAAAGCCAAACCAAAAGAATGAGCTGAAAGAGTCATAAAGTCAGGAAACTCAGTTACACACCAATATTTAGCTAAAGTTTGCTAAGATTAGCTACCATAAGCTACCAGACAAGTGGTGGAAAATAATTAAGTAAATTTATTCAAGTACCATACATACTTTATTTTCATTATTAGTATTTCCATTTTGTGCTACTTTATACTTTATTTTACTTAACTTTATACTCCACTACATATATTAATATATATTGTACATTTTACCTTGCTACATTTAGCTGACAGTTAAAGTCACTTGTTACTTTGCAAAGTTTACATAGAAAACATAACATCATCTTATAGATAATGATGTGTCCTTATAGATTAAACTCCCCCGCAGTATGTACTGTAAATCAGTTAAAATTGCTGCTTACATGTTAATGCATCAGTAATGATAATACAGTATTGTAATATAATGCAACACCCTGAAAGGAGCCATTCTGCATAAAGAGTATATATCGTACTTTTACTAAAAGATTTTAAAGACAGGACATTCACTTGTGTATTGCTACTTTACCTAAGGATCTGAATACTTCTTCCACCACTGTACAAGAGTAAGTATGTAAGGCAGCAGTCTAAACTATAGCTGCTTTTTAAGCTAATTTATTTGGTCCTTTTATTATAAAGGTGAGTAGATTATTTCAATGTGTACTGGCCCTAGAAACCACAGTGTCATGATCCCACTTGGTCACTGTGTGTGTTTGGTCTTGTGTCCAGTTTTATTTGGTATTCCCAGGTCTTGTCTCTTGCGTGTTGTTTATTTCCTGATTTATTTTGAAATCCTTTCTGTCTGGTCTGTCTTGTTCCTGTCCTCGTTAACCCCCTTCTCTATATATACCGGTCCTCTCCCTTTGTTCCCTGTCGGTTGTTTGTTGGTTGTCTCTCCCTGCATGTCGGTTTCCCTGGTTCCCAGAGTTCCTAGTGTCCGTGTTTCCTGCACTGTTTGGCCTTTTGTTTCTGTTCTGCGTGTAAGCATTTTTTGTTATTTAATAAATCATTCATCTGCACCACTCTGCCTGTCCCGTCTGCGTTTGGGTCCTTTCCCTGCTGCCTAGATGGCAACCCGCGACACAGTTTCATTATCCTTTGTGGCTCCTCAACGTTGTTACAGGTTATGTAATGTTTGTCCCTTCAATATACTTACATGGCCATGCACATTTTACTGAGAGCTGTATATTCAGCTCTTTGAAGCCACTGTTCTTATGTGAAGAGCCTTTTACATTTTCCATATTCATCACCCTCTATGTAATCTGCACTCAGGATCCTCTTGTGCAGCTTGGTTTTGTCTCCTTTGTCCTGACAAGCAACTAAAGATAAATTAGCCACAGGGAGACTTAAAAGAATTGCTTAATTAATCTTAATTTATAAGTAGGTGTAGGACATTTTCCAGTTCGAGCTCTGGCTTGTGAAAGAAAAACATGGACTTTTTCCTTTTGTTTAATTCCTCTTTAAAATTTGTCTTATGACTCTTTTGATTCTCTCATCTGACCCAACTGCTGCTATTTTGAGCATGTTCTCCCTCTTGCTCTCCTTTCTGAGTTTTACCTTTATGTTGTCCTCTGTCCTCTTCAATGTCACACACATCTTTTTTTCCACTTTAATCTTATCACTGTCTCCCCCCCAAGTCCTCTACCCTCTCCCTCCTTCTGTCTGTCTCTGACTGTCTGTCTGTCTCTCTCTTGTGAATGGAGAGTCAGTGACTGAGATTGAGAATGGGACTGTAGCCTACACAGGGTTGTTACAAAACAGCACTGCAGTACTTGTTATTCATAGTGCTGCCCTACTTTCATCAGGACCTGTACGTGCATGTATACACACCCACACTAAATGGATTGATTCACAAATTGTTAATAATAGTTTAAAAATGAGTGATTCACATACGTAGGTTTGAACTGATTTGAGACTGTGGTAATGAATATATCCATCTGCACACTTTACAGCAGCCAGTGCTCCTCCTACATCAAATAGCAAGTTTGTGATGTTGACAACTGAGTTTCCACCACTGAAAGCATAGCTCAAGTTCCCTGTTGTAGCTGCTTCACATACTATACTGCCTAAGGTGGATTACTGGTCCTCTTTCAAAACTAAGTCCTGATTGCTGCCAAAAAAAGCAGCTTCAGAGCTGTATGGCAACGGTACTGATTATCATACTCACTGCAGTTTCCTGCTCACTATATACTCTCAATAAGGACAAAGAATGAAAGTGCACTTTATCTTAAATTGGCCTTGATGTTAGTTACTCTTGCATTCAGGATAAAGGTTTTACTTATGCATAGAAAGAGTGGGTTCTCCATTAAAGTGCAAATTGTACTTTACTTGTAAACTTGTAATTGTACACTTTTCTCTTCTCACTTTTTTTTTAAACAGTGAACACAGTACACTGGGTAGGAGTCCAGCTTTTACCAAGATGTGTTGACACATAGGTGCTTCCAGACCTGTCTGATCTTACAGAATCCAAATGCAGTATTAGAAAAACCACAAGTACTACGTCAAAGGCAATTAAATGCATTTTGGATGAATACAAAGAAACAACAGCAGATCCTAACACAAGACATAAGAAAGAGAACCCTTACCCTAACTATTACATCACAGATAAACAAGGCAAGAGCTTATGTGTGTTTGTGTGGGTGCAGTTGTCTAAATTTATTCCTCTTGGAAACTGTGAGGGACCGGGCAGGAAGGCACGAGGACGCAGAGGTATCTTCTTCCCAAAAGGGGTTTTTTTAATTTAACCAAGTCACAAAACATAAACCATAGTTCTGGGCCCATAAAAGAGGTCAACTAAACAGAACTAGTCAAAATAAATTAACAGAATTTAACAACATGTCAAACCAAACCAAATCAAACTTCAAACTGACCTACCAAACAAAGAACACAGGGGAACATATATACTGGGTGATCAAACCAGTTTCCACACACGGGGGATTACATAAAACACTTAACATACTAATTAACTGAAAAGAAACCAATAACCTGGCAAGTCTCTCAACTGAAATAAACATCATACTAAACAAAGTCAAAGGAATCTTAAGTACTAGACTAAGTCAAATTCAATCTACAACAGGCTATTTAAAATAACCCGAATCTCCCCTTCAGGTGGTGGGTACTTGGTACCGTCCTAATTGGCACTCCCTGCATTTAATGCCACTGCTTCCTGGGACCCATCTTTTGTCTAATCCTAGCCAGAGGACTCCAGCAGCAAAAGTATGGACCCCCCCCAGCACCGGTAAAACAGAAAAAGAATTAAACCAACTCAAAATAACTTAACATTGTTAAACATACAAAAGTTAACTAAATGTGCGCGCTACAAAAGAGACTAATGTAATATTAACAAATGCCAAATAAACCTTAAGTATGTTATATGAACTAAAGAGTTTATGTGTGGTCATTTATGTGTTTCTATATGTGTAATGTGGTTAACAAAATGTGTCCAACTTAACCTACTATGTGACCGGGCATGGGGTTACTGACTCTTATGCTAATTGTGTGGCTGCAGATGAGGCCATCACACGCCTCCCCCCTTCGAACTCCTCACTAGGGCAGCGAGAAAGGTAGTCAGCAGTGGTATTGTCTTTCCCAGCGATGTGATGAACCTTGAACCGGTATGGCTGCATAGCCATATACCACCGGGTAATCCTCCCGTTGGTATCCTTCATTTTCTCCAGCCATTGTAGTGCCTTATGGTCCGTCTGCAGGATGAACTCCCTCCCCAGGAGGTAGTACTTGAAGGAGTCGAGGGCCCACTTGACGGCCAAGGCCTCTTTCTCCACTGTTGCATAGCGTACCTCCCTGGGGAACAACTTGCGGCTAATATAGGCCACCGGGTATTGGTCCTCTGGTGGTCCCTGCAGAAGCACAGCCCCAAGACCCCTCTCAGAAGCATCAGTTTGTACAATAAAGTCTTTGTCAAAGTCTGGACTCTGTAAAACTGGTCCCTTACCCAGTGCTTGCTGAATATCTCGGAAAGCTGCCACAGCCTCCGTTGTCCACTGAACCTGGTTGGGACACCGCGAGCCAGTCCTGTCTGTCAGGGTAGCAGCCCTGGCAGAAAAGTTCGGTATAAATCGATGGTAGAAGCCAGCCATCCCAAGAAAGGAACGGAGCTGTTTCCTGGTCTGTGGGAGGGGACAGGATTCGATGGCATGAACCTTATGTACTTGTGGTTTTACTATCCCACCTCCAATGGTGAAACCGAGGTACTGCGTTTCCGTCGTGGCCAGGACACACTTTGCTGGATTGATGGTGAGACCCGCGGACTGCAAGCGGCCCAGAACCTCCTTCAGGTGTTCCACATGCTCTTCCCAGGTGGCGCTGTAAATGACAATGTCATCCAGGTATGCACAAGCAAAGTCAGAAAGTCCACCAAGTACCTGATCCATCAATCTTTGGAAGGTTGCAGGGGCTCCATGCAGACCAAATGGCAAGACGGTGAACTCGAACAGGCCCCAAGGTGTACGAAAAGCCGTCAGCTCCCGGGACCGCTGTGTGAGAGGCACCTGCCAATAACCCTTACAAAGGTCAATGGTGGTTAGATGTTTTGCCTTCCCCAGGCGCTCAATAAGATCATCAATTCGTGGTGTGGGATATGAGTCAAACTTGGAAACAGAATTCAGGTACCGGAAATCAATGCAAAATCTGATTGTTCCATCCTTCTTAGGGACCAAAACCACTGGGTTAACACCACTCACTCTTTGAAGCTTGGATGATTCCCAGAGACAACATAAGGTCCACCTCCTTCTTCAATACCACCAGGAGGCGCTCCGGGATCCTGTAACTCATACGTCTTATTGTTGCATCAGCTTTTAACCCAATATCATGCTCTACCAGATTTGTGCGGCCTGGGTATCCTTGAAATATGTCTGGATCAATTAAAGGTTTTACCTGAGACTGCTGTTCTTCAGAGAGATGGCTTATATCCAGGTCAGGGTGTGCTGGTGCAGGCATGTACTGGTCGTCCACTTCCTCATCCTCTTCCACACTCCGGATAAGCAACACCTCTGCTTTCTCAGCTCGTGGGACCCACTCCTTGAGGAGGTTAACATGCAACACCCGGCTGGATCGCCGGCGCCCTGGAGCAGCAACCTGATAGGTGGTAGGTCCCAACTTCTTCTGCACCTCAAATGGTCCTTGCCACCTTGCCAGAAGTTTGCTGTCACTAGTTGGTAACATCACCAACACTTTTTGACCCGGGCCAAAACTCCTCATCCGGGCTGACCGGTCATACCAGGTCTTCTGGAGTCGTTGGGCCTCCGCCATATGTGTTTGAGCCAGGTCGCTCATCTTCTGCAGCTTCTCTCTCATCTGCATAACATAGGATATGACATCAACAGGTTTCCCTCTCCCCTGATCCCCCTCCCAAGCTTCTCTTAATAAGGTCAGAGGACCCCTCACCTCATGGCCATAAAGAAGCTCAAAGGGTGAAAAACCAGTGGAGGCCTGAGGTACCTCCCGGTAGGCAAAAAGAAGATAGGGAAGCCACTGATCCCAGTCAGACCCAGTGTCACTGACAAACTTACGGAGCATCTGTTTGAGAGTCTGGTTGAACCGCTCCGTCAGTCCATCTGTCTGAGGGTGGTATGGGGTGGTTCGTACACTCCTGATGCCCAGCAACTTGTACACCTGTTTCAACAGTGTAGACATGAAGTTAGTACCTTGATCAGTTAGAATCTCCCGGGGGAAACCAACCCTTGAAAAGAACTGGATCAAGGCAAAGGCCACTGTGTTCGCCTTTACAGCCTTTACTGGAAAAACTTCTGGATATCTAGTAGCATAGTCGGTAATGACCAACATGTAGCGATTTCCTGCTTTGCTTCTTTCCACAGGACCAACAATGTCCATTCCCAACCGTTCAAAGGGGGTGCCAATGATTGGAAGAGGCTGGAGTGGAGCTCTAGCAGGGCCTTTAATGGATGCCTTTTGACACTGAGGGCAACTCCTACAAAACTGTGCTACATCGGAACGCAAGCCAGGCCAATGAAAATGACGCTTAATGCGGGCAGTGGTCTTGTGTTTCCCTAGGTGGCCAGCTCAGGGGATAGAGTGGCCCAAGGAGAGTATTATATCTCGGGCTGCTTGAGGGACCACTAACTGCTTAACCTGCTCCTGCTGACGATAAAGAATGCCACCCTGTAGAAAATACCCCTCTAGCCTATTGTCAGGCTCATCCTCAAGCTCCTTCTCCCTAGCTCTCAACAAAAGGGCGGACAAGGTTGGATCGTTCTGTTGCATTTGAATTATGTTGGTGGGGATCTGAAAATCTAAGGGCACATCCGGAGCAGCCTCAACAGGTGGTTTTACCACAGTGTGTTTAAATTTCTCCTGCCTTCTCTGACTACGGGGCTTCCGGCACTTTCCGGATTGTGTTTCTAGTTCCGCATCATAGAACGGCAAGGCACTGAGAGGTGAGGGATACTCCTCTGCACATTTAGCTTGGGCCCTTGTCACAACAACATTACATGTTTTAGATGGTTTTAACAAATCATATAAGACTGGCAAATCCTCACCCAAAACTACTGCAAATGGCAACCTATCCGCAACCCCAACGTTTAGCAGATAGGGCTGCCCTTGCACTTCAATGTAAAGATCAGCAGTGGGGTAATGTTTCTCATCCCCGTGTACACAGCAGATGGGAATGGTTTCCAAGGTGCAGATGGTATTGCTTGGTACATACTGTCTATGCACCAGAGTCTGGGTACTGCCAGTGTCTACTAATGCTCTGACTTTTTCCCCATTTATCTTTACTGTGGTGATTTTTATTGATGACTTGCTCACAGGTCCCAGGTCCGCCTTCTGTCGTGGAACAAAACACATTTGGGTTAGCTTGGCTGGGTTTTTGGGACACCTGGGCTTGGTGTGACCTTCCTGTCCACACAGATAACAAACAGGTATCCTGTTAGTAGGTTTTGATGGAGTATTTGGTTGCTGGTCCTCCCCTGAAAGAGGCTTACCCACACCTGTTGCTGACCTCTGGTGGTACTGAGACAGCGGTGGCCTGCGGGCATCTTTAGAAGCCTTCCAGGCCGTGTTGCTCCAGACCTGGCTCTTCTTCCTCGCAGCCACAAACACATCAGCAAGGGTGGCAGCTTTAGCTGCTGATTCTGGGTTATGTTCTCTTATCCACACCTGGAGCTCAGGGGACAACATTCTCAAGTATTGTTCCAAAATGATCATTTCACCAACTTCCTGTGTTGTTTTACCTTCAGGCTGGATCCATTTCCCATACAGTTCCTTCAGTCTTACATAGAGTTCCTTGGGACTCTCACCAGGATCAACCTCTAGGGAACGGAATCTTTGCCTGTAAGTCTCAGGGTTAACGTCATATTTTTGTAATATGGCCGACTTAACTTTTTCATACTCTAGTGATTCATCAATGTCCATATGTACATAAGCACCTCTAGCCTTGCCGGTCAGTAGAGGAATGAGGCGGAAGACCCAGTCTACTTTTGGCCATCGACAGGCTGCTGCAATTCTCTCAAATGTAACGATAAAATGTTCAATATCATCCTCATTAGTCAACTTTTCAAGTCTAGGCTCATGAGAGAATCGAGACTGACCTGAGGGAATATCAGCTGTAAAACAGTGTTCCGGTGGGGAGGTGGCTTGGGCCTGTAGATGGTGATTGCCCAAGTCAGGAGTCTCTGGGGGGTCTGGATCGGTTGAAGTGGGCTCAGGGACCGGGGATGTACGGGCCTGCACTTCCAACTGCAACAGCTGAAACTGATGTTGTAGAGCCCTAAAGCGCTGTTCTTGCCGTATAGACTCTTCCTTCCGGTTTACCTCCCGTATCTCCTGTTGTCCCATGAAGGCCTGAAAAATGCTAGCCAGATCTTTCAATGTCGGCTCCCTGCAGTCTTCACCTTCCGTGTCTGCCGCCATGACAGAAGTTCTGGCTTCCAATTCCTCTTCATAACCTGTTTGGTCCTCCATTCCTCTGGTCTCAGCCCGGTTTCCTCTTCTGCCTCGACCTCCATGCTGCATAGTTCAAAAGGTTGGAGGGGAGAAGAAAAAAAACCTGCGTCCTCCACCTGCAGATCCCACTTCTGACACCAACTGTGAGGGACCGGGCAGGAAGGCACGAGGACGCAGAGGTATTTTCTTCCCAAAAGGGGTTTTTTAATTTAACCAAGTCACAAAACATAAACAATAGTTCTGGGCCCATAAAAGAGGTCAACTAAACAGAACTAGTCAAAATAAATTAACAGAATTTAACAACATGTCAAACCAAACCAAATCAAACTTCAAACTGACCTACCAAACAAAGAACACAGGGGAACATATATACTGGGTGATCAAACCAGTTTCCACACACGGGGGATTACATAAAACACTTAACATACTAATTAACTGAAAAGAAACCAATAACCTGGCAAGTCTCTCAACTGAAATAAACATCATACTAAACAAAGTCAAAGGAATCTTAAGTACTAGACTAAGTCAAATTCAATCTACAACAGGCTATTTAAAATAACCCGAATCTCCCCTTCAGGTGGTGGGTACTTGGTACCGTCCTAATTGGCACTCCCTGTATTTAATGCCACTGCTTCCTGGGACCCATCTTTTGTCTAATCCTAGCCAGAGGACTCCAGCAGCAAAAGTATGGACCCCCCCCAGCACCGGTAAAACAGAAAAAGAATTAAACCAACTCAAAATAACTTAACATTGTTAAACATACAAAAGTTAACTAAATGTGCGCGCTACAAAAGAGACTAATGTAATATTAACAAATGCCAAATAAACCTTAAGTATGTTATATGAACTAAAGAGTTTATGTGTGGTCATTTATGTGTTTCTATATGTGTAATGTGGTTAACAAAATGTGTCCAACTTAACCTACTATGTGACCGGGCATGGGGTTACTGACTCTTATGCTAATTGTGTGGCTGCAGATGCGGCCATCACACCCACCAAAGTGGATAGTTCTAAATGATATAACACTCTGCTCATCCATGTCTACAGAGAGATAAAAGGACTCCATTTAAAAAAAAGTGTTTGCTTACCATTAACAATGTGACAAATTATTTCAAGGGATAAAGTTGTGGACAGTTCTACTTTTTTTTTTATAAGTAACTGAAAGCTCTTTGATTATTTACTTGTGCTTTACATACTTATGTTTTTTCCCCATAAAATAAGCAAATAAATAAATTAATATGTAAATGGCCATACTCACCACTTTCTGTTTCTGCTTTCCTGAAAAAGAAAGGGAAGACCAGGTGAGTAAGTGGGACTATACGTGGATTTATTTCAGACATTATAAAGCCTAAAGGAGCTGTTATACAGATACCAAGACAAACAGTTCCCTCTGTGAGTCGGACCACAGTGTCTCCTCTCAGGCCTAAATAGACTGTTATCTGTGGGACCAACCTGCAGAGTTGGGGTTTGGCTTGAATGTGCCCGACACCATTTCTCCCAGACTGGAGGAGGAATTCCCACTAGACTTACTGCTGCAATGATAACAGCGAATGGAAAGAGAAAAGAGTTAATGTGAAATCCAGCATGATGTCATCAGAAAAACACCTGTGACCCCTGGGAAACAGACTGTCTTCAGGCTACACATTATGCTACAAAATAGTTAGCTAAAGACAGGAAATGATGTTCAGCAGTGTATATTATTTCTTGGACGTAAATAACATTTCATAGAACCGGTAACTGAGTGATGTTTTTAATTTACTTTAATATGAACCCCTGGAACAGTGTTGAGGTTGCCTTGAGCTAAAATAGATTAAAAACAAACAAATAAATATAGGAAATAAAAAGGGGATATATTGAGCTTGGATTAATGTGTCAACTGACTCAGCTTCTTTGTGCTGTAAGTACATGTCATCACCTTAAAAAAACATTTTTATTTCATTCCATTATTATTTGAGGCTACAGACAAAAAGGCTTTTTGGAATAGAAAACCAGAAACAGAAGAGCGAAGTGACTCAAGGCAACAAGATGATGGCACTCAACATCTCTAATTGCCTTAGCGGCTGAAACGCATCGCCCCATCTGATGGAAAATTCTGTGGTGGCCACGATCCAGGTGCACCTCTGAGAGGTTGGACTACACAACAGCACAGCTTGGCTTTCATCCACCTCACTTCCTCCCTATCTGCCGGCTCAACTGCCCGGCTTTACTCGTCCCCAAAGTGGCTCTTTCCTCAACACATCCCCAAACCCTCCAACTCTCTTTAACCCTTTGTCTCCTCTACAATTTCTGCTGCTGCTGCTTCTGATTCCTCCACCTCCTGCACTCTCACATCCCACTTCTCATCCAGTCCTACTCACCCGTGGAAGCGTCCTCTCTTCTGTTCCTGCTGGAGTCGGATGTTTTCCAGCTTCAGAGGGCTCGGGATGAAGCCGATGTCACAGCCTTCTTTCACCAGACGGCCGATCCACCAGTCATTGTTGTACTTCTATAGATTGGAGAGAGAAAAAAAAACAGACAAGAAACCTCAGGGTTTCACATTACTCTGTGAGATATAGACAGTTATGAATGAAAATGGAGAAGCCTGAGATTATATTTTAATATCGAATATACTGCTAAAATCTCTTTCATTTTCCCAGAAACTAACAGTTGGGTTCCAGTTAGTGCCAACATTTATTGTAGACACCAAACGAGATATTGAACATCAAGGTTTCCTAATATATGTTGAATAATAGACAAGATGGAGGGAACACCATGACCTGATTTACTTTGCTGACAAAATTTGTATTATATCACAACAAAGTGGGAAGATTGAAAGCTCCAGAACAGTTACTAAATAGACCTTGTGGTGAGTATGTTTTCTCAACTGCTGTGTTCACAGTCAAAAATGAACTTTGAACTTTGTTTAAGTCAATATGGACAAGAAGTTGTCAAAGTGCTCCGAAAAAAATGGAAATTTGACCATTTATAATTTCAGGACAAATGGGCCAACTCCATCTGTATTGTACCAATAATTTTTTATGATCGAAAGCTCCAGAACAGCTACTAAATAGACCTTGCTGGTGAGATTGTTTTCTCAAGATAGGCTGTGTGTTTTTTTTTTGATTGGTTGTCGCCACTTTCTCTAATTGCCATATTAGTATGATCAGTGAGTTAACAGTTGACATTCAGTGAAGCTAAAAGTTTCTATGGTTACCTGCAGTTTAATATACATTGGCCGCTGTTGAACTGTTGACCTGAACTAAAATGTTCTAGTTCAATAGACAGCTGCCAGCCAATCAGAACAGAGTATTTTCTTTGGTCATTGGTAGTAAAAGAACAGATTACTCACATATTACAATCTAATGACAAAGTAAAGGTAAAAAGAATACAGAACTATGTACAGTACAAAAGCAACACCTGCTCATGTGATTTATAAACCAAATGGAGCGGACTAAATTCAGTCCTCCATACAGCGCCACAGGTTTAGCATTAGTGGATAGTGCCTGAATTGTACCTCTTTGATGTGGAGGAAGTCCTTGGCATCAAAGGAGACGGCAGTGCCCGCCACAGGAACATCCTCATCCAGAGCACCACAGTAGCTGACATTGGTCCTCACAGCAAATGCTACTGCTTTAGTCTGTAAGACAGCAGTGAGAGCACAGCAATCAGGCGGCAACATGAATATGTAAAAGGGGTGTGCGATATGGATAAAATCCTCTACCACAGAATATGAAATTGTGGAAATTCAATAGAGAAACTGCTTATAACATAAACAGAAGCAGCAGTGGATACACAGAGATACGGCTGGAGAGTTTCCCCTCAGCAGAGAGAGATTACCCAGCCGGTCGAGGCAGATGACTGCTCACCCAGAGCCTGGGTCTGCTCGAGGTTTCTACCTGTTAAAAGGGAGTTTTTCCTGGCCACTGTCGCCTAGTGCTGCTCATGGTGGGAATTGTTGGGTCTCTGTAAATATAAAGAGTCGGTCTAGACCTGCTCTGTATGAAAAGTGCCCTGAGATATCTTTTGTTATGATTTGGCGCTTTGGCACCGATGTGCTCATTAAGCTCCAGCATCACATGCAGCGAGCCTGCAGTGAGGGGTGGGTGCTGATGAAGAGACGCTATTTTAGACCTCCTGACAAAGGTGGCTGCAAGACAGCAGCAGTGATCACACCACATCCACAGCCCACTGCAGGGACAGCAGAAAATCTCACACCAAGACCAAAGAGCCTTCATAATCTGCAAAGATGGCTCCCTCAAACACATCTATCTTATATATTTTTCTTATTCTTTTATCATTCTTCTTCATCATCTTTTTCTACTATGAACTACAGGCCCGTAATAAAGTGAAGTGATCAACTAAGTTGATACATTTTCTCTTTTCTTTTCTTTTACTGGTTTTATTCTATTTAAACATTATTTATCATAAATGAATTTACTGATAGATCTGGGTGAGATATCAATATATCGCAGGTGACATGGTGTCTTTTTCTGGTAAAGACTGCATCACAGTTAAGTACTTACTAGTTTATTTACTTCCTTGAAACTGAATCATGTGTCTTTTGTTTGTGAGCTGAGATTATATGAGTTTCATGTGATATACAGTACAGTGTGTAGCTCTGTTGTCCTGTAAATAGTTCCCATCGAAACTGACCTTTGCCCTCTCGAGCTGGACTGTGGCCTGCTGCTCCCTCTCCTGCCGGCCTCCCTCCTTCTCCTCCTCCAGGGACACATCCGAGTCAGACGGTCGGCTTGTGTAGGAATCAGCTGAGCCCTGGAGAACAACAGGACCCAGAAGATGGAAATAATATGTTACCAGGAGGAGGGATAAAAAGTACCAGTTTTGGTGAAACAACCACAAGGTGACAACTTTCTTTATGTGATACATATTCAATTTGACATCCAAGGGGCAAAATCCAATAATAAACCACGGAAATGTGTAATTTGATATGTCCTATTCAAAACTAAACTCATTTAAATGCAAAACTGTGCAAATAGATGCAGGACATAATAAGAGCCTGTTTCTTAAAACCACAGAGCCTGAGCAAATTAATGAGTGGGAGGTGATAGAAACCCAGGTGTGTGTGTGTGGGTTGCTGTGTCACATGACTGGTTGTATTCGTCTCCATACAGGATCAAAGGCTGACAGATTAAAGATGACGAACCGGCTGGGAGGGAAGGTTCAGAAAGATGGTGTTTTTATTTTTAGAGATAAATTTAGGAACAACATGGGCAGACACAATACTCAGCTACTGGGACGTCAACAGGAAACCCTGCCTCATTTGTTTCGTAACCATGGTAATTTGAGTAATTATGAATTTGAATGACGTAGAGGAGTTCTCCCTTTTGTCTCCAATCTCATAGAAAAACTCCACTAAACCTTGACTGGAGGAAATGCATTGCTGCACTGACCTCTATGGGTTGAAAGTCTGTTGAACTTCTGACGCCTACTATCATCACAGGAAAAGAGCTTCAAATTGCAAGTTTTAGGTAACATGTTCTAATATGAATACCTAATGTTGTAATCATCTTCAGGCCTGTCTCTTCATCTCTTCCTGGGTTATGTACTATTTAGTAATTTTGCTTTAGAGGCATAGTTTGACATTTTGGGAAATACACTTATTCGCTTTCTTGCCAAGAGTTAGATGAGCAGACTGACACGACTCTTGAGCCAGACATTTCGGGTGAAGAGATATAACAGGACCCCAGGAAAACTAGAAATCACATCCATGGAAGCTAAAGGGGATTTTGCTCCTTTAAAAAGCAAGATAGCTATAGCTCTTTTCCTTTAAATAATGTTTTTTTTCCCCCATGTGAAACAACTGTGGAATAAGGACCTTGGTTTACTGCAGATACAGATGGACGACAACTTAAAGGAAAAAAACAACATAAAGTGTCTTAGTAAGGTGTTGTTCCACCCACGAGCCTCCAGGACAGCTTCAGTGCTCCTTGGCATAGATTCCTCAACTCTGTGGAACTCCATTGGAGGGATGAACACCATTCTTCCAAACGATATTCCCTTATTTGGTCGTTTAATGATGAAGGTGGAGAGCGGCCATTTAACAAGTCATTTCACAATCTCCCATAGGTGTTGAGCTGGGTTGAGATCTGGTGACTGTGAGCATATGATCATGTGATAACTCAGTATAACTTTGTAGTGATCTGCAGTGACTCTTCTCTCTAAGGGGACAAGTGGACCCTAATTAAGCCAGGAAAATGCCCCTCACCTCTATGCAAGAATTTATTCCTTTTTCCTTTTTTTTATGTGTCACCCACCTGTATGTCTTGTAAAAATATTTTGGTGAACAAGGCTAGTCCTTAAAATCAGATTTGAAACTTACTGGTTATATGTGTACTGTATGTATGTGTGTATTCCTCTGGGACTCTGGGTGGCTTGTCGGCCTCGGGCTGGAGATCAGTCTCATACCATCACTATCAGAGGAGTCATCTCCTTCCTAACTCTCCCACTCCCTCATCCTTATTAGCTACAAGTCAGTGGCTGCTGGGTTAGAGGAGCCATAAAAACAGCCACCCACTCATTCGAGGCAGAGAGAGAGAGAGACAACTAAAGAGACAGCAAGATTATGACCGACTGGCTGAGGAAAATGTGCAAACATAAACAGATGCACAAGAGACGGCTGGAGAGTGAGTTTCCCCGCAGCAGAGAGAGTTATTACAGCGCCAATGTGCTCATCAAGCTCCAGCATCACATGCAGCGAGCCTGCAGTGAGGGGTGGGCGCTGCTCAGGAGACGCTATTTCAGACCTCCTGACGAAGACATGAGCCGTGATGATCACACCACATCCACATGCAGATCTCAATCCAAGGCCACCATGCTTAAAAGATGTAGATGGTTCCTTGGTAACAGACCTTTGCACAGACTTTTATATTCTACCATATATCTTTTTTATCTTATCTTATCTCTTTCTACTACGGATTACAAGGTTAATATCAATCTATTGATTGATTAAGATAATCTCCCTCTTCTCTTTCCTGATACAGATATTTTTGTTCATTTTCCCTTTTTAATTTAATTATTTACGTGATAAAACAGCATTCACATAACACGTATTAAACATACACAAAACCAAAAAAAAAAAGAAGAAAGAAACAGATTCAATCCAACATGCAAAGACAAACACTGAAATAAATAAAATAACATAAACTATAAATAGCATAAATAGCTAGGTAGTAGCTTACGCTGCCAACATTTTATTCATTTTAAACAAGGTGATTGATAAAATCAGTAGATTATCAATATCATAATATGAGATATCTTTTGGGATTTTGGTTATATTGTGTATTATATTGTGGTTCAACTCAAATTATGTCTTTTCCTGGAAGTAAAGGCTGCATCACAGTGAAGTACCTATTATTGCTGTCTGCTGATAGTACTATTACACGTACAATACTTCTGCTTCGACTAAAACTACTTCAGTGCCTTTAACTACTTTTAGTAAGTACTTGAACCAATATAAATATGAATATTTTGTCCATCCTTGTTGAAATGAATGTAAAAAACATTATAAACACATTGCCAGGCCCAACAGTTTAAGAGCACCACAAACTACAGCCTCAAATTAAGTTGAATGAACACGTCTCTAAAACAGTTTCAACATAAACATAAACATCATAACCTTCATGAAGGTACTAAGTACTGCAGGCTTGATGTATTAGAATGAAGTAATTTTAGTAAAGGTACCTTTTAAAAAGTGTACATGTCTTCTGCCAACACAACAACAACAGTCATCCCCAAAATATTGTACCATTTTATTGATACATATTGATATTTGGGTATTTGGCCAGAAAATATTATAAAATTAGATTTTGCCAACATCCTGCAAGCACAGCAGCAAGGTGAACGTGTCAGGATAATGTTACCTGCTCCTGAGCGTGAAATGAAAAGCCCACACTTGACACACCTGAGTAGGGCCCTGTGAGTGGATCCCTGGCTAATGGACTGGTACTATAAATCCATCAATCATCAAAGACGACTAAATCTACGGTGCGTACTTTAACACTGCCATTTACAAACAGTGCTGACTTACAGGTTGCCCTCACTGTCTACACATATCAATGATGCATTTTGTAACCAGGACATCTTGGCTCCGAGGACTTCACCTTTGGCTGACCGATACTGTAGCTGTTTGTGTTCCCATGTGGGAGATCTGGCTTCAGATCCAATTTGTCACAACTGCGCCATGTAATAACAGCTCAGTGGAGTGGCTGCACAGATTTGCGATAGATGTTTTTCTTTAATTCATCAAAATAATGCACATGTTAAAAGAAATGGCAGTGTTGGCGCAGCACCGTTCCCTCTGAGCTCAGAAACAGACATGGTTGTCTTGTCATTAGTGATCCCACTTATTGATTGAGTGTTTTCATTGTGTTGGTTGCTAACTAACAGTCGCAACAAGATTTGTTGTGACTGTCCTCAATGATGTAAGCAGCAGTGCAGAGCCAACAGTTACAATCAATTGACCTTTGACACCAGCTACTCTGACTTTTGTGAGTGCAGCCAGTGGCTGAAGTCTACTGCTTGTGTCATGCGATTAAAGATGGAGCATAAATTATTAAGGTGGGTTTCTGAATGCACTCATACAATAACATACTATCATGACAGTATTTGTAAATTACTACCAAAAAGTGTGCCCCTACAGACTCCCCCACTCCATCCAATAATCCTGCACAGAACAAAGCGGCATGCACAGGGTAAGAGCCTCATTTTCCAGTTCGTACGTGCTCCACCCTCTAACAGGCGTACTCATAGAACTGGAGTTACACCAGGTAACTACTATTTCTACTATTTAACTACTTATCACTTGTAGTATGCATCAAGCACAAGCTTCAATTCAATTCAATTCAGTTTTATTTATATAGCGCCATATCATAACAAAGTTATCTCAGGGCACTTTACTAAGCTAACCTTAGTAGTAGTTGACGCACCTTTTGTTTTGGTCAGTTTTGCACACGTGGCTCCGGTGTAGATGGCGTGCTTCAATCTAGGCTCTTTGGATCCTCTGTTGTCACCAAAAATAAATGTCAAAAAGCCAAAAACTTAAAGATGGATATACAAATTACCCATTTATTTTCAAACTTTAACAAAAACATTTCTCAAAATAAAAACACACCACCTTTAACCTGCCTTACGGTCAAAAACCATAGACCTCATTGTGCGCCACACCTGTATCAATTAGTCATACTTAAGTAAGCCTTCATGGCTACCCACACCGCCATCCAAGGGCCACCATTGAAATGGCTCCAACAGTAGTGACTCTGCAATACCACTCACACTGGTTGAATTCTAAATCAACCTGGTCCTTCTGACTGTTCTCATTATAAATAAAGACTTAAAACGTACATCATTATGTTAATATATTATGGGCTGAAATGAATTCACATCACAACAGTTTTTCACTCTTTCACTCTCTTTCGACTCCAGTTAGCTGTTATTCTCCATTCTGTCTCCGTGATGGAGTGAGATGTTGCCGCCATATAACACAAAGTCTGTACTTCACGCTACACTACAGCTGAGTAATCACTACATTTGCATAAACACTGGACACCTGCCCCATAGGCAAGGAACAACTAGCTCAGTGCACAGACTCTCTGGGGTCCATGGGCTAATTACTGCTCATCAATGCTTTCTAATACAGGTACGGGGGAAGCACTGTGTACCGTCGCCTGCAGGCTGCTGTACACACCAGCCTCTCCAGGGTCAGGAGCCAGTTATTCCCCTTGTCACCAGCAATTAAATAAGAGGAAGAGCTGAAAGATGAGAGTGACTGCTGCTACTACAGTAACCACTGACACCAATATCCTTTGTGATTCACTGGCCCCACAGTGTCTGTAACCCACCTGTCTACAGTCATTGTTAGCCCTCTTTGTTTGCCAGTCTGTCTGTCTTTATCTGCCATTTAGTCCAAACCTGCCTTTGTCTGTCAGTTTCTCTTACTTCCTATTTATAGGGAGAAAAAAGCACTATATAAGAGCCATAGAAATGCAGTTAACACTGTGTTGTCCCAGATGCCAGTCAGTCCACATCAAACCTTTATTCATTGGCTTGAACAGGCAACCACTCCATGCAACAATCAGTGCCTAAGTATCACGTAACATGTAAAAACTATGATATGGGGCCATGTTGCATGATGTAATGCTGTACATAGTATGGTGCAACGGCCATGACATGCACCATGACATATTACATGAATGGGTTCATGAATTTTAATGACTTCTTTACTTTCATGTCATACAATCAAAGCGGTTCATCCCTGACTGGGTGACAGACTTCCTGCACTCAGTATTCACCTTCAAAAGATTGAACGCAAATGAACAAATAAATCACTGCATAGCACAAGCTTCTATAAGAAAATAAAGTAAATTATTTTTCTGGCTAACCTCAACCGTATAGAAGCTACAAGCTGCCAAAGTCAAATTAAACACATTTTTTAAGCGTATTTAGAAAAATGTGTCCTCACAATAATAACTTTATTTGTATAGCCCCATTCATACATAGAATGCAGCTCAAAGTGCTTCACAGTATGACATTAAAAACAAGACACAATTAAAAAACTATATAAAAAAGATCATAAAAAAAGAGTAAAAGATCCAATAAAAAGTCAGAGAAATAAAAGTAGTAAAAAATGGTAGTAGAAAGAGATAAAAACATACTACATTAACTAAATGCCTGCCTGAATAAGTAGGTCTTCAGCTGATTTTTAAAAATGTCAACAGAGCTTGCACATCTAATGTAGAATTTTTATCAAGACGTTTTTATCAAGACGTTTTATTAAAATAGTATGGTCGATGGCGTCAAATGCTGAGCTTAGATCTAAAAGGATGAGGGCTAACACTCGATTCAAGTCAGTGGCACGTCTGAGATCATTTATTATTTTGACACACAAAGTTTCCAAAGTTTCCTTTCACATTCTCAGATTGACAGTATAAAACAAAGTGCATTTAATTTAATTTAATGACACATCACCTGTAGTTACAAGGTGATTAACAAATAGCAATTAAAAGACTAATGTCTGACCAGTGACTCAAAACAAATTTTCTGTCACCATACAGCCTATCTGCTTATTGTTTCATATAGGAATGTGGTGACCATTTTTTTAACTTTCTGACCTGACAAAGATGCGGCTGGTATCAAAATGTTTTCTTTTTAAAAACATTTGAGGTATGAAGTCAATGTGCAGACGAATGTTGTTTTCCAAATCTAACAACAAGCTGGGCTTTTCCTGCTGAAAAGATTGCATTTGATAGTTTTGTCATTATTAATCAAACTAAAATGTTCTGAGGTTCGTCGTCTTCCATTTCTCCACAATATCTTCTTTCATAGTTTACGTTCATGACACAAACTCCCCTTACTAATCTATTCCACAGTCTACTAATACAGAACAGCCCAATGTACTTCACAAGGTTCCCACCTCACGCATCACAACATAATAAAGTCATGTTGATAGTGGGGCAGGTGACTCTAACTGCCAACTAACTCTGGATATCATGTTAGTGTGTTCCAGAAATACATTTCTGTGTAAACACTCTGATACTGGTCTCACACAGCAACCTAATATTCCAACTCTTTTCTGTCAGCCTTTATCTCCATATAGGCTTTGTTTGACGCCATGAAATAAAGTCAGTATAGGGAACACAACAGCAGTGGGGGAAGAAGTACTCGGATCCTTTACACGTACTAAAACCAACACTGTGAAAATACTCTACTATGAGTAAAACTCCTGCATTCAAAAATTTAGTATGTAAGTATTATCAGCAAAATTACTCAATTACTCATTCTGCAGACAAATGGTCATGTTAGTGTTTTACTGTTATATATTATGTTTTTGGATTCATATTACTGGTTTTATTTACTAATATTTAATATTTAAGTGCTTTAGATGTTTAAGGTTGTGCTAATTTTAACTACTTACATACTGTTGGGTAGTTTAATCTACAGCAATGCATCATATTCTATAAGAGCATCTGATTGTAGCGCCGCTGTCCTGTGACAACCAAAGTCAACTTTTCATGAGAAAAACAGCTGTTTTCAGATTTGTGACCATACTTTTTACAGCTAATCTAAGGTGTTTTTAAATCATTTATTTAGCTTAAGAAGTAGGCGAATGTTCTATACCCATAAAGGAACACCTAATCCTTCAGTTTACCAGAAAAAAATCTAATTTAAAATCACCAAATCTGGAGATACATGGTTTTCACTGAACAGGAAGGGTATGAAAATTTGTAATCTGAAAAGTAACTAGTAACTAAAGCTGTCAGACAGATTTAGTGCAGTAAAAAGTACAATATTTGCCTCTGAGATGTAGTGAAGTAGAAGTATAAAGATGGAAATACCCAAGTAAAGTACAAGTACCTCAAATTTGTACTTAAGTACAGTACTTGAGTAAATGTACTTAGTTACATTCCACCAATGCATAACAGCCGATGACTCAAACGACAGCTTAAATGTATTGTGACAAAACTGTTACAGCAAAAACAAATCTTATGAAATACTGTGTAATTTACCTTAAAAAAAAAAAAAGATATGTGAATAGGATTTGTAATAATGTGAGAGTAGGGCTTTAATGTTATACATGCAAAGTGTAAGTTTCCATTTTAATCAGGAAACTGAAATTTGTCTCACCAAAACTCCCAAATACCACTAAAAAGCCACCACTTCCAATGCTTGGATGAGCATGAATCTCTCCCTGTACAAACAATGACCAACTACTGCATGTTTGGCACAAATTCTGGTTCATTGATAAAAAGTCAAAGGCTACAAGACTAATAGACAACAACTAAAGGGGAGAGATCAAATGTGAGTCTCAGAGAGAAATCCGCCACTCTGCCTATTTCGCTACCCAATACAGGCTGGATAAACAATTCATTTAAATAAATATATTAAAATGTAGATACAGAATCGTGACCTTGGCTGACGAAAGTGCATCTCTGTCTCTCTCCGTCCAAGTGGCCGCTGTGGATGCAGCATGTCACCACTCGACTGTTGAAGCGTGAAGCTCGTGGAGGCGTTCCATCTCTGACTACACTCGTGTGCTTGAATCTGGACCGTCAAGCCACATTAGTGAAGCCCCGTAGCTATCAGACAGACAGCAGTAAGCGTGGAGTTGATTGCAGCTTCCCGATTGTGGTTAATCTTCTCAATTTTTTGTTTTTGTTTCAGCTGGTACTATGACCAGTCAGATGGAGAGCTTTTGTTTCTGAAAATGTCAAAAACAGCCATATATTTTAGCTCCAGATTCATGTTTATGAGTTTATTCAGTGTTGTTTAAAAACTATTTCTATCAGACAAGAGTTGAAGAATTTTCTCAATGCATGAAGTACTTATATTGTCTAAAAAGTCCTTAAATGTAAGCCCAGTAATATTTAATTCTCATAATATTGTTGGATCAACATGCTAGTCTAGTTAAGTCTTAAATGTTGATTTTAAAACATCTTGTAATTAGGTAGAGTTCTTCATTTTTTATGCTGTTTTGAGAACACTGACTGTAGTACCGAAAACTGTCAAGTAACAAACGTCAGCACCGAATGCTTAGTATGGATTTTTATATATATGTATGTATGTTTATATATAGCTTTATATGCTACAATAAATCACTTTTGATGGGTATTTTCATAAGAGGAAGATCATTTTACATTCACAAGCTCAAATAAATCATCTATATCCATGAACTGTTAATTCAAAGGAGATGTTTTGTGCTGTTTCACCAGTACACCTCCAGCTCGTCAGGTCGGGTGGATCTGCTTTCCGTTTTGCTGGACAGCCAGCTGGTGGACGTTTGGAGTCCTGCAGACTCGGCCAAATGGGGTAAAAATCAGGGCCCCAGCGCAAATGTTTACCCAACAGATGATGGCACAGTCTGCTGCCCCCATGGATGCTGCCACATACTCTGTTCAACACAACCCATTAACAGCATCCATCCACCAAGGGCAGGGCAGGGGGATGCAGACAGAGCCTCTTTCATGTGACGTGAACATTTCACAAGAGCTGAAAATGTGAGATTTTGCGAGCAAGCGAGTGGCTCTTTAAATAGATAATAGTGGAACTGTGATCATCAACATTTCTCACATAATTATATATATAAAAAAACACACACACAATGGGATAAAGCTCATGGGAGCAGAAAACATGCTTACAAAGGGCTGCTTGACATCAGGACTAAGGCTGATGATGTATTGCTTTAAATTCTGCCCTGTTCATCAGTTTTGTCCTTCTGCGATAGCTCCTTTTTTTTCTCCAAGACCATCTCATCCAATTACCATCCTCAGCCACTTTCACAGCGGAACAGATGTTTTGCATCATTGCATTCTGTGTTGCAAACAGCTGTTTACATGCACAATGAAGGACTCAGCGGTACAGTATGTTCTCGATGAACTCTGTATTATCATTACGACGTGGTAAATAGTAGTCTCACTGTATAGATGTGTCCTGTAGGCCCACCAATAGTGAGTAAAGTACATTCTTGACTGATGGCAGCAACATACAGTCAATTTATTATTGTATTATCCTTTCAACCTTTTCCATCACATGCAGGGAAAGAAAGTATATCATGTGGCGGAATTCAATATATATATAAAAAAAAGATTACTTTGAATAGTTGGATAAAAAGAATTGTTCTTGTCCTGCATGTGGAAGCATTGTTGAGACACTGGCTACACTGGCTTCAGTGAAAGAAATACTACAATTGCATATCAATAATTTAATGAAAATAAATGGCAAAATGTGCAACAGAGGATCTGTACTGCAGTAAGTCTTTGAAATCAACCTGCCAGGCCGGATGGAAAGGATTAATGCCTTTGTCCAGGGCTTCCAGGCGCCTCTGCTAATGATCCATTCAGAGCCATGGGAGTCTTTCCTTGATACAAATAACTGTTATTTACTGCCTCATTACAAACGAAATCTATAACAGGAGGACTGGAGAGAAAGGAAAATAAAAGCCCCACACCACTGGCCACTATAGACAAGCATCTGCTTTATGTTTCACTATTTGAAATAATGAATGACCTCTCTGGAAACAGAAGATAAATTTTTACCTCTGAAGGGAAGGTTAGGATTTCCATCCTGTGCTATGGCTTGTTTGTTAGTTATGCTACTAATGATTATATACATTAGAAATTGTCCATTATTTTTTCAAATGATCACTTAATTTTAAGTTTATAAAATGTGGAAAAATAGGAAAAACTGACCATCTTCAAACAGTTTGTTCTGTTTGACCAACAGTCAAAAACCCAAAGATATTCAAGTCACTGACTCATTGTAGCAATAATCATTTCAGCACTGATCTCAAAAACTACCAAACAGATTTAAGTGAACTTTAATAAAAAGTTAGGCATTAGGACTAGAAAGAACTAATTAGTTTTTGGTGCCATTAGTGCCACCATGTGGCCATTTATAAAAGCACACTGCATTTTGGTGCACAACTCCTGACCTGTGAGCCATAGAAGGAAAATTCAACTTTTGCTTGACTCCTTGCTTCCAGACATGTATCTTTCAGTTGAGGCTACGCTAATTTATACCTAAACAGATTTTCTGCCAGGTAAAGCTTTTTCAAAAACTGAATTTTCAACACGCTCCTGTACATTTTAAACCAATATTACCAAATTTGGTACATAAAGTATTTGGATGAGTCAGAAAAAAGTATAGTAGTGTGGCCTATTTGACATTAACTGCCATAACTCTTAAACTAATTGTGCACGTTCAACCAAATTCTTGTCACAGGTGCACATATACATGTACACTCAAGTACTCAAGTAAAAATGTAAATGCATTGTAGTTTCTCTATAGCTTGTGTTGTATTTGGGTTTTTATCTTGTGCTAAGACGAGACTAAATTCGATTCTACTGATTTCTTTCTCCTGAAACTGTTAAGGCACAAATGACAAAGATGACGTCACTCAGCTCATTTCACTGGAAAGGACAGAAAGTATTCAGAGCACGAGGGACTTTGAAGCATTCCCAAAATTACTATCATGTGCAGAGACACAAGCAACAACTCTGCCAACCAGCCTCTTCCCCTCTTCTCTTTCTGTCTCCTGTCTCTACACACACACACACACACTGACAATGACTTGTTTGTGAGGTTATTATCTAGGAGTGTCAAGTGGCCAGTCTTGAGTTCATCGTGCCACACTCAAGCCTTATCTGTTCAGACGCCAAAGCTCGGTCTGTTCTCCCATCTCCATCCTTCTTCCTCCCCTGACCCCCGCGCCTATCAGACCCAGGCTAAAAGGCTAAAAGCATTCTCTCTTCATTATATCCACCACCAACAAAGCTGGAGAAGTGCAAACATGTCTCTAGGCTCCTTTAACACAACTGAGCCCAAATAAGGGACTGGAGCTCACAATTCACTTACGTGTATACACTTACGTATTCATAAAGCTTAAAGGACTTTGGTTTTGATGCACACAATGTCATCTTCAGACTCAAAGAACTCTCCTTCGACATCTTTGCAATAGTACAATTACTAATCAGCCAGTGCAGCAGGTTTACTAGGCTTTGTATTTTACATAATAGCTTTGTAAAGGTGAGTCATACATTAAACAATACAGTATTTGTGCAAAAGCAATAGTAACATCAGTCCTGTAAGCTAAAGAGGTGATGTTAAAATGGAAATATTCAGCTATGACATATAAGTTTAACTTTGCTTTAACTTCCAGATAACCGATAAACCAATAATTGGTCCAAGCCCCCAAAATGTAAATGAGAAAAAGCACAAGATATCACCTACATATTGTTAGACAATTGTGAAAATTGTGCTCTTGAGCAAGGCACTTAACTGTCTGACATCTTTTGTTGTTTTCAAACATGCTTTACATGAGGATTTGACATGACTAATATTTCAGGTACAAAGTCTCAGTGGCTGAGAAAGCTTGCAGCTGCATGAACATGAAGCAAGGCTGTGCTGGAAAGAACAGGCAATCAAAAATCTATCACCAGCAGGTGTGGGTGGCATGGGCATATACTGTATGGCCATCAGAAAACATTACATTCATACAGAGTGCCAAACAGTGTCTCTGAGTAGCTTATGACACATTCAAGGGAAATCATCTGGAAATGAGTCACACCAGAGAGACTGCAGGTCGTTACGGGTCGAGGATGCAACAAATGCATTCGTTCCCCTGCCTGTCGCCTTAGAAGTCCCTGAACAAAGTCTCATTTCTGAAAAAATCCAGACACCCACAAGCTAATGACAAGTGCTGATAGTGAACCACAAGGACAGTAAGAGCCCCAAAGATGTCTTCTGTAGTGTTGCCAATACCGCCCTAAACACGGTACAGTGTGGAACACAGCAGCGATGAGTGTGTATGAACAAGCTTCGTAAGTTTGGATTCAATGGAAGCCATGACAGTGCACCAAAGAAGACCCACACACCTGCTGTGTCGACAGAAACATGACTGGAGTCATTGTGAGTGAAACGGGAAAAAGTCAATACAAAAAATTAAATGGAACCTGTAGTTGAATTTGTAGTAATGGATCCAGTTATACAGTAAAAGGTTGGATGAGACAGTCTTCTTGAGATATTAGGATTTTACAGAGAATCCATTTCCTGAACAGTCTGAGGTGGAAGCAAATAGTCTCCAGCCTCATCAGTTATTCAGACCCATAATAATGGGACAATATCACATGATAACAAAGGCTGAAACAACAGGAAACAGATGGTATTTCTGGATTGTGCTGTACTATCAGGGACATACAGTATAGAGTAACACAGGGAGGGAGAACCAGGGTTCTGTCAGTAAAAGTCCCGTTCATTTTGTGCATAGACAATGTCAGGTGACTGACAGAGCACTTCCAATGCTCGGACGAGAACGAAACTCTCCTCGTTGAATCATCAGCACAAAAGATGAGGAACATTTTGGTACAAAATAAAATCCACTCACTCACTGAGCTTAAAAATCAGTGTCATGCTGCACTAACAGCAAACTGAAGCTGAAGATGAAAGCAGCTATAATCTTTTTTTTTTTGGAAGAACTTTGGAAGAAAAACTGGCCTTCACAGAGTCCTGACCTCAACCCCATCCAATACCTTTGGGAAGAACTGGAACACCGACTGTGAGCCAGACCTTATCTCCCAACATCAGTGTTGGACCTCACTAATGCTCTTTTGGCTGAATGGGAGCAAACCTCTGCAGGAAGGTCCCAAAATCTGGTGGAAAGCGTGAAACCAGAAGATTGGAGGCTGATATAGCAGCAGATTAATGCCCATGGTTTTGGAATGAGATGTTGAACAATCACAATGTAGGTGCAGTCAGTCCACATACTGTACACCAGTGTTTATTTTAGTTCCTCAGATAAGATAAACCCCTCTATAAAACTGCACACCATTGACAGAACAACTAAAGAGATGAAAATGAGCCAGTTCTTCAACTCCCTTGCTAACACTGTGGATGGGACAGAATGTGTGAAAAATTCCCTCCGTCTATAATCTCCAAGAGGCAGCCGGGATGTCAGGCGGAGTTACAGAGAGGTCTTGACAGATTCTGGCTCAGTGGGATTCCCTCCACCTCCCCTCCACCCAGCAGCAGCAGCTCCTGCATGTATTGCCTTTGTAAGTATTTTTCCGCTACTCCCCGACACATTTGTATCCCACGGGTGCCCACTCGGCCCGTCAATAATAATGTCGGCCTCTCTGTATCAAAGGTAGTGTGTAGGTCTGTCTGTGCGTACTATCACCTGTGTGCGGTGAAGATGGGAATTTATATTTAATGAGAAGGGAATGTGACGTTTCACTACCATGCATGCATTGACGTTGCAGTTGGATGCACATCAGTATGATTGAGATGGCTATTGTGTGTGATCACTATGATCATAGCTGATGGTCTTTTCAGTAAAACCTTGATGATGTATGGTGGGTGAAGTGAAGTGAAGGGAGAGACAGACAGACAAGTGAGAGAAATACAAATGAAGCCACAAAGGAAGATGAGATGTTGCTCGGAATCGCATACAGTAGACATCATCACAAACAAATACCCACAATGCTCAGAAACAGAGCTTTACAGTATGCATGCTGGGCCATTCGTCCATATGGAGAGATGGTAAAGAAATACTGTTCAGATCTGCAGACGCTCAGTCCAGACAGGAGGAGAACAGTCATCTGGCTGGCAGTATCAGTGAGAAAACTGTACAGTCACTTGACTGAGGAGACGCACGCTCTCTCGAATACACACACATGCCAACACACACACACACACACACTTGTGCACACCCTTCCCCCAACCTCTTCTCTAACTCCCCCGACTCAAGTCTCAACACATATTCTGTGGGTGTTTATGAAGGGATCAACCAGCCACGCACACAACAGAGAAGCATGGTTTACAAGTGTCAGACGCCCCTCAACTCACCGCCTCCGAGTCTTCAAATCCATGTAGGTACAAGTTATCGTACATGGAGGAGTGAGATTCCAAAAAGCAGCTCTTCGGCGCAAAATGAAAGACAAAAACAGTAAAGGATCAACCTGTTCCAGACAGGATGGACGGTGAGGACAGGGGAGTGACAGAGCCCACCAGCAGTCTCTTTCTCCACATGAAGGTAGACCACAGAACAGCCAGACCACGCCAGAGCAGAAAAAAAAAAGGTGGAGCCCTGTGTTTTCCTGATGCTGAACTGGATGTTATTGCCCCCGAGCTGAGCGAGTGTTGGTTCCCATTATAGGGCAGCCTGGTTGTCCCCAGAGGCTGAGCAGACCTGGCATTTCATCTGCCTTTCCGAGCTCAGATCACACAAGCCAATCCCTTCCTCCAGCACTGGCTGATGACAGAGGTGGGATGCAGCCTGCCGATTGGCCAGCAGAGGCTCCAGTCAATAATACTGAATAAGGAAGAGGCAGAGAGGGAGGTCTGCAGCCTGAGAGCAGCGTTAACCAGCAACCTGTGTGTAATCTGTGCATGGATGTGTGTGTGTGTGTGTTTGAGGTAGTCTCTTAACCTAAACACCCATTTGCAAACACTGACATATAATTTACACACGCAGGATCGCAGCAAATGCTACTGATGCTACTGAGCCACGGCTGTGCTGTTACAACAAGTGTTCATCATGTCTTCACAGCTTTGTGAACGCACTGGGGCCATAAAATCAATCTATAAATGTCTGTTACAGGGACACTGATCATATAGGAGATCAGTCAAGAAGAGAAATAGAGTTTAAGTCTGAGGTTTGACACCTTTTATGAGCAAAGTCCCTGTTGAAAGAAATCACAGAATAATGGAGGAATGGTAAGGCTATTGCTTTGATCCTAATGAGAAATATCTTATATCTATTTTTTTTTTTAACAAATCTGACCAAGGCTCTTAGTGATCTGTTCCCTGACATTACTAAATATTTAGTTCAATTATTATGATGGTGTATATGTCTTACAATTAAATATCATGATTTAAATGCTTTTGCATTTTTAATAAAACAGACAGAGTCACACATTAGGGAGTTAAGGGGATGTTAAAACCCAGATATGTTTTGTTACTTTTGTGGCTGAAGAAGTCTGTGGGATACAGCTGAAAGCATCGGTAATTGCTTATTAAGTGAAGCTTGAGTTTAGATTTTTTATTATTTTTTATGTGTTCCCAAAGTCAAGGATGAACCTCCAAAGCTTTAAGATTAAATTAAATAGATTAAAAACATTTTTAAAAAGGTTAATTGGCATTTAAAATGAGAAGAGAAACAAAATGACGGGACTTAATCAAAAGCAAAATATTCTAATCAAACCAAAATGCTGTAAATATATAAATATAAATACTAATATTTATTATTTCCCTGCATGCTCATATACTATTTCTACATAAGCTATGCAACTCTTGTGCAGGAAATACAGGTAAAAAAATATGTCCACTGTCCCTGTTAAATAAACCAATAAATCAATAAAGAAATAATTAATAATCAATTACATTAATTGCACATCTATTTTGTTTTATTATCCAATCCAAGTGAAACAGCATGAGAATATTTTATGTATAGTCTCAGCTGCTTCTTTGACAAAGTAGAGCAACGGCGCCCTCTCCTGACAAACCGTGTTACAGCAGATGCACCTGCTCCTCCTATCAATGACGCATCTTCATCAAACCTGCCACAGGTTTTCTTTTATCTTCCTCATAACAAGCACCTCTCAAACTACCCGATGGCTTCATAATCATCTGTGAGATATTCTAGTGGAGGTACAGCATCGAAGAGCTACTTGGAGGTACTTTTTCATCAGATACTGACCTGTGTCCAGACACCTCAGCAGCTCTCAGCAGCTCTCAGGCCTATTAAAGTCAGCCACAGCAGATCAACGAGAAGCCTTTAACAATAAGTGCTGCAACACTCAGTTTCACGTTCCACCTGACATAAGTGCCACAAGGCTGCAGGTGCATGAGGTAACACAGAAGGGTTTTTTTTAATTGGAGAGAGGGATAGATAAAGAAAGATGGAGTAATAGAGAGAGAGAGAGAGACAGAGAGAGAGAAAGTGTATTAGGGGAGTAAGTACTCTTGGAGGAGGTAGGTCTTCAAGCGATTTTTGAAGACACTTTAATCACCACATAGCCGAACATATGTAGTTTTAATGTTATTTGAGAGCACACAAAACACCCTGTGAGAAATTCAGCTTAGACCTCAGGGAACCAGAGCACAAAAATCTGCTTCTGTGTGATTATATTATTGTGTGTGTGTGTGTGTGTGTTCTATGTATTCAAACGGTCATTGTCCACAGCATAAAGATCTATATATACAGTCTATGGTCCACAGGTTTAAACGTTGATTTTATGATCAAGACTTGGTTTTTAGTTTTAGGGTTGGAATCATGACTAGGTTATCATTAACATTAGGTCAAGCCAGAAGGGAAGTCCTCACACGTACAGTAGTATAAGTAGTGCTGAAACAATTAATTGATTAATTGAACAATCACTTTATCAATCAAAAGAAAAATAACTGACAACAATTTTGATAATAGATTAATCCGTTTTAGACTGCTGGTCAGACAAAACAAGCACTTTATCGGTGATATGACAGATATTTTTCACTATTTTGTTTTATCTTTTCTAAAATTAGGCACTTAATCCACTAATTAAAAGAATATTGTTGTAACTTTCAGTAGTTTTTGCTGTTGAATCCCAGTTTAAAGACAGAGTGATACACTGAGCATACACAGGTGAGGAAAGAATTCAGAATCCAGAAGTGTACTATTCATGGGTAATCGTGTTAGGGGGTCTCCAGGTCTCCAGGGGTTACAGATTTACTCAAGAGGGAACCGGCAGACTAGTGCATGGTGCCAGCGTGAGCCATGAGAGCAGAGGCCAGGCCCCATCAAGTAATTCACAAAATAAAGGCTGCTGAGTTGAGCCATGTGACCTACATAAGAGGGATTACAGTGCGAAGAAGCCCCTTCCTTATCACTCTGCAGGCTGCAAGCTGAAAAATTAGGTTAAAGGGATGTCTCTGTTTAATGTATTGTGATTCATACATTTAATTTAATTTCTGGGAGAAAGCTGTGGCATCAAATGCTTTGCCATCCCAAAATGAGACTTTATTCCAATCCGCAGGCCTTACGTTCATACATATGGGCAAAGACTTTGATTCAGACTTTTTAAAAGAGGCGGCGATGAGGTCTTTGGTTCACAGCTGCACTTCTGCTACAACTGAAAATCATTTTCTGGTCTCAGCTAACAAGACTATTAAAACATTTAACAGCTCCCGCAGAATTCATTACTGTACAACATTCAATGGCAAACGAGAACATACTGCATGTACAGTAGTATTTTGTAGTTAACAAAACATGTTGAATGTATTTCCTACCTTTAAAAATAGAAGTTTTAAAAAAATATATTTTCAAACCTGCATCATTGAACCTTGTTGGGGAAACAATAAATAAGCACTTGCAACATCTGAAACCCCTTTTCTCTCCAACCTTTTTGATGACAACCAATTGCATCAATTGTTGTAACTCTGTTGAACTAGTTCAATCACACGCCCTACCTGGCAAAAATCATATGACGTTTCTGTGAGTTATTAGTGTCAGTTCTGCTGCTTAATGAATGCAGCTATTACATTTACTTTATTTGGTTAGCTGTGCTGCTTTTTGGTCCAACAACAGGAGAAAAAAATGACTGTTTTCTTTACCTGTGAACACTGAGAGGTATGAACTGTCTTAGGTCAGTTGTTGAAATCGTGTGTTTCTGTCTTGCCTAGCTTCCCCACCTGACTCTTCCTCTGCTTTGGTACACACACACATTGATTTCATTTCATTACATTTCATAGAGTTGACATTGTTTATATGCACATGCTGTCTTCCTTTTCTCTTCTTTTAGTGACGCATTGCCCATTACCTCGACCAACTGTTACCGCCCTCTGCAGTCTGCTAGAAATGTATGTAAAATTAGGACACATCCAAAACATTTTCAACAGCACCAGTTCTGATAGAAAACACAAGATACCTTTCAGGCTCATGATATACTTACTTTTTACCAATGCATATGCAAACACAAGTGCCTGTGATGCAGTATAGCTAACACTGGAACATCTACCTTGAGGACTTCTGCTTTTGCACAACTTTAACACAGCGACACTCAAAGAGGTTACTATGTTGTTACTCTCAAAAACTTTCCACCATTGTTGCTTTTTTTAGTCCGGTGCTGACCTTATTTCACATACTGATATTCCGCCTTCCACCGTTCATGGGATTAATTGCACTTTGCAGACACGTAGAGTTCACAACCAACGCTCTGATGCAGGATATGTGAGGTAGCCATCACGTGCATGCAAACACGTGGTTAAAAGCCAACAAACACAAATATCAAAGAAGGTGGGACCAGAGCAAAGGTCCTCTGTGCCACTTCATTGCTGCAGCTCTGGATTATTCCTGAGAGCAAACATCTGCCGAGCTCTGGCATCCTCTTATCATGGCGCTCAGAGGTTGGCGCCGGAAACTGCTCAGGCATCCGCTCACCAACCACGCAGCGAAACATCTGTCCGCGCGGGCATGGAGCGTAGATGTTCGGCACACCATCTGGGAGAATCTGCTTTTTGCCAGCAACTCCCTGTAACAGATCGAGTGATCTGCTCAGCATATCATGTGGTGACTCATACTGATCAACCACATCTTCTCGAAGACATTCTGTCCTTTTCCTGCGAAATCAGCTGAACATGGGGAACACACTAAAACAATCACTTAAAGTCATTTTATCTTTGACCAGTTTTCCCTGAAATGGACTGATCTGTATGAGGACATGCCACAGTATCTGGCCCTGACAGTTTGCCACGCTCTTGCTCCCTGAACCCTTATACTTAAGAGTCAATCTGCAGTGAAAACTCCACTTAAAGCCCCTGAAAACATTTTTTTCAATGAGCTTCTTTCTCTGAGTGATTGGCTCCTACACGAACACACTATTTTCTGCCAAAGTAAACAGAGATTTTCTGTATTTGTACTTTTGTCTGTGTGGGTGAAGTGGGATCAGCAATATTTGAATCACGATCTGATGACAGTCGTGTGGCTGTTTGCTTATGCTGCCAGCACAGCTAATCAGATCTGATCAAACCAAACCCACACAGTTCTGATGAAGCACGTTAGCTGAATTTTTGAGTGTTAATAAAAAATATCTTGGATGTTTTTTCCAAACTTTGATTCTTGTTCATTTAGTCGTGAAGTCCTTTAAACACGCCCTTGGAATACAACACATCACCTAATTTTGCATTCAAAGTCAATTTCCCATTCAAGAGTTAAATAAACGAATGAACATGAATAACCCTTCTGTTAAGGCTTTTGCAATGTGCCATAAAAGCAAGATTTCAAAGCACAGAACTGGGATAAGGATGAGGAACTGAGATATTTTCTAAAAGCTAACAGGACTTACTGTAATTGTTTTTAAAATCGATAATGAATAAGTAAGATATAGAAATGTCTGGGAGAAGAGGAAAAGGTTAATAAATCGTTATAAGTTTCTTTAAAGGCTGCATTCCTCTCAGCTTTCTCTTCTTTCATGTGAGCATTTACTGTGAAAAAAAAAGTGTACTGAAAAGGAGGAGGAGGAGGAGGTGCAGTTTCCTGCTAATCAACCTTCTGGGCTTGACCCCTGTTGTTGAAGGGCGTCTGTTACTATGGATACACGAGGGAATCAAAGAGAGCCCACTGCTCCTCTTCTCACCTGATGACGATCACACCGGTGATGACACAAACCTCAGCGGGGGTGTTAAAGAAATCTGAGCGTGTAATGAGGAAAAGATGTGAGCAAGATATTGTGTACATTTCTCTGTCCTTCTGTCTCAGTTTTTTTTTATCCGTTCTTTGTTTCTTTCTTTTGAAATGTGTGTTTGTTTCGTTCTTTCTGTCCATTATATCTTGTTCTTCCTCCTTCCTATGAGCCACATTATTACACCATGCTGATTTGATGCAGAGGGCTTTCAATAATTAATGGGAGATATCAACAGGTTAAACACACAGTGAATACATTGGTGCGTTAGTAATTCAAATACGAAGCCATCAAGAACTCTAAAGGACTGTACTATTCATGAGAATCCATCATCATCTGGTCTTATGCTCTGTCATTACTGAACAGGTTTAGTTGAAATGGTATTAAACAGAAAATTTGACTGAATATTGCCTTAAAAATGATATGTGTGACCTGTAAAGCAAAGAAAATCTCACATGTATTTAAACTGAAATGGGGCAGCCGCAGATCTGAGCACCTGACACTATCATAAATCACATCTGGCTCTCAGATTTGACAAGTTGTTGTGTGCTTTTGTCAGCATGTCCACGCGAAAAAAAAAAAAAAAAAAAAAGCCTCCGACCTCTTTCGTTTTGATTTGACGTTGCTGCGTCTCCTCAGAGACACACACACGTGGCATTACCAGGCTGGCACATGATGGAGGAGTTCGAGGTCAGGAATGGAGAAATGAAAAAGTGAAAGAGGGAGGGGGGGTAAAAAAACAAAAAAATAGAGAGGGGGCAGCCAATGACAAACTGTCCTTGTGTTGCCAAATGGCCTCTGCAGCCTCAGTTCCCTTGGTAACTTGTTAGCAGGATGTCAAAGTCTACGGTGACTCCGTTCTGTATTATGAATTACAGAAGGGACTTAATACAGGAAACCAATTTGAATTTGTTTAACAGTGGCACATGTAAAGGAGGCGGCAGCGACTGCATTCAAACGGCCCTGCCTAACCCCGTCCTTATTACTTATACATGGCTGATAGATGCCTCATAAGCAGCCAAGCAGGCTGAATTCCCAGGCCGATACAAATCAAGGCCATAATGTCATAATGTCATAATCCTTTTTGTTCACTTTTCACTTAACATTAGAATCGAACGAGTGAAACTAAAAGTTTTGGAATGAACAGTTTGATGGATTGAGGCCGCTCGCTTTCTCAAGTCCCTCAAGAAAGATGGAGGGGAATTTCAACAGGAGTTTCTTCAAACAGCAAATCCCCAAATGTGTTCACCATTCGCTGTCAGCGCTGGGAATGGTATCACGCATCAAAAACGTGGTGTTTTTGATAGACTAATGGATAATTCTCATCACAGACTTTCACAGAAAATAGTCAGGCTTTTTTAAAGTAGTTTCACCCAGGTTTGTTTTGTACAAGTCGTGTTGCTGCCAGAGAAAACTGTACCACAGTTTACAGTAAACGGGGTCCCCTGGTGGTGAGGACAGCTCAAACCATGCTGCTACTAATAGCCTACAAATGAAAGATAAATATGGGAAATGAATATAAAAGATCTGTTGAATCTGCTAAAGATTAAACTGTGTTATTCTTTACATCCTCACCACTGGAGGGGCAAAAAATGTGAAGTTTGTCCTACGGGTGGCGCCTGAAGAAAGGCCACATTGTTACCTACATCAAAAAGGTTTATCATATGTATGGGGGCCATTTTAGGACACATCAAACCCAGCTTATCAGGCTCAGCAATACATGGTCATACTTTCATTAAGTCGGGCTTTTTCAGCCTCAGTTGTACTTATAGCTTGACCAATATTATCAGCTAATGTTAGCGCAGATACAATATGTCAGAGAGATGCCACAGATGTATTTCAGCCTGGTAACTAACATAGTTTGTCGACCAGAGAGCACTGACAAGTTTTTCAAATGTAAAATGTCCCGCTTAGCACATATTGTTGTCACATTTCTTAAATAACCAAATTTTAAAAATGCTTATCAAAAATGTTTGTGTATGTTTTTATATGTATTTATGGCCAAAAACAAATATGGGTACATTGTGATCAGATTTCCAGTATTGGTGGGCTCTGCTACTTTAGCTCAGGCCAACATGCTAACGTTACAGTTAGCATGGGAACAGTTGACAGTTAACGCGACTGGCAGTGCCCTCCCTGGAGCCACACAGCTGGCGTGGCTAAAACATACAAACAAACAGAAAAACACAATAAACACTGATAAAGTGTCCTACCTGTCTGAGGATGAAGCTGGTGGAGGTGGTGCTGCCGTCGGACCTCTTCAGCCGGCTGCGTCTGGAGTAGGTCCCTCTGTTAGCCTGGGGAGGACAAAACACACACTCAGAGGCTAATAAAATTTTCTTTTTCATTTTCTGTATTTATAATTCTGTTATTGTTGTATCTGCCCTATATTTCTCTTCCACACTAACTCAAGGGCACCTTCCCTCCAACATCCCCCATTAAAACCAGCATCTCGGCCCCTGGGGTTGACCGGGCTCTGGCTCTTTCCAGCTGCCTCTTGTCCTCTGTGATGACCTGATTACATGAAGTCCGTCTTTCACTGCTTTATTAATGACCAATGCCATACCAGAATCCATCATACATTTCTTTTGCATCTGTGTGACCCATTTTCATACGTAGCCAATTTGTTTTAGTGCTTGAGGAGCCAGCGAGGTAACACTTCACCTGAGATGCAAGAGGAGGGGCGAAATATGATGAATGACTTCTCAGCTTTTCTAACACTGGATGTGTGGCATCCTGTCCTCCCGTGACACTGGAGAGCCTCTGAGATCAGTGGACGCTTCCAACTTCCAAAACCCAAAACCAAAAAAATAGACTGCTGCTGACTTGGACTGCATTTATTCATTACATTCATCTAGAGATACAACTAACAATTATTGTCATTATCATTAATCTGCTGATTATTTTCTCTAAAATTGGAAAATTGTGAAAAGTGCCCATCATGATTCCCTAAAGCCCAAGATGACACCCTCAAATTGGTTTGTTTTTTTAGTCCAAAACTGGAAGATACTGAGTTGACAAAACAGTCTCAACTTAAGTTCCCCATACTCGCTTTTTCTAGAGCTTTTGACCGTGTCACAGGGTCTTCATCAGCTGATTGAATTTGCTCAGTTGCCATGGAGCTGTATGTTCAAACATTACACAACAAAAAGCAGCAAATACTCACATTTGAGAAGCTGAGCATTTATGCTTAAAAATGACTTAAATGATAATTAAAATACAGTAGTTGCCAATTCATTCTCTGCCAAACAAATAATTGATTAATTGACTAATTGTTTCAGCTGTACAATCACCACCATTCATTTTGTTAGCCCTTCCGGCGCTGTTAGCAAAGTTCTCCATCTACTCAATCGATTAAGATTAGGTGTAGAGTTGAAACAACAAGTCAATTAATCAATAAATCGATCAAAAAGAAAGTTAATTGGCAACTATTTTGACACTTGAGTAATCATTTCACTCTTTTGCCAGACATTTGCTTGTTCCAGCTTTGCAAATGTGAGGGTTTGCTGTTTTTCTTTGTCATAACAGTAAATGAAATACCTTTAGATTAAATACCTTTGGGTTTTGGACTTTTGGTCAAACAAAACAATATTTGTTTACTATTTTTTGACATTTCACAGACTACATGATGAAGATTAATCGAGAAGAGATTGTCAGATGAATCAATAATGAAAATAATTGTTAGTATTTGACGTATATGATGATATACAGTTTATTCTGTGAGATGATATTAACTTGTAGACCAACAGAGATTTCACCACACCTTTTATACTGTGGTTAACTATCCCTTTAATATTTCGTGTTATATTAGGTCATTGTGGGCAATGCTGCAAATCAATAGGCAGGTCTGAATTGTACATGCTTTTTGCATGCATAAGATGACATACATTGATCTGTCATGTATTTACCTTGCTTTTCAAAGGATTAATTAATGGAAAAACTACTAAATTGTTGAAATATATCAATATCACGATATAAAATGTCTGTGATTACGGAATTCACTCTGTCTATCTATCTATCTATCTATCTAAAAAGCTAAACGTTCAATGGGGATTTGTCTGCATGCACTTAAGGACACTGACAGTAGAAGTACTGATGTAGTAGAGACACAAATCACAGCCCTGTTCAGCATCAACTATGTGTAGTAAATTCTGCTACAGTGCTAAAAAGAATCAATTTCCTCTGTGGGAAAGTGACTTGGACCACCTCATGCATCATGAGTGGAGTTCCATCATAAAATGCTTAATAATTAAGAGCCCAATTTCATTTCTTTTTGAATAAATCAGATTCGCACCATGCTGCTTTGATTAATGACACCTCCGGGGCTCATTAGGAATTATGAAAAATGTAGCTTCAGTTAAACAGAGAGCAGTATAATGACTTTAGTGGGTCTGTGGGGAAAATCAATGTTCAGTGTTATATTAGGAGGTAATATTAATTTATTCCTCTCATTATTATTCTTATTCATATTTGTGTGGGATGTTTGTAGCCTACCTGTTCTCATAACCCATTAAACTACAACAAAAGAAGAGAAGAAGAAGAAGAAGAAGAAGAAGAAGAAGAGCCTCGGTGATTTCACGCGATTTTTCTCACCTGAAACACGGGCTTCTGCAGCCCGTCTCCTATCCCGTGTCGGGTGTAGATGTGCCGGGACATCTCAGCCAGTTCATCGGTCCAGGGCGGAGGCTGCCGCTCCGTGCCGCTCCACTGGAACTGCTGCTGCTCCGGTGGCGGACATTGGACCGCCGACTCCAGCTTTGCTCCGGTTCACGACAACAGAGGAGGGGGGAAAAAAACACTGGTACCTCGGCCGCTCGGCTCTGAAGATGCGTCCCGCTCTGCAGTGAGTCGGCACGGATGAATCCCGTGTATCAGTGCGAGCACAGATGCTGACCCTCCCCCTCCACTCCCATCACACTGGGCGTCTGTAGTGCTGCGTTCAAGGACAGCGCAGAAATTCAGAATTTCAGCGATGCAACTTGAGATGCGCACGATCAACTAACAATTGTATTTTCTCAAGAAGTTGCCATCAGTCCACCGCCTCGTTTGAGTGAAATGTTGCACTAATCTAAATTAATTGCAAACGTGAGAATATAGTTAAACATATTCATTTATAGGTCTACATGTTAATGTAGTATGTAGCCTACATACACGTTCCATTTTACACTCAGCTCTATTTTGTATATTTTCCCATTTTCTTCTACATTTTCTCCATATTTCACATCCCATGCTCCATATCCACTTTAGAACTATTTAAGGTACTTGTGTTCCACTAATACTGGATACATTGGTTTTCCATCCTTGTTTTTCTATATCCTTTTGCCTAAATTTGCCATGTTCAAAAATGTCTTTGTATTTTTCTCTATTTTATCATTACTTGCACTTTAATACACAGTCTATAAAGATGGCAACAATGCATTTCACTGCACACAGTTCTATGTATGTCAACAGGCTAATTGGTCATCATGAATACTCTCCAAATGCAATAAGCACATCAGACAACATGTTTCCAGCTGTTGTCACTGCTTTAATAAATGAGATTGACTTGAACAGAACAGGGTGGTTGTTACCAAATAAGTTTGTATCACACAATAAAAGAGGAGTCATGTAAAATAAAAAGCATGATTTGAGTTTTTGGGAAGTGGTGATAAATGTTCATTCTGTGACAATAAAAATGATCCCAAAACTTAATGTTATCTTTTTTGGGGAATGCTCAGGAATGACTTACAAAGCCTTTTTGCTTTCTCTAACTCTGCACTGTACTCTGTGTTTCAGACTGCACATTATCTCTAACGTCTCTTAATGGATCTCTTATAGGTTTAGATCTGAATGAAATATGTAAAGGAAAACTAGTTGAACATCTTTAAATTTGAATTTATTGTCTCAGACAACACTGGAAAAACAACAAAGCTACAAGAACTCTTAGTATTGTAAGTTGACCCAATAAATTCATTCCATGTATCTTTACTCCCTTTTCTTATGTGTATTGGTCTCTTTTGTGTTATGAACCTTTGGTATATATTGTAATAAGTAAGAAATATGTGCTGAAGTTTGTGGCAGAAACTGCGCAGGCAAAAAAACAAAAACAAAATGAGGTCAGACTAACTGGTTTAATTTATGGGGCATGTCAGGTTTGCATAAGTTGTGAATTCAAGCCAGTTATTCTAACCCAGTTAAAATATTTGCATGCACTGAAGCTAAATTTGGCTAAGCTTTAACTTAAGCAGATTAACCCTGCATGAAACTCAGAATGCAAAGATGTCACATCTAGGCAGAGAACAAAATAGGATGGGCCTAGCAAAGGTATTGTGTTATGTAAAATTAATAATTAGAAAAGTAATAGCTCTCAACCATCAGACCCCTGTGATCATGTACTGGTACAAACAACTATAGAGAAAGGACGGATGAATCAAATAAACATTGTTAGGCCTAAATTAAAATAAACTCCAGAAAACTAGCTCATTAATACAAGCCAGACTTAGTTGTTTATGATTAAAATGATTTAAATCTTTATTTAAATTTCTGATCTTGGAAGCTGGACTTTACGAGGAGCGTTTGAAGGCAGCGTAAACTACCAGCATGACCTGGCATTTGGCTGGAGTTCAGGCAAATTTATTCTCTTCATGGTATAAAAAAAACCCACAACCCTCAGAAACCACTGACAGGATACTCTCCCACTACAAATACTGCAGGATAGATAATAAAAATTTAAAAAATCCAAACAAAATCCTAAAAAAACAAAAACATAGTAACAGGACAGTTCATTGGTCACTTTAAATTGTTTTTATGGTAAACAGAACATATTTTAATATACATAGAATATATTTATAGTATTTTATGTACATTTGTAGCCCAACTTTCTACTGATTTAGTGTTTTTTCTTCACTTGAAAATAAAACAGGCCAGTTTTATCTCAGCAAATTAACTAGGACAAACAACAGATGATAAAACCTCCTGTCATCGTCACCAGACAGCACTACCAGCTGCGCTGTTTTCAGACAATCCCACTGCAGGTCTGCAGAAAGCCTTTACACTGTGTACATATCCTGGTGGCATCCTGTGGTGTCTGGCCTTGAAAGTTTAATTAAAGAGAACAGTTTTTACCTGCACTTTGCCACCAGAATAACGCTGGCATTTAAAGGATCCCCAGTGCATCTTTGTGAAAAGAGCAGAAACTATCAAAAGGCCAAGTTCAATGAACAAACCATCTCTTCTGGGTAATGATCATATTATCGGCTTGTTCGTCACGTGCAGCTGATGATGGATGGGTGCAGGGAATAGGAGAGCTAATTAGGTGGACAGTTGCTATTTTAATCATGTTCCTCTTAATTGTATAAATGTAATTACTTAAAGGCATCCAAAGGGAAATGTAGAGACCAACCTCAATACAGGTACACTTTTTTTATTTCAAAGAATATTATAAGTTTGCTCTGTTACAAAAGCAGTTTTAAAATCCTGGATAAAGTAACTTTTCCTGGAATATTTTAAATATACAGAATTATACATATCCAGCAGATTCTGAGACTGAAGTTACTCGCCAAAGTTGTGTCCGTGTCATTCTTTGATTTCAACAGAAAAACAAGGCATCCAGTGGTAAATTAATGTTTACAAAGCTAAGGTGCAATGTCACTGTCACTGACAAATCCAGGTATTTTACATCTAATATACAATGCCTTTAATATGAGGCGTGTAAAGGAAATACAGACAGTTGACTAAATTTAAAACTACGGAGCTACTGCAACAAGACTGTAGACCCTATGAAAGCTGCTCCTTAATTTTAAACCCCCAAAACTGAAGAAAAACCAACAGTATGTTTAAAACATGATGTCTCACTTCTCTTTCTTCATATTGACTTTTGGAAAATTGTGTGCCATTTACATTTTGCCTGGACAAAGAAAGTAAAAGCAGAAGCAAAGTAGGAATAATAATTACACATTCTCCGACAATGTAAATTACACACGTATAATGTCTCAATATATATAAATCAAAGTACAGGCAATGTCACTGACAATTTTGAAATTTAAGTATATAGACATGAAAATTTGCATAAAACATGGACTCCTGACAGGTTACGCTAAATGGAAGAGACCCCACACATGAAGATGAGAGGCAGGAAGGTACTGATGTAATAATCATGAACAGCACACAAAGAGATCCAAGTAACTATTTCTCACCCTAAAATCTGATGATCCTTGTGAAAACCTATTACGGGTAAGCCCTCAAACGCACACGTACGCAATACATACATACGTATGCATGTAAAAAAAAAAAAAAAAACCAACCAAATATGTGCACACGTACAGACACACACACACAAAAAACGTCATCTTAAATATCTCAAATGCAACCACAGAATGCATTTCAAGGCAGTGAGTTTATGGGAAAGTAATTTTTTAACCTTTTACACAACTGTTAACATACACATTTGAAAGTTGAAAATATAGTTTGTACTTCAGAAATTCTGTTCAAAACACAGATCAGCTACAGAAATGGATGCTGGTGGTGAGGAAGAAAAACCAAAATGGAGCTCCTGCCTTTTAAATAACTGCACACTCTGTCCTGTCATAGCGAGCACCTACGCCTTGTCCCACGAATTTAATGAGTGCTGACTTTGCAGAAACATGAGCTCTCACACCAATCCAGAGTGTTTCAATCAGGTGAATTCACCTACAGACTTAAAAACAAGACGGTCATTAAAAAAAACAAAAAAAACCACAACATTTAGGCCATGATCACATTAATGCAGATACATTTGAAAATGGGGTTCAATCCACGCTAGCTAACGCACTAGCATCTCGTGCATTTCTGCGAAGGCCGATGGCCATTCACAAGCATTTTGGAACAGCACAGTTTTCCCTGTCCAAACGACAACGTGAGATTTTTTAAATGTTATTAACTCTGGAGAACAGTGGCGTTTTTGTCTACACTGGACACGTTTCAGCCGTGTTTTTCAGTCTTCACAAGCATCTCTCAGAACAGATATGCTTCTGTTTTGATCAACACAGCTGTCTAAACCAGCCGTGCAAAGGCCCACGCTTCACCCGTGTTTTACATGCAGAGCTGCTATTTTAGTCCATTTTATTCCGACGTGCACATGTAATAACACTGATCTTGTATTTGGCTATAAGGGAAAACACTTGTAGTGCACAACAGTACTGTGGCTGAAGGTATCCGGTGTAGACAAGGTAGTGTGAATAGATGGACACAATGGAGAGAAAAAGAAGCATTTTTTTTTCCACATTTATCTACATTAGTCTGGACATGGCCTGAGCCTCTGTTACCACCTCACAGGAGGACATGCTGCGCAAATTCTTTACAGAGGGTCAATTCAGAAATAGCATTGTGTGAGGGTAGCAGTGTGTTGAACTATGGATTGTAAAATGCTAACTTCTTCAGAATTAGGCAATGACTGCTCATTACATGGACCTGCAATGGTAGGCAAACCCAACTCTTCTCGACCTGTGACGTTTGTGAAGACCAGCGCCGCGTTCACTGTCAGCCAGGAAAAAGAAGTGAAGGACAGGAGAAAACTCCCGACACCATGTTTAGCCTCACATACGGTAGCAGAGATAGTCCTGACTCAGATGAACATCAGACCTGCGTTAGATGCACACCTCAGTCATTTCAACTTTCGTGGGGTGTGTTTGATTCACCTTCTCAGGCACAAAAAAACAAAAAGAAAAAAAAAAAAAAAACATGGCTGAAGGAATGTTCCCAAAACAATTACCACACACTCACTCACTCAAGGCAAGCCAAATGAACACACCACTGGAAACTGAAATATCTGGAGTATGTATTCATCTCAGGTCTACTGTCAGTTGGAGTTTTACAGCAGAGGCTGCTGATAATATGCTGCCTGCTGCTGATGAGGAGCCTGGTGAGGGGGAGCAGCCACAGGATAGGACACAGGAGGCATGCTGGAGTTGTGATAGGTCGACATGTCCATGGCCACGCCCGCATGGGGTGGGTAAGGAGCTCCAGCAGCTTGGTTCATGTACTGAGCGTTCATACCACTGCTGTGAAGAAAACATAGATGTGACACTTAGCACCAACAGCAAATATGGAAACTGAGTCTCTTACTTGCATGTAGTGAATAAATTTGAAGTAGATCCTCTTAGATGTCTTTGAAGATCTTTCTCCCGTGTAGAACTAAATCAGAGTACATCGACATACTATGGGAAAAGGTACTATATTCAAAATAATAAACAAGGCAAATAATACATCCATACAATATAATACAATCCATTATGTCTGTCTAGATTCCACAGGGGATCACTTTTTTGTATTTTGTTGCATGTTAATACAGACTGGTAGCTAACCCTCTATAACATAATATGCAGTGGTGACTGGTAACTTTGTTATGATATGGCTATATAAATGAAACTGAACTGAATTGAGTCACCAGTTGTACTGGAAGAAGAGGGGTTTTCATATTAGTTGCGATTAAAAATTGCCTAAAATGTGCCATTTTTACAGTAGACCTTCATTTCTAACCTATTAGTGAAAACATACATGCAGTAGTAAAAATAAAACCTTGTACAATAACATTGTTAAGCCCCTTGTCAGTGCTAGTCTATACCACTGACATTACCAGCATTCTACCTGACCTGTTATATTCAAAACTCGTAGCTTGGTAATGCCAAAGATCTGAGGCATTGAGCCACCTTTATTGACATGGCTCTTTATGTCACTATTTGTATTTGGAGTGTCCCTGCCGAGTTTCTACTCTGACAGCCTTACAGGTCCTGTTTACAGTGGTGGGGCTGTTTCCTTACCTCATGTAGGGAGGCTGAGCAGCTTGGCTGTTGGGTGGGGCTGAGACGTTGGGGGGCAAGGAGTGCAGTGGTCCGGGCTGGTCGGTGGGCAGAGCGTAGGGCTGCACGGCAGGACCCTGGGGCATCGCAGGAGGCAGGTAGGGGGCGCCGGCCGGGCCGAGGTAGCCCTGAGCAGACCAGAGGAAGAGGAGCAGGTTGGCTTTAATACGCACTGAGAGCTTGATTCATTCAACAATTCTTCTTCATTAAAAAAAAGTTGTAGATGAGGACAAAGAGTGTGCTGTCACTATTTCACCAGTCCACCGAGTGCTCAAGTAACAAAAAAACGTGTGAAAAATAACTGACTGAATAACTGAAAAGAACTCTGCACTTCATCAGTTTTTAGGGAAAAGATAAAAACACAGCATACTGTATATATAAACCGCATGATGATGAGGACTAGATTAATAGCCAGCGTCTAGAGGATGCTGCACCGCCAACAGATAAATTTCAAAATAAAAGTACACAACAAATGTTCTATAAACTGTAAAAACTACCAAGCATACAGTCAGTCACACCATACAGAAATAAATAGTATTTAAAGAAATAGTTCGATATTTTGGGAAACACGCTTATTAGATTTGAAACTATTTCTTGGCCGGATGCAGTGACTTGCAGACTCGAGAAAGACTCCAGGAAGTCACAGTGTCCGACCAAGTAATAGTCCGGCACGTAGACCCACAATGTGTCGCTTTTACGGTTTGGTTTTTGTACGAATTAAACAAACAAGACATAACGTGTTAATTAGTGAGCTTCAGAGGTGCAGTGTTGCCAGATTGGGCGGTTTTTCACCCAATTGGTCTTTATGATAAGCTAAGCTAAGCGTTTCTGGTTGTAGCTTCATATTTAATGTACAGGCATGACAACATGACACTAACTCTTGGCAAGAAAGCAAATAAGTGGTTTTCCCAAATGTCAAACTATTCCTTTAAGCTGCAAGTAAAAATTACAAACCTACTGAATAAGTACTAAAACTAGAACATTCCCTTTAATTAAACTACTATAAAAACTCTAATGCCTAAGTTCTCATTCAACCCTTTCAGATGTTGTTTCTGAGTTTATAAATCCAGAGAGTTCAATTTCCTCACAAAGTTAATATCATCTCTCTCTGTTCCAGGTTGACCCTGGCAACATGAATAAAAGAGAAGTCCATCAGTGAATGTTTGGCCTTCAGAAAATGTCTGGCTAGTGGGAGTTAGATACAGAAAGCGAGACATAAAACACCCAGTCGATGTTGGATGAAGAAAGTGCAGACTATTCCAGTAAGTCAGGGTAGTGTTACTGCGTTATATTTCACACTTTATTTAAATTATGAGGAAGAGCACCAGCAACAAAGATATACAGTGGCTGTTGTAGAAGATTATATAAAATAGGAATAGTATCAGGATTTTACTTTTCTAATTCTAAGTCCTTATGTATAACAAAATCCTTGTCATTGCAGGTGTAACAACAATCTGGTAGGGAGTTTTTCAGTACTCTGAAAAAAAACAAAAAAAACAAATGATGAAGGACAAAAATCAAATAAACAAACAAAAAAAAGAACGAGCAGCATTTGGGTGTGGGCCTGCCCAGTGAAGTGGACATTTTTCTAAATCTAAGGGGAAAGACAGTGACATCAATCACTACAGAGAAAACAGCCACTGCCAAGAAAACCCAGGCAGTCTCCAACTCTCCAGGGAGGAAAAAAAAAAGGCTGACTGAATGTCAAGCTACCAGGACGAGTATAAGAAGCAACAAAATCAACTGCTTTACTGGCCAAACCTAACACACGAGTACAGGATGTGAGAAATGAAATATGAGACTAATAGCAAGGTATAATCATGTGACTGCCCTGAATGATTTTCCTCTACATTAGTCCTCGGTTGTCTCCATGAAGTAAAAAAAAAAACCCCAAAAAAACAAGAGATCAACAGAATCAATAGACAAGAGTGAGTCTACTCGGTGTGGATGTTAAATTATGCAGGGTGCACAGTTTGTCATAACAAACCTCTCTGCAGAAATTCTCCAGCCTTTAGTGTTCTAAACTGTGAACCAACCTCTGACTGAATCCATCCTTAAATTATGCATGACTTGGTTACTGCTTTCTATCGACTCGGCACACGTCAAAAGACAGAGACAAGATGGTAGTACAACAACATAAATCTTGAATGTTCTGATTTTAAGTTGTGCAAGCATACATGAATTCAATGTATTAATTTTAGAGAGAAATTAAGCCCATTAATTCGCCTTAATTCACCATCATGTGAGTAAGTGGCCTGATACTTAGACTGGAGACAGTCTGTATAATTAGCTACAGTTTTTGTGGTTCAGTTAACTTGGAAACAACACTTTCCCAAGAAGCAATCGCATTATCCTCGAACCATTCATATTTTGCTCACTGAAGAAGTGAACTCTCTAAATCCAAACTGAAATACTTTCCTTACATCATAAAACCAACACTTGTCCTGTCAATGCTGTGTATTAATACATGCGCCAGCCACTGGGAATCCAGTCTAAAAATGCAGAATTAAAAGCGTACCCTTGTTATTTTGTACTTTGTCTTGTGACCTTTTCATTTGTTTGTGTAGTGCTGTTTTGTTATTGGTTAACTGATTGACTTATTGATTTAGACAGGCTTGTAGTTTTAATGTCCTATGATGCACAGCTACAGAAATATAATGCTTACGTATCAATGCTAAACACAGGATTAAACAAGATTAGATCATTGTTTAAGTGAGATTTTGGGCAGCACAGATTCTGACCTGCATGGCTACAGCTGAGCCGGTTGGTGCATACTGCTGCTGCATCTTGGAGTAGGCCGAGTAGAACGGAGCCTCGTTCATGAGCTTGTTGTAAAGCTCCAGGGCCTCCAGGACTTTCACATTCAACTCTGACAACTCTGAGTGTTTCCTGCAACATAGAGAGAGAGAGAGACATTTATTGGATAAGGATATTTTAGTCCACACCCTTGTTCAGACTGCCAGCCCAAATCCGTTTTATGGCATATCCAAATTGTATCCAGATTGATTTTAGAAAGTCTGCACAGCAAAAAACCACATGAAATGCAATTTTTGCAAATCGGATCCTAGCCATCTTTGGAGGTGGTTTGAAATATGATTCCAATTGGATTTCAACAGATGCGTTTCAGTGCAGATGTTCTGGCCTCTCAACTTGGATTTCAAAGTGTCTTTTGCATCACTCGCAATGCGACACAGTGATAACGTCAAATCCGGAGTGATGGAAGTGCATCAGAGTGGCTGATTGTTTGGAGGGCGAGATAATAGGTTGGTGATGCCTGGACACAGACATCCGATCTGATCACTTGCAAATAAACAGTGCAGACAGTCTGTCTTCAAGATCTGATTTGAGAAAAAAATCTGATCTCCCTGCAGTCTGAACACAGTCCAAGTGGCCTACAGATTTTCCCACTGAAGCTTCTCAAGCAGGTTCTTCCAAAGTCTCAACAGCTAAGGGACAATCATCGCTATCTTTATCCTTAACTTGATAGTAGCTGATGGATGTTAGATAATCTCAGACACGTTCACCGCTATAACACAGTACCTGTCAATCTCCTGTAGCTTCTCATCAATCATCGGGTTCATCTGTTCACATGCACCTGTTCAGATATTTACAGTTAGGGAGGGAAACAGAAACAGAGTTAGAAAACAACCGACTGCAGTTGTCACTGGCAGAGTGACTAGATTTACATCAGCATTAAGGTATATACCCTCCAGCTGGATCAGCTCTGGGGAGTCAGGAACCGGATCTGCAGGATCTGCATTCTGCAGCAGTGCCAGGGTTCTGTCCATCTTCAGCTGCAGAAAAAAAGAGAGCAGATTTGGGTTGGCAGTTTGATTGAATGGTGATTTGGGTTTGTAAATGTATGTGCACTGAGGAAACGTACTACCTCGTCAATGAAGACGGGCTCAGGCTCAACTTTGGTTTCCAGGGGGGCCGTCTCTTCAGGACTGGTCGTCTTTTCAACATAAACCACTGCGGAGGAAAGACTGAGTTCAATTAGCAGTTCTGAAACTAATTTGTTTCAGTTTAAAATCAAATAACTGAAGAGTAAAGAGGCTGGTGAGCTTTCTAAAAGGGACAAAACAGAGTGTGCAGCTGAAGGGGTTACAATGTTCACTTTCAGATTCAATAGAAAGACCAACCTGGCTCTGGCTCAGCGTTCAGATTGGTTGTGACAAAGTTGGAGGGGAAAAGCCCCACTCCTCTGTGGTTCTCTCCTTTCCACCAGTTTGGATCGCTAGAAACAAAATCATGAAATAGGAATTAACATCAACGCATGAGCTATACTGAGAGTCTGAGTTTCAGACCAGTCCAAGCCATCACAATATAAAAATGTTGGATCGAATTAAAATGAATTCTCGACTTATGGTGTCTGCCACTGATCTGCAAAAATCAGCTGCTAAATGGGTCATACCGAGACATTTCAGGATCTTACGGTGTGTTCCTTACTTTATTTGTGGAACAGACTTTGCCCCGCTATTAAGATCCAACATAAATCTACATTATTTGGAGGAAATTTAGAATGTATTTCAAGAAGGTTATACAAAATGATGTGGCTCTTTTAAGCAAAGAAAAGCATAAATTAATACTTTATATTTTACAGCTGAATGGCTGTTTGCTTTATGATGATCAATAAGTGGAAACCAGAATTTATGAACCTTTTTTTTTTTTTTTTTTTTTTAACAGGTTATATTACTGTAAAACACTATATATTTTTCTATATTTTTCATTCTATGCTCACTATATACAAGCTTCATTTAACTGCATACCTCAATGTGCATGTTCAAATACTGGACAAAATTAGATGTGCAAATATATTCTATATTAAAATTCTGTGAGATTATTGGGTTTGGATTCATACTTCTGGGTGCCTCTTTGACACAGTGTCAACAAACCCTGGGACATTATAAGCTTGAAGGATTTATTGCACAGGTGTTGTATTAGACTGCATGTAGCTGACGAATATAGAAAATTTGCTATGATGCTTGTCTGCATTTCATAATCTTTGAACGAAACTGATCAGGAAGACTGCAACACCAGTGGCAGATCACTAAAATAGGTATTTTGAAGATAAAGCAGAGCTAATTCATGACTGGACGTGTTATGAAAAATTACCTGTCATCCAAAACCAGAATAAGTTCTCCAGTTTTGAAGGTCAGCTCATTATCTTCAGCCGCTTCAAAGTCATACAGCGCGCGCACCTTCCGGGCCTCTTGCCCCCCGCCACCGTTGGTGTAGTTTGGGGGGTCAGAGGTCATGGTCAGGGGCCGTGTCTCCGTCTGCTGCTTCTGCTCCTGCAAGGACAGCTCAATGGCTGGGACAGGTGGAGGGTTGGATGGCAAGAAGAGAGAACAGAAAAGAAGTGGAAAGGAGAGGAGGATGTTTGTCAAATGTCCAACACATGGTCTTGGCGCAGACACAGGATTCATCTTTTTTTTCAGAATACAGACAGCTCTCAGAAGACTGCTTAAATTTAAGATAAAAATAATCAATAATGCAGGCAACAAAACACTCTTTTGATGCATGGAAACATAAAATCCAGTCGCTAATCAATTTAAACACTTCTACTCCTTCTAAAAAGAAGTATTGTTCTGAGAATATTGGTACAAACTGATAATAATAAGCATTAAACATACAGTACAGTAGTTGTAAAATATGTATCTGTGGCAGAAAATGATGCTTAAAACTGATAAAGGTGTGTGTGTAGAGCAAAATGATGGTGTCTCACTTTACCTTTGGCCAAGTTGTCATCATCCGATTCTTTGCTCGCAGCAGGTGTGCTGACCTTCGTGGTGGACCCCTGTGGTCAATATAGAAAGATAAGGTCACGTCTGTGTGTGTGTGTATACATACAGGAGGGAGTGAGAGTGTAGCACAAAAGACTAGAGGTGAAATACAGATTTCCAGTGACTGTAATGCCACCTGCAGTTCATGGTGGGTACTACACCTTGGTCTGAAAAGTAGCTCTAGCCTTCAGACAGAATCCCTCCACATAGCCGTCTCATTGTCTTCTGTCTAAGGTAGCCTAAGGCAGCTCTCTGACACGGAAATTAGGTCAAAGTGGACAAAACAGGTCAGTGCTAAACAACAACTCTTCACACCCACATATTCACAGTGGGTGAACTAATGCTTTACACTGGCAGCTGGTGAAACAAAGTATTACAGAGGCTGGTCCAATGTCTCTTGTCCACATATAGAATAAGGTAAATCTAACATCCAGGAGCAGATGTACAGGGTGAAGGATGCAAGTTGTCATTTATTGAGAATTCTTTCACTTATGGTTCCTCTTAACTTGGCAATATGACACAGAAATCAATGTTAGATCAAATGTTGACGGTACTGTGGCTGGGATATATCTATGGCAGCGTTATTCTGGTTAATTATATTGGAAACAACAGATGTACATTTAATAAAGACATTACAGGTCACAAGCGAAAGCAAATCATTGCAGAACTTGAAGAGAGCAGAACTAAGAAGAAATCTAGTCTAGTCTTGAGTTATAAAACAAGGGAAAAAACAGATCCCCCAACCAGGTTACAGAACTTGTAAAAATTGTGATGTCAGAACTGCAAATATATCTGAGCGAACACACAGTGAAGAATCTCCAAGACATCCGAGATATTTATTGTATTTTTAAGTGGATAAAGCCCAAAAGAGCATCAAGACAAAATGCCTTAAGCTCACAAGCTCTCCATTAAAGCAGGTTTCCCAGCCCTTCCCATAACATAACAAGACACAGCACAACCACCACAGCCAAATGGAGCACAGCCAGTGGCAACAAAGTGAGGATGAGATGGAAATGGACACAAATGATCAGTTTGCCTGATATTGTGGATTATTTGATCCAGATTGATATACACTCATTGGCCACCTGTAAAATCTAATGCAATCCAATTCAACAGCGCAGCCATAAATTCTACCTTTACAAAAGGTAATAATGTTCAGTTTTGATTGACACCGTCAGAGAGGTATTCATTCAACTATATATTATTATTAAGGTTGTATTTTTCAGTGGCATTGGACTGGACTGCATTATATTGACAGGTGTTTTATGTGAATTTATGACTGAGCCGTTATATTGAATTGCATTAGATTTTACATGTGTACCCAATAAAGTGGCCACCGAGTGTATTTATCTATATTTACTTAACATGCCGATCTATAAGTCAGTAAAATATGAGAAAAACAAACGTGAAAAATATACCATGAATCTCAGTAGACACAATTTGTGGTGGTGTTTGACTTATTAATTATTTTCTCCCTTAAAATAAACTATTGAAAGCAGAGTGACAAACTCAGACCATTCAACAACTAAAGAAGCAATGCCCTCAGTGAACAACAGACAACAAAAACAGCCAACCGCAGGGAGACTATGACCACAGAGGATACAATTGCAGGTCAGCTGCTTTACGACAAAGTCCACTTCAACCCTTGACACATTTGAACGAATCAGACGGACATCAAACAAAGAATAGAACAGAAACAAGAAGAGAACAGCTCTGTCCACAACTATCATGAAAACAGTCCTGATCCCGGGACATATACACACACACACACACAGAGAATAATGTGAAATATGTGAAGAGGAAATCCCACTGTAAGCACATGCCATACAAACGCAGACAGATGAGCTCCACCCAACCTGAACCTTCACACTGGCCTGCGGTGAGAACACAGTCACAACGACAGCCTCTGACCGGACAAAAAGCCTCTACACACACTTATTTTGTTATTGTGGTCTACAGACTGAAACGGTAATTAGGGGAAGAAAACTAGCAAAACATAGGAATGTGAAAGAGAACTGCTAACACATTACATCTGCTGAATGATTCTCAAGTCAAAACATACAGTTTCCAGAGACAAAGTGTTGGGATGCAACTGGATATAACAAAATGCTGCTACGTCTGGCTGTGGATGGACGGTTTTCCTTGCCAACAGCCACTTTGGAGAGCAACCAAATTGTAGTTCCTTTTTGTAAAATAAAAGCTGGCTGGTATCATGGTGAAAGTGGCAGACAGAATAAGTTTTATTCCTTCTAAGAGTAGGTGGACTAAATAATGACGGCTTACCGTGAATACTAATTTGCTTCACCAAATTGATAATCACTAGAGGCCTGTTGTGTTGCAGTATGTATGTTAAAGCATTCAAGATATTTTGTCCCAATTTTTGTGTACAAGTGAGGCACCATGGATTTCAAAAACTGGGCACTTTGTCTGTGAGGGTTAAATGAGGGACCAGATTTGAAGACAGTTTTGTAAACTTAAGTGGATTTATGAATTTCAGTGTTGATGTGTTGTCAACTGTTGATTTACTTTACTTAGAAATTAGTTTAGGCTATCCTTAAAAGTTAGAAAAGATGGAAGAGCTTGCGGTTGAAAGAACGTTGACGCTGAAAGAACATGGAATATGCAATTTTTTCAACCTTTTTGCCCACTGATTGGTTTAATATGATTTATTGTACTATGTAAACAAGCTAAATGACTAAATAATGGATTGTATATAAGAAACTGAAAACGACGCAGCCACATTCCAGCCTGATGAAGGCAAGACAGCATTTGATTTGCAGCTTGCTTTGTGTATGTTCTCTGAATCAGACAGTCACATTCTAAATGTCAACATACCTGTGAGGACGCAGAGGGGAAGGTGATACCCTCGTCTTTCAGAGACTTGATGGTGGCACTGATCAGGCTGAGTTGTGGATCCTTCTGGAAGTCTTCTGCCCACTCTACCATCAGAGCCTTTAGCTTTTCACACACTTTAGGGTGGGCCTGCAGAGGACATGCAGACAAACAGCTGTGTTGCTTTCTCCTGTGTTTTCATGCCAGAGGGAGACTCTAATGGCTGCCCAATAACAGGGCTCTAACACAGTTATTTTGAAACACCGTCTTCTTCTTGCAAGATTTCAGATCGAGACTTCTCCTTAAACGAGACTTCTGTTTCTGGTTAAAAAAAAAAGGTCCGTCTCTGTGGGGATCCTTTCCATAACATAACACTTAGAATAACAATCTGAGGCTGTCAGTGGCAAAAACAAGCACTTTCAGTGGACGTACTTTGACAGATGCAGTTGCTCACAAGGATTATGTTGTAGCCATTGCAGCCCGTTTCGCAGCAGCCAGCTGAGGCAATCTACTGGACCAATTCCAAAACTTTTTGCACCTATTAGTCATGTAAAAATACACCCCAGGTTTAAAAATACCAGAATTACCCTTTAAGGCCTAGGTGGCTGTAGGAACATAGTTATGATTCTATCTGTGACATTTCAGTTAACCTTCTTCAGAGTGTGAGGGAGTACATGTGTGAGAATGACACCGGTCAAGAGTGTACAAAGAGATGACGGAACAGATGTGGTTACAAAATAGGAATACTGAGAAACAAAACGGACGAGTTTACATACCCTGCTCAGCACACTCCGTACTTCACTGGCAAACTCCCTTGAGCAGATTTCCAAGTGGAATATTTTGCCGCAGTTTGACACACAAGCACCCAGCAACTGCAAGACAAGAGGTCGGAATTGTGAAAATCAGATTAGACAGCTGGTGTATATTGAATTATCGCAAAAAAGGAGGATTTTTCAATGTATTTCAACCAAGGAAGGGGATTTATTAAAGTACATATTAATAGCAGAAGGAGAAGTAGATGCTTTTGTAATTATAAATGGTTTGGATGACAATAGGGCTTTAATTATCTGAATGAGTGGACGCAGAGATCCAAATATAGAGCAGGCCATGTGACAGTATTTGCTCATGATGACTCAGACAGAGACAGAGAAACAGCTCTCATATTGCTCCCACTTTCCTTTATGGCTTTAACAATGGGAATATTAGATCAATTACAGCTCAACTGCAGCTAAAGGTCATTGGTGAACACTTACTTCTCACGCCTAAATGGGACAGAAGAGTTTGACCCTCCCAAAATCTACTGAATTTCACGTTTCTTTTTTTCTGTTGTTCAAGGAGATTTTTATAGTTATTGTGAACATCTGCTGCAGACATATGAAAAAAAAATACACAGTATGTTTGGGATAACCATGGTACGTTAACTGCCTATTGGTTATATCCATTTTGGGCTACACTACTTGCATATGAACAATAATGTCAGTCTCCCAGTCTATGAAGCATATCCAGTAAACAACTAATATTGATTGGATATAGTGCATTTTCATAAATTTGGGCATGTTAGAAAAATGAAGGGATGCTTTTACTGATGATGGCTGTAACGTGGATATAACAAAGTTAGAGTAAATGTCACGTGCAGTGTATAAATATGGAGGCATGAAAGCATAGCAACAAACTCACATTGAGGCCCTGCATGGCAACATGAGGCACTTTGTGGTTGACTCTCTTCATAATGGATCTCAAGCTGTCCTTGGGTCTGAAACAGAAGAGAAAGGAATATAATGCATTGCTAGTAGAATAATTACTGAACAGCAAACACAGTCAGCTTACGCTGGAGATGCTCCTGCACAGTTCCTGATGATATCTAGTGTAGACTATTTTCAAAGTCAAAGTCTCGTACAAATGTAATGTACTTAAATAAGGAGCTATTTGAACCACAGTGCTGCTCAAATGCTAATAACGCTCCTATTATTTTAAGGAAAATGCCTTTTCCCAGCTTACCCATTGGGTGTCGTTCCAATCTTATCACAGATGTCCATAATGAGCCCCCAGTCATCTGTTGTGTTGTTTTCATTGGTTGACTTCTCTGGAAACATGTCAAACAGGGATACAGTGCATATGGCCCAGTGAGAAAATATCTTCCCTGGCATCACGGCTGCTTGTCTTCAGACATAATGTATTCGTGGGCAGACATGCCAGTCGCAGTGGGCAAGTGTTGTCATAATGAATAGCGAGCGCTGAACTGCTACATTTTATAACTGGTTAATGTTGTACCAAAGCCTAAAGTTGAAAGAAAATCTTGGAAGAATCATATAAAGGCTACAAAATTTCACATTTTATGCTGTTTTATTGTGTGAACTTGCAGGGTTTTCCCACTGAACTGTTTAGTCGAGATGGCAAGCCATCCCGATCTTGAAGCATTTTAACTCGTGATCAGTTTATTGGTGACAAACACTCATTAAATGGCATGATATCTGCTGTAGAAAGCACATATTTTCTTTTCCCCTAAAGTTAAAGTTTAATGTTGTGATGGTAGCGTAGGCAGTCTTTTTGTCAGCTGAGGTGACCCACCGCTGCTCTGCAATATGTTAGCAGGAAATCACTCAAATGCACATTTCCAACTCATAGTAAACTCCGTCATGAGACTCATCATCCTGACGATATAACATTCAGAGAGCCAGTTAAGTGTAACAGTGCCACTATTGTCTGGTGGTGTTGCAGGATAAGGATGGTGACCTAGAAAGTTTGCATGAAAATTTACATAACACGACTATGAGAAAAGACAACACAAATCAACCCAGTTAACATATTATATTCAAACTGACTCAAAGTAGCGAAGAGTCTTAACTAGAGCTGAAGCGATTAGTTAAGACAGAAAATGAATTGCCAAACATCTTGATTAGGGAAGTAAACTAACTAATATTCATCAACCATAAATATGCAGATTATTTTCTCAGCCAATTGTTTAATCAATAAAATGTCAGAAAATATTGAAAAAAAGCCCATCACAAATACTTAAAGCCCAAGGTGACATCTTTAAATGGTCTGTTTTGTGGACCAAGTCCAAAATCATAAGATATTCACTCTACTATCTAGTATCTACTACTTTCTATCACATGAGGCAAAAATAAAACAGCAAATCCTCACAATTGAGAACTGGATCTAGAGGATTTTTGGCACTTTTGCTTGACAAATTCCTTCAACGGTTCCTGTCAACTGACTAATCGATGAATCGGCCAATAAACTCAGCTTTCATTTTGACATCTGATCAATCATTTAAGTGAAAATCAAATATATCAACAATTCTTTGGCCTTTTTTTTTTTTTTTTTTTTTTTTGGTCAAGTCGATCACACCAATAGATCAAATCAGTGGAGATTTAAATCGTTAATGTTTGTTTAAAGTGATCGCACTCTCACGTGCCACATTATTAGTAATAATCGACCGTTACGACCCGATTTGCGATCACGTGATCTTCTGACGTTTAGCCAGGCAAGTTAGTTACCAAGTGAACTGATCGATAAACTCAAAAGGAAGTTGTTTGACAGCCAGTCGGCTTTGTCATCTACACAAAGAGAGTGTCCGAGCCCTGGTGGGTGGTGTCGGGTGGTGTCGGGTGGTGTCGCAGCGCTGAACTAAACCCACAACGGCGCGGCGGGCTGAACAACTCGAGCTAAGCTAACGTTAGCTCCGTCGTCAGCCCTCCGCGAAAAAAACCCGAAAACACCCGACAAACAGCGCTCCACTCACCGACATCTTGGTCGAAGGGGTTCTGGGCAAACAGGGGCATGCTGGCGGTTCAGAGGGAGCCGGGGCTACTCGACGAGACGCGACCACAAGAGTTGTCCGGACCGAGCCTAAACAAACGGCGCTTCCTTGTCCATTAATCTCGAACCAGTTGCTCTTCCGGAAACTCGGCTGCCCCCGGATAACGCCTGAACCAAAACGCGTCAAGGCATTGAAAGAGAACCAATTCCATAAACCATAAACCAACTAACAGTATCCTGCCCGGGGTTTGTCAGCTCCATTATATATATATACACGTGTATTTAGAAATATGCACGATATAATTAAAAGAAAACACATTCTGAGACAGGGTCCTTCCACATGACAGGGTCTCGAGATCAGGTGAAAAAAAAATGCAGAAGCCGAATCAAGGCCCTTTTCATTTTGGCTTACAGTGTGGGGCCCCCGGGGGTCTGGAGCCCTTGTTTTAGCACGTATGTAGTCTGGGACGCGCAATAGGGGGCGCGCATTTCAAAGAGCGTCTCACCCGGTCAGAGGAATTGTCAGAGAGTCCAACTTTAGCTCAAGATAGTTCCTGTTCTATTAGTCCTGTTCAAGTCTGCAGAGACCCGAGGGACAAATCGGCTAGATTTAATTCCCGCAACAACAAAAAACATAGTTCAAATAAATACCTTAAATTAATAAATACTGCACGTATGTCGCGCAACGAAAGGACGTTGCTCAGATTTTTAAGGCGACAGTGAGAGCGACTCAAAGCGAAGGCGGAAGTATGGAGCAGCGAATCCTCTCGCTTCGGGACGACACTTCCGGGTCTGGCCCCTGTTCCTTCCCTGACTCGGTGAACCTGACAGCAGCCCTTCGTCCAGGACCGAACACCGTTCAGGGTTGTAGTCATGTCGGCAGCCGCTCCGGGGACCAGCAAGGGCCCCCATGGCGACGTGGCCCCGAAGAAAAAGAAGGGACCCGGTGCTCTGGCCACGGCCTACCTGGTCATATATAACGTTGTTATGACAGCAGGGTATGTAGCGCGTGTTCGTGTGTGTGTGTGTGTGTGTGTGTGCTGTTGAGCAAGACGGGGCTGAATAATGGGAGCAAGATTTCCCTGTTGTAATGTCACGGCGTTATTTTTGGATTATTAACTTGAAAGTTGTACGTAGTTACCATCGGGAACACTGCTGGCGCGCCGTGAAGTGAAATAACTTCCCCAACGTCCGACGGTTCGCACGAATTAACGTCAGATCAGCAGCAGACAATGCAGAAATATTAAGTCAGATGGTTTATTGTCTGCAGCCAGTGTTTCTTTTTTTTTTTTTTTACACACCAGAAAGTGTAGGTTTTCATCTTGCATCGTCGCGTTATTTTTGCAGGGTAACGAATGAATATGAGCTTTATTCATTGCACAAGTTAAAGTCAAACAAACAGACGTAGAAATGACAATGAAGAAGAAAGTCCAGGGAGATTAAAAAAAAAAAAAAAGAAGAGCCAGCTAAGGGCTTATTCGTTACCTCTGCCTAAAAGACATATGGTTAGGTTATAACGTGAAAAATAAAACCGTAGGTCCTTTCTGCCTGCTGCTGTCAGACTCTATAATCAGTACAACTCCCGGTAATCTACACTTGACTGTCAGTGTGCAGACTATTCACTACTATACTTCATCTACTGTTGTGCATTATCTTCATACATATATTGTATTCATGATGTTATCTACTTCATATGTTGCTGTGAAATATTTTTCATATATATGTATATTATATATGTGCAATATTTTTATCTTATCTATTTGTTCATACTTACAACTGCACTCAGTCACTATTATTTATTTCTGTCTATACTGTGTATAGGACTATTTTTCTATTTTTCTATTTATTTTTATTGTATTTCTATATATGACACTTTTGCTGGCTGCTGCAACGCTAAAAATTTCCCCGCTGTGGGACAATAAAGGCTTATCTTATCTTATTAAACAGAGGCTGCAGTCTTTTTAAACACGCCCTGTGGGACGTTAATTAAGATGTAATTTTAATCAAATAAGAAAAAAGTTAGAACTAAAACAGAAACAATTAGTCGATTAATAAATTAGTCGATGGACAAAAATGTAAAATATTTGCTGACTCCTCAAATGCTGCTTTTCGTTGTTGTTATTATTTATATCTTTCTAACTAGAAAATCTTGTAATGGGCATTTTTCATGGACTAAACAATTTATTTGTTAATTGGAAAATGATTCAACAGATTAATCAATAATGAAAATAAATGATAGCTGCAGCTCTAGTTGGGACCCCTATATCGTTGAAAATAGCTAGTGGCATGTTGGGAGATTAAATGACTGGTTGAACCTGTGAATTTGTTTGAAACTATAAGACATGGAATGATCTGGAAAGTTTCCCTCTCAGATCTTGTATATAAAAATACATGAATGGAAAGATGTTTTAGTACTTGCCCATACTAGGTTGTGTTGTGAAAAGTAGGATTTAGTTTTGTTTTTACTAACATATCAAACTTGTCCCTTTAACCTTTAAGTTCACATCATTAATGATTCAGCATGTCCTTATGTTTACCACTATAAACTATACTATAAATGGTTCATGTGTAATTATAAGTATACAGAGGTGGTATACAGAGATTATTTGCATCATCAAAAGTTACCTGGAAATAACTTTTCTGATGGATTTATTTCATTGCATTTTGCCTTTTAAATGATTACAGTTGGATTTGTATTACAGCAGACTTGATATACACTAGACACCCATTTTATAACCTCCATTGCTCGGCCCAGATACTGACAAATCTCTCTGCGTGTCTTTTTATTGCACTGGTTTTTAGACTGTTGCACAAGTGAATGGTGGGTGTTGTTTGCTCGCTGTTCCAACCAGTTAGGTCACATTGTGTTGATGAGGCCATACAGTGCTTGCTTTGTATTGAGCACACGTTAGGGTGTTGTACACCCACGTTTTTGCTGTTCAAATGCAGTCGTCTGCATTCAGATGCTGCCATAGCAGCGAAGCAGGCTTGCTCAGTTTCTGACCGACTGGCTCTGATATTGATATTCATCACTGCCCCTGGCTGAGATTGAGGCCTAATAGATACAAGTCACATTCTTCTCTCTGTGAAACCAAAGTGTGAACTGAAACTTCCACCCTGCTCAGGTCTCCTCTAGCAACACTCTGACAGCTAGTATCTCCACAAGCACTGCAGCTGACCTCTGACCTCCGTGTTGAAGGGGACAAGCTAATTCTGAAGGGTGTATTAATGGATTACATTGCATTAGTCTAATCATTTTTTGATTGTATGTGCTGAAACCCTTATCAGGCAGTTCAACAGTTCTCCATCCATAAAAAAAACGTCTACCTGGTCCAATATGAACTTTACACCTAATTTCAACATTTGCACATTATATGACTTCCAGTCTAGTTAGTAGATTAATGATCAGATAAATGATGTTAAGATATATCAGCATGCGTAATGTCATTGACAAGTATTAGATTATTAAACATATATCCACATTTGTGTATATGTCGGCAGATATGCAAAAATAAGTTGCCTTGCAGACAACAACAAATGTTTTAAAGGCTGTATTTGTATGTATACCGAACCTTTGATTTTCTTAATACAGTAGTCTATATTGTTCATTTTTTATCTTTATTTCAAATAATTGAATTTCAAGTGATGTTTACTTTTGTTCAAGTCACATTTATTGTTGAATTGTTTTTACTTTTGCTGTCATCCTTGGTAATAATGTTTCATATTCAACTGTAAAAGATCCTGTAAAATATTAAAAAGTTATGATGAAAAACACAACTTTTAAATAACCAAATTAGAGGGAGCCTTGCCACAAATGAAAATGAACAACGTACGGTATATTGAAGTTATTTTTCTTAAATGTTGATAGGTATTAGACCTTAAAAATCCAGTATTTGAGGTTCTCTTGTCAAAATATCACAATTTCAAAGTTTTCCTATAGGGAATGATAATTTGTTCATCATAATTCCCCTTAAGCTCAATATTAATGTTGGCTTAAAGAAGTTCTCATTATCGAATGACATTTTATAAAGTGCACTCATCGGTTCTTGAACATCGAGCAGCAGGCTGGAGTTATCTGTCATGTTTCGCTTCCTTTCACTCCAGAATCCTTTATTCAAGCCGCACACAAGTCTAACACCGATTTCTGTTTCCATGATAAGATCGTCTGGTAGATCTTGTTTTCAGTTTCTGCAATGACAGTACTGTGATGGCCCCCCCCTCCCCGTCTGCTCTCCAGGTGGCTGGTGATAGCTGTGGGTCTGGTCAGAGCTTACCTGGCCAGAGGAAGCTACCATGGGCTGTACTACTCCATAGAGAAGCCCCTGAAGTTCTTTCAGACTGGAGCTATTCTGGAGGTGAGATGAGCACAAAGGGCTGGGCAATATTGACGAAATCAAATGTCACAATATATTTGATTAAATACAGTGTGTGAATATAATGTGGCAATATTTCAAAGACAGCTATTATTGCTCTCTTCAGCGCACAACATCCAATTTATTATTTTGTTTTGATTAATCCATTAACAATGTTTCAAGCATTCAAGTAACCTTTTATTAAAGTATTTCATTTAATGATTTTACGGCACTGTTGATGATTATAGATGCAAAAACCACTGTGAGGATTTTGGGGTTTGTGCTCACATTGCTTGATGGATAAATGAATCAGCAAATATTTGGTTTACTTATTAATCCCAGCCTGTTTCAACTGCTAGAAAAAAATCATCAAGTCAATAAAAGCTGTCTGAGTCTTGGATTCAGGTCTGGATGTGCAGTGGCAACAAGTTTCATAGGCCTGTTATCTGTACAGTGTCTGGTATGTCCTCTGTAACATGTCAGTGTGGTAACCTAACATGCCTGGCTACACTGTGTTAAAGGCACAGAACCAAAGAAATACTTAGGTATTTTATAAAGACTTTTTGTAGGATTTCAAACTAATAAAAATATAGTGGCTGATAATGACAGAGATAAATGTCCCCTACTAAAAATTAGGTAAAAGAGAATCCTCCACTTCCCTCACATGTGTTAAGAGGGCTCATACACACACTGACAGACGTGCACAGTGCTGAGGCTAAGCGGCTTGAGGTGTTTCAGCGATCCTGTCCAGACACACTGTAGCTCAGTGATAGGAGACTTTTGTTTAACGTCAGTATCTTCCATTCATGAAATAATCTGTGCACAGACTGAACACTACCGGCACCATGGCATTTAGTTGATCTTAACAGTGTCAACCGTTTTTGAGAATTAAAGTTTATTAACAGACACAAATCACTTTAGGTAGAACTACTAAGTCAGTTTTTGTGTTTATATATTTGTGCACATTCAAAAAAAAGTCCTTCTTAGGTATGTCTTGAGAATATTAATGGGAAATCGATAATAATAATAATGTTAAAAATGAGGATGATTTTACAGCATTAATCCAAAAGGAAAATGATTTTCGGGAATGAAAGAAAAAAGAAAAGAAGAATTATCCGCAAGCATGCTATTAAAACAGGAAATGTTTTCTTGTATGAGTTAAAATAAGCTATCGTGTGCTTCACTTCCAGAAGCATATTGAATAATGTTCTGTTATCTTTTCCTTTCACAGATACTGCACTGTGCCGTAGGTGAGTCTCTTTTCAGCCTCCACTGCTCTCTGTTACCAGTAACACTTCAGTCTTGCACAGGTCACTTCAGAGAGAGTATCACAAACCGTTTTACCATTTATTAGTCTGTTACTGTATCTCTAATTAAATGTTGGCTGTTATGATTTAAGTACTTGTGACATTAGCTTGTATGAAACCATTCATCTAAAAATATACCTACTGAAGTTTAGGTTTTTTTGAGATGTGAGTTCCACATATCTCCATTTTAAATATGACTATTCACAACTCAAGTTCAATATACCTCCACGAGTCACAATTTTAAGTGAAGGTGTCTGAACTGGAGTTGTAATTAATTAAAATGCAAGTAGACATACTGTACGTATGGGTGACTATTTAAAGAAAGAAACCTGGAGCAGGTGCTTCCACAGAGAGCAGGAGGGCTCTGGTTTAATGATTATCAATAGGATGTTAAGGTCAAATTATACCTTTCACTGACGTAGTTGCCAAGGTCCGTATGATGTCAACTTTGTCATCTGCTCATGTCTGTGAGGGTCCACACGCAGTCCAAACTCCACATGTTTAACACGTCCATGTACTCGGATCATCCAATGTGTTATAAACAGAATGGTGTGCATTTCTTTTGGAGTATTTCAAAGACCTTAGATAGTGCTCTGCTCCACCATCATTAAATCATCAAAGGAGGGAATATGGCGTTCACCCCTCCAGCAGATTTCTACAGCCTTGTAGAATCTATACTCAGGAGTACTAAGGCTGTTCTGGAGGCTCCTGACCTTACTGAGACACTTTATCTTGGTTTTTCCTTTAATTTGTCACCCTTCGCTATCTGAAATTTAAATTATTGATGGTCAGAAGTCCTTCCAAGATATTTGAGAAGCTATTTAAAGAGTTTTTATTAGAGTAGTTTATATATAACTGTAAGGATCTGAAAGTATAACACTGGCTAATCTACAGTGAATCATAGATCTCTGGTTGTCATTTGGTATGTTTGAGGAATGACAACATCAGCAATGTCATTACAGGTATCTTAAAAGTTATTTTCACCAGGTCAAAATGTGTTTGCAAATATCTCAACTCATTGTGACAAGTCAACAAATCTTAAAATAGTGATTTTGACTGGTCAGATTGCATTTGTAGATGTTTCTCAGATGTAAATGTGTACAGACAAACAGAAGCTTTTCATATTTGAAGTGTTTGCCAAAGCGAGAGCAGAGAAGCTGTTGGCTCTCGTGGTGTTAATGTGTGACGAGAGACCGGCTCCCGCTTGGCTGCCTCGCCGCGGTTCACAGTCCATTCTCTTCATTATCTAGGATTAATGAAGGATTATCTAGGCTCCCTGCAGCTTCTGTCCACTCAGAGCAAACACACACACACACACACACACACACACACACACACACACACACCCACACCCTCAGCTCTAGGTTCCCCTCTACTGGTCAGTTGAAGACACTGCATCAGCATTCATTTCTATGTCCTATGTGTGGATCTGAGAGCTCAGACAGTCTCTAATTAAACATTTTCCATCAATATGTTGTCCAGTTTATTTAGTCACAAACAAAGTATTTCCTGTTCTTTGGACAAATTTTCTTTTTTTTTCTTTTTTTTTTATTCTTTCCCCAGTCAAAGACTGTTTTTCTGACCAATTTTCCATTTGATGTAACATGTAATGATGTAAAATGGAACAGCTGACTGCAGAGGTCCATCCAAGCTGTTTTCCTGAAGCAAAATAAAAACAACAAAACAGCAACTGGAAAAAACAGGAAATTAGACCCAGAAAAACAACTCCTCCCAAATAAATGACAACATAAGTAATTAGTAGGCATGCATTTCTCTTCTGATACCAATTCCAATACCTGAAATCACATTATTAGGCTTGTGCAACTTTCCATTGTATTTTTCTAGGAGGATTAAATACCATTTTTATAATTGATCAATTACATTTGGCCAAAGCCCAATTCTTTTAGTAAGGCTGGTGACAGACCGTACTAATCCAGTGTGCAAAACGGGGCATCACTAATTTATCTATTTAGTCTTGTCTAAATTGTGGCTGCAAATAACTGTAATTGTTATTATCAATTAAGGTTTTAATTTAACCTTTAATTTTTTCCATGAATTGATTGTTTATTGTATAAAATGCCCTTCACAAATTCCCAGGGCTTCCCATTGTGTGTTTGGTTCAACCAACAGTTCAAAAGCCAGAAATATTCAGTTTACAAGATATAAAACAGAGAAAAGCAGCAAATCCTCACATTTGAGAAGCTGGAATCAGAGAATGTTTGGAGTTTTAGTTTGATAAACCAAGATTAGTTGGATAATCAGCATTTTTGCAGATTCATTTTCTGTCTATTGACAATTAATTGACTGATTGTTGTGGCAATCTTCAGCATCTAAACGTCAAAGGATTGGTCTACTTGTTATCCAACTGTTAGACAAAGGAACAACCAGTCAGCAGGTTGAAAAAACAAAAGCAAAATCCTTAATATAGCAGAAACCATGCCAGTGAGGTCATTCGCACACACAAACACACACAGTATATTCTAATTCACACATGTCCAGTGTGTGCAGTGACTACCAGTACTGTTGTATCCTTATATATAAGTGTTTGTCTTTTGTCTCATATCCCAGGAATCGTACCGTCCTCTGTGGTCCTGACTGGATTCCAAGTCATGTCCCGGGTCTTCCTCACCTGGGCCGTCACACACAGCGTCAGGGAGGTAAGATGGGTTTCGCTCTGTTTTTCTAATTTACACACATGAATCAGTCTTGCTGCATAAAAAAGTCTGTGTAATGGGTATAGACCCTTTTCACGGCAGACGTTTTGACTTGTCAAAGCAGGAAAAGCACAGGTGGAATTAATAACATAAACGATGGCTTATTCCATTAAGTGTCCCAGTAAGCCATGTCATTGAGTGAGCATACACAATACCAGAGCCCTGGAACTGGCTCTCCTAAATGGCATGCAGCCATCTTTAATGTTGTTAATTCCACCTGTGCTTCTCCTGCTTTGACAAGTCAAAATGTCTGCTGTGTAATGGGTGTCAGTGTTAAAGTAAACGTGGATTCATGTTCAAAAGTGACCAGCTGATGTACTGTTTGCCCTGTTAATAGATCGGAGAGGAGTAAATGTGTAAGTAACGTCAGACGGTCTTGCTGTAGGTCGGCTGAATTTTAGTGTAGTGAATAACGTATGTATTGTATGTTTTAAATGCCTTGTTTCCTTTGTGTGTCTATTGTATGATGCTGTACTGACATTTCTCTCAAGCTCGTCTTTCCCTTTCATGTCAGAGTGTGTGGAATCTATGTTAGATTGTGAGTGTGTGATAAGAAGTGTGCTTTTCTTTTTAACACCACATAAGCATCGGTTTCAACCTAATATCTGAGGATAGTGACCATCTGCCTGCAGTGTGATCTGATCTCTGAGCATCGGAAACAAACAGCATGGTCCTGCGATGAAAAGTCTAGATTGGCCTACAGCAGAGTAACTACCGTAGCATGATGCGAGCCCGTCTGTTCCTGTGTCCTCGTCCCCATCATCCTTTGTGTGTGTTCCTGCAGGTGCAGAGTGAGGACAGCGTGCTGCTGTTTGTCACAGCCTGGACCGTCACAGAGATCATCCGCTACTCCTTCTACACCTTCAGCCTGCTCAATCACCTGCCATACCTCATCAAATGGGCAAGGTAGGAAAAATCAACCTGAGGGCGGTGTCAGAGCAGGAGACGTTTGTACCTAAGTCTACCTGCTGATAAACATGGATGAACAATCGTTTCAAAATTAGGTAATTTGATAAGAGCTGGGTCAGGCCTCAATACTTGTGGAATACTGAATGAAGAAATGAATTATGTCAGATGGATGGAGTATTGACAAATCTGATCTTTCTCTTGTCTTGTTAACTTCTTTGATCAGATATTTTCTTATTTAAAGCCACAATTTCCTCGTATTTATGCTGTATTAGGGCTGACACTAATGATTATTTTTATTCTTGATTAATCTGTCCATTAAGCGTTTAGTCTATGAAATGGCTAAAAGTAGTGAAAGAATGCCCATCAAAATTTTCTCAAGCCCTGGGAGCGCCTTGGTAGCCGAGTGGTTACAACGCATGCCACATAACCGTAACGTCGCCAGTTCAATTCTTGCCGGTGACCTTTGTTGCATGTCGTTCATCAAGCAAAAATCCCAAACATTCACTGGTTCCTCTCAAACGTGAGCATTTGCTGATTTTTCTGTTCTATATCATATTAAATTGACTTACTTTTGGTCTTCCTTTACTATCTTTTCAGACTGTTGGTTGAACAAAACAAGAAATTTAAAGACATGAATGATATAATCAACTAAACTGTTTATAAAAACGTTGTAGTTGTAGTATTTAGTATTGATGCTGAAACTCAGGCGTTTGTATGATGAAACATTTCAAACTATACTCATAACAGATAAGCCTTTAAATATTTATAGTGGCCGAAGCGTGGGAGATGAAAACACACAGCATTAAAAGAAATCGCCACAGACGTAATGATGATGGCCCCGAATCTATGCTAGAAGAGGGAGGGGGGCTGGAGACTTCGCTTACTTAATGCTTAATTGCTCCTTGGATGTACCATGAAGTCATCCCTTGGAATATGATGGGAGGTATGGGAGAGCTAACTGAAGCCAAGAAATTCCAGGCCAAGGCATGGCAGGCAGACACAGACTGAGACAAAACTGTCCAGAGGGCTGTCATTTTCTCTCCTTGGAAACACATGGGCATAAAAATAAAAACCGACTGGGTACCCTTAAACAAAAACCCTGAATGCCCAGAGTGTGAACCAGAGGTCTGAATTATTCCAGCATCTCCCTGAACAGTGTGTGAACGCAGAGGGGATTGTGGGATATTGGGTGGAATCCATGATTACTTCAGCGGACGGAGGGAAGATTTGTGTTGTGTTGACATGTTATGATCAACATGCAATATTTAGCCACCATGCTTGAGTGTCTCCCATGCTTATGTAAATGAGCCCTAACCTCGTACGAGAGGTAACTACAGCTGTGAATTTTGGAAATGTATGAAGCATGAAAATATCAAGGGCAATACGCAGAAGAATATTTGGCATTTCATGTTCTTGTCTTGTTTTTTTTCTTCTCCTTTTGACTTGCTCTGGTCCATGACTTGAGGGAATTGCAAGGGTACCAAGCCTCTGATTCTCTTCCACGTTTCATTTTTTATTTCTGCAATGTTTTATTTTTATATCTTTAAGGCCACAGTTTTAAGCAAACAAAAATGTGAAAGTTCTAAAACCAAAACTAATCATGAAAGCCTGAAACCATACGGAATATTGACCCTTTGGCCATGATTTCACCTACTTCACATTGATACAATACCTTATAAGGTAGCACTTCATATTTTACTGCACAAGCTATGGGCTTTTTTTTTTTTTTTTTTAGATCTTGGTGTTAAAGGACCAGTGTGTAAGGTTTAGGGGGATCTATTGGCAGAAATAGAATATAATATTCACAAGTGTATAATCAGCTGAAAATAAGAATCGTTGTGTTTTCCTTACCTTAGAATGAGGCCTTTATATCTACATAGGGAGCGGATCCTCTTCCACGGAGCCCGTCATGTTTCTACAATAGCCCAGAACGGACAAACCTAAGACTGGCTCTAGAGAGGGCCTTTCACGTTTTTCGCAGACACCGCAGATTTTCCTGCGCACTTGGAAGGTGAGGGTGAGCGGAGGGGTTATCAGTTGGTTGCAATCTGCAACCTCACAGCTAGATGCCACTAAATCCTACACACTGGTCCTTTAAATGCAGTTATCTTCCATCTGATATATGAGGATATCGAAGCAATATTCTGGATGGTTCTGGACTTGAGGTTCTGTACAAAAATATTGGAACCAACAGGTGTATGTCAATAATGAGACTGTGTCCCTTCTAGAGACAGAGCAGGGTTGATGGGAAGGTCTAAATTCCACTGAAGCTTTGAACAGGCAGGAGTGTTATGTTGAACATTCAAGGATGATTATATGGAATATTATAGTGAAACATGTTGTGTTTTCACTGTTTGGCTTGTTGCAGGACAAAAAGTAATTATACATTTCTTTTTCCTTAAAAGTAATTATTAATTCGATTAATTTGTTTTTGCAAAAGGTAATTTGCCGTGCTAATGTTTACGTGACCTCATTTAAACCCTAAAACAGACATATATGATGATCCTTTTTGTAGACAATATAATGATGAAAAGGTTAAGGAGGTTTATGAATGTGACACTGTTATAGGAAGAAGTAATGTTATCACAATAACGCATCATTCTTTAAATAAACACTGTTTTGTTATTTTTTTTAAATCATCAAATCTACAGAAAATCTTGTGCTGTTTCTTCCATTAAAAATTTCATCTCTCCACCTTCCTAATGTGATTCATCTGCATCTTTAACCAAGGCAACAGTTGTCATGCGCCTCCCTCCCCGCGGCCTTTGTTGCTAGGTAGCAAATGAGACCGTCGCTATATTGGTATTCGACTTTGAGTTTGAGTTGCACCCTGAGAGGCAGAAAAATTGGTTGTGCATCCGTGGAAAATTCTGTGAGGGATCAGAGACGTCAGTCGCTGGGTTTTGAGTGCTAGTTAAGGAAGAGACTGAACGTTTTATTTTCTTTCTTTGATGTTCATTCTCTCTGTAGAAGAAAAGGGGTTCAGTGTCTCTCTTTCTCCTCAAAAGGCCTGATCCTTCAACACTTCTATGATTTAAAATTTAGAAGCATGCAGACAGAGGCAGTGGTATTTCCTTTTTATTTGCATTCTTGGAATTTTCTTCAGCAGCACATGGTATTGCCTAATTTCTGTATCACAATGTGTTGTTTTGGATGTAATAATATACATCATGGTGTATAATTTGTGTCAGCTGTTTGCTCCACTTTCTTCCAACAGCTGCAGTACAACTTTGGGATTTTGTTTGGAATTTAATACTGTGAATGCAGCATTTTCACTATTACTTTAAAGTGTCTCCGTCAACACTTGGAATGGGCACCACCATGTCTTTACTTAAATGCGGTTATGGTGTTTACATGTCGATTTATCAGTGTTTTAGGTAAGAATCATTCCTACCTGAATTAGTTGTGTCAGAGCCTGAGCACATCCTCAAACATTCCTCATACTTTTTTTTGAGGAGATAAAAAAATGTTTCTGGCATAGCTGCCTCTGGCAACAACTTTTTATTCTCTTCTGCTCCACGTACATACACAAGCTATGTCCAAAATGTGGATGAAGTGCCTCTTTTAGACTTTCTTCATCGTTTGGAAAATGTGTTTTTGTTTCAGTGGAAAGCAGAAGTGTATGTTCAAGTAGTTTTTACTGGCCTATCAGTGCAATACGTTTAGAGCTGCACTGGTTAACATGCAGTAAGTTGCACTAATGGTTGTGGTGCAAATAATAAAAAGCGAAATCCATATCATGCATATCTCCCTCATGTTTTGCTGTTTATACCTGGTATACCGCCCACCCCTCATGTTGCAGAAACAATGAATAATGTAGATCCATCCATTTTCTATACCGCTTATCCTCTTAGAGGGTCGCGGGGGGCTGGAGCCAATCCCAGCTGACATTGGGCGAGAGGCGGGGTACACCCAGGACTGGTCGCCAGTCATGAATAATGTAGATGTGTGTGTTTATTATTTCTCTCCCCTGCCATTCTCTGTCACAAACCCTCCTGCTGCAGGTACACCTTTTTCATTGTGCTGTATCCCATGGGAGTGACTGGGGAGCTGCTGACTATCTATGCTGCGCTGCCGAACGTGCAGAAGACAGGCCTGTACTCTGTCACCCTCCCCAACAAGTACAACTTCTCTTTCGACTACTACACCTTCCTCATCCTCATCATGATCTCCTACATTCCCCGTAAGTCAACATCCAGATTTTACTTTTTTCCTCTTTTGTGCTGACAGTAAACAAGCAGCGATGATATTGTGCTTCCAGTAAGAATTTGCTTTAAATCACAAAAAAGTCCTTTGCATTTACCAAAAAGAAGAAAAACATTCTCTTGTAATTATAACTTCTGTAATTAAAAGACCTTTATATCGTTATTGAGAGAAAAGGTAGACATAGCCTCAAGGTATGTTGAGACTGAACACAAAGGGCATTTTTACCTTGCATTATTCACATGAATTTGAATCCGTGTTTATTCACCCTAAACCAGTTCAGACTGTGCAGACGTTAGCTTTAGCTATTGTAGCTAGCAACATACGCACCAACCATGCCTGTGCTCTGTTTGCGTGGAAGCACATATTCTGACTGATTTCAAAATTTACTGGAGCTTTATGTTACTTTCATCCAACCTCTCTCCTCTTCCCCCTTGGATTTGTATGTTCATGAATTGGAATCATAAAACCTCATGATAAGTGTGAATTTTTAGCTCTTTTTCAACCCTCATGGATGCGCTTTTGCCTAATTTTGCGACACCCAGAGCAAATATGCGTCTGTTTGGGTCCATTTCCATCTTTCCACATTTTGTATGCAGTCACGCCACTTGAGTTCAGGTTGAACGCACCTTAACAGTCGTCACCATTTGAGAATTAAATCACAGAGAGTGTCATCATATGATGAGATATGATTACGAGATAATCTATCATATATTTAGTAAGTAATAGTTTTCTCATAATTACAAGATATGAAAGTCATAATTGCAAGTATTGGTGAATACCACACGTTTCTAAAGACGTTTTTTGCAAAATTAGGCACACCTGTACAATCTATTGCAATTCAATTCAACAGCCCTGCCACAAATTCTACCTTTACGAAGTTCATAATGTTTATTTTTTGTTGACATTATCAGAAATGTGTAAATTCAATTATTGAGGATAAAGGTGGTGTTGTACTGTACTATATTGTATTCAGAGGTGTTTCTAATTTTTTGTCTTCCCTATTTACATACATAATTCAGTCCAGTACAATACCATCACTAACTTTGACCTGAATGCTAAAACATATCATTTAATTAACACTTATTAACCAATTAACTCTGATAAAGCAGCACAAAAAAACTGAACTTTATTGGCATCATAAACGTAGACTTTGTATTGGATTGTATTAGATTGTTCAGGTGTACCTAATAAAGTTGTTGTTGTAGTGTGATGTAAAACTCACTCTGTCTTTTGGTAACACTGATCTTCCTCTGCCTCCCTCCCCCAGTCTTCCCCCAGCTTTACTTCCACATGATACGACAGAGGAAGAAGGTGCTGGGCCACGTAGAGGACTACAGCAAAGTGGAGTGAGCCCCAGCAGCATTCAGACAGATCTGATCGAGGGAAAAGAAACCAAAACAACCAACAGAAGAGGAACAAAATCAGCTTAAAGAAACGCAAAGCCCAGCCAGTTTTTAAACTGCCAGAACTGACCTGGCAGAAGATCCAGTTATCAAGCAACTTTATTTTTTTCCCAGCTGTTGTCCAGGGTTGTATAGGTGCTCACACATCATGAACAAACTGGTGTTAGTTTTTGTTGTTTTTATTTATGAATAAACTGCAGTTACTTGTGTTTAGCCAGAGAGCTCGCAGCTTTAAAGAAACTGTATTTTGACTTGACAGTTTACAGTTGAGCTGCAGTCTGAGCAGTGAGCAGAACTCAGTCACAGCAAAGCATTAAACTGAATGATGCACTGATAGAATCAATACCCTCCTTTTAAATGTCACTATAGGGAAAAAAAAAAGCCCAATAGATTTTTCACCTCCCCGTGGCTCGTCCTTTGGTCTCTTTTAAGTAGCAGTTGTGCTTTACTACGATGTAGAAAGAAAAATGTGAAGACTAGTACTGAGACTAGGTCGTCTCTGTAGGTTTTGCATCTACAGTGTGTTTGTTGGTGCAACCTGTGGTCCAGATTTGTCCTTTTTTTGTTTTCTTTCATTCATTTCAGTCAAAACTTGATTACATTCCTAATTTAGTTCAATAAACCTTTTTCATTCTGTGCTTGCATGGTTTTCTATCTGTTTCTCTCTTGTGTTAGCTGCTGTTTGTTTGGTGTTTGCTTGGATGTAGTTTTGACTTCTGTCTCAGTTGCATTCCTAGTGGGCTGACATTGATTATGTTGACTCTTTAAAAGCAAAGTTTCCCAGTGATGGCTGTGAGTCGTGTCTTTTGATTTCCTCATTGTTTGATGTTTAGGTGGTTTATACTTTAATAACCTAAAGTAGCTGGTATGTTTATCCATCACACATCCGTCCAAGTGAGCAAACATCCCTCTTCTCTTCATGTGATTGCATTTTCTTTCTTTTTATCTATTGAAAGTAACTAATTTTAGCATTTTTAGCTCCAATAAAGTGATGCTTTGTAAACCATCTAAATTAGAACATGCACTCTTGCATTCATGCTTTATTAAGCTCTCAGTCTTCATCCCCTCAGTGTGTCTTATAAATGAGATGTTTAAACCCTTTTATTATAAAAGAACATTTAAGATGTCATTAAGTTATGGGACACTTCAGCAAAAAAGAACAAATAGCACAGCATACAGTAGCAACAGTGTTTTCTGATTAAATAAGCTTTGATATCTAACCAACAAAACCGCATTGTAGCCCAAATGTATGTTGGATGTTTAACTTTATGGACTTTCATTTTGAAATACAGATTAATGTCACTACACAGGCGGCCATTAATTTATATAGAGCTATGTCAGCTGAAATACTATTCCTAAGTGACAAGTCCCTGTCAATGTGGGAATAGTACTTTGGAGGGAAAAGAACAGACTTGGTAGTGAATTCAGTTAGTGAGCTTGTAGTCAGGCCTTCTCAATGAGGTGAATCTAATGCACAGTACAAAGAGAGAACCGTGAATCCAACTAGTTACACCTTTTCTTTACCTGATGAAAAGAAAAAGGACACGTTTAGTTTGTGATGGTCATATCTGATGCACATTCCATAATGTCAGCTCATTGTTTTGGGCAATGTTACATTTTGGGACATTTTAGAGTTGTAATCCTGACGGCTTGATATTTTGTTGGGCTCAGTTGCAGCTGCTCTGTCAAAGAGTAACTTAACACCAGGCTGTAAAGCATTCTGTTATTGACCTCTTTTAGCTGAAACTTGTAAGTCTGCTCTTCTGCCCTTCTGGGTACATTTCTACACCACTGCAGCAAAGTGAGAACCTCAGCCACCTGAGGTCTGTTCACCCAAATGACATCTTTTCACATACCTCTGGTGGTATCTAGCCATGTAGATTTTTTTTAGGGTTTTATTTGACCAGATTTTGAGATTGAGATTTCTGCCTCCAACCCAGTACATTGGAGGTGAATGGAATTTAGTTGTGGTGCAAAATTACATATAAAGAGTTCAATGGCAACATCTATTTCTACAGTGTCCCTGTTACTCGTTAGACTCCCCTTTAGAAAAAAATCATGCAATGCAGCAGTTAATGATGTAATTAGTGACACCTGTGTTTGACAAGTCATGTGAAAAGGTTTGTTCATCCATAGTCAATAGTTTTTCTGGGGTTTTATTTCTTTGGAAGAGAGTATTTCCAATGAAAATTGTCCACAGTGAAGTCTGCAGATTAAAGAGAGTGACTGGCACGCTGGTTTCTAAAAAAAAAAAAAATTAATATAATATAATAATATCAAATATTTTATAATGTTTTGAGCACCACAAACAAAATTCCCTCCACATTCGTTGTATAGATAGACCCTTTTCACAGCAGACATTTTGACTTGTCAAAGCAGGAAAAAGCACAGGAGGAATTAACAACATTAATGATGGCTGCATTCCATTTAGGAGAGCCAGTTCCCAGACTCTGGTATTGTGGATGCTCACTCAATGACATCACTTACACCTGTGCTTTTCCTGCTTTGACAAGTCAAAATGTCTGCCGTGAAAGGTCTACTGGGGTGGAGACAGAAGTCTCAGAAACAGATATCTCAAAATCTTGGCATGTCTTAATACTGTGTTTTTGTAAATTGGGTGAACCAACCCTTTAATGCTGTCGTGTGATCCATCAGTGTCAAAATTACTTATCATCACTCCACCTCCAAAACATACAAGCTATGATGCTGAAGTCCTGCTCGCTGTCATGATCGCGACCCTGTCTTTACACTCCTTTATTCTGTAGCAAAGTGAGCAGCTAGTGACTGTAACCTTTTTTTCCCCTCCTGATTGAGCATGATTTGAGATACTTGTTGGAAATGTCTTGCAGGAGCAGGAGTGCAGCTCGTTGTAAAACTGCATGAAAGAGGGAATCTGGATGCCTGGAATGATGATCTGTGTTACAACCTACCTTAAAAAAAGAAAAAAAATACAAAAGCATGGCATATGTTACTCCAGAATTGGTTCTACTGAATAAAGTTTTGATACAAATGTTTTGCATGGGGCCAGCCGACTTTGTACAGGTATGAATAATGAGTATATATTTACAATAAACCTATAATATGGGAAGCATATTCACTATTTTTTATTATATATATACATAACTTATATGCACTGATACATACACCGATCAGCCGTAACATTATGACCACCTAATATTGTGTAGGTCCCCGTTTTGCCGCCAAAACAGCCCTGACCTGTCAAGGCATGGACTCCACTAGACCTCTGAAGGTGTGCTGTGGTATCTGGCACCAAGACGTTAGCAGCAGATCCTTTAAGTCCTGTAAGTTGTGAGGTGGGGCCTCAATGGACCACACTTGTTTATCCAGCACATCCCACAGATGCTCGATTGGCTTGAGATCTGGGGAATCTGGAGGCCAAGTCAACACCTTGAACTCGTCGTATTCCTCAAACCATTCCTGAACCATTTTTTACTACGCAGCCCCATACGCAACAAACTGCGATGCACTGTGTGTTCTGACAACTTTCTATCAGAACCAGCATTAACTTTTTCAGCAATCTGAGCTACAGTAGCTCTTCTGTTGGATCGGACCACACCGGCCAGCCTGATCAAATGGTCTAGAGAACATCACATGCAGCAATCATACTATGTATGTACTGTACTCAAATAAAGTATATATACAGATAAACGAAGCAAAAAAATCCAAAAACTATTTTCAAATATTGTTTATTTTATGTGCCATTTTATGTATTAACTGTTGAGGAAGGACATAATAAAAAAAACATACAAAGAAAAAAGAAAAGAATTAGTAAAATATGGGTAAACCATAAAAATGATTAGATTAAGTGCTTGTTATGAAAGATAAGCAGAAAAAATAAAATCACGCTTACATAAAACATTCATTACACAGAAGAAGTGAGTTTTTCATTTTCAGCAGGCCTATTCAGTACTGCACTTCCATAAAGTTTGGGGTCTTGTGCGAAACAGATTTTAAAAGAGAATGGTTAAAGATATCCTGATAAATGTCCACATCTTTCAAACTCTGCAACCCCAGTTTGTAGCGCAGGGTTTCTATAAAAACAAAATGGTTGCTCTGTTAAATAGAATCTGTTAAATTTGGGTGTTATTTACTCAGACTTGACAGAGCTCCAACAGAGCCACAGAAGACATTATACAACTGTTGTATGTAAATGACTTTTTCAAGTTTAGCAATATATCTGACCAGCCCTGAGTGGATGGAGCGACGCTGACTCTTCATTTACAGAATATCAACCTTTTGGCTACAGCGAAGGCCTCAGCCAGCCACTTACTGTATTATCTTATCTGATTACAGTCTAGAGGGAATCTCAGCTATATGTAATGCCGGATATGACTTGAGGTTTGTGTCTCAACACTAATTCTCTGGACCGTTTAACAGCAACCCAATCCAATAACTAGGGTTGGATTGTGTTTTTTTTGTGTGCCAATACAATACCAGAGTTTTCTGTACCAATACCAAAACATTACTTTTTTCAATTCCTTACTTTGTGACATATAAACATGTTTTTCTACAAAACTCTTATTTCCATTTAACAAAAGTTCTCAAATGCTTAAATTCTCAAAATTGGCCATTTAAAAAAAATGAAATCAGAATCTTTCTGATCAATCAATCAATCAGTCAGTCAGTTTTTATTTAAAGTGCAGGATTACCATGTGGCATGGTCCCAATACACTTAATACAATTCAAGAGAATACATAGGACAGAACATCCAGAAGGTGAATAAAATAATAATAATAATTGAAATAAAAAAACAAGTTAAAAACATCAATGTTACAGGAATGTTTAAATGTAATAAAAGTAATAATCAAAGAATAAGTAAACAAGATTATAAATCTGACCCAGCATTTCAGCCAGTTTTTGGTACTTAACAGATTTTGTTACTTTTGTTACCCTACCCATAATATATAACAGTCCAATATGACGCTTCCTTACACAACCATTTCCAAAGAATGGCACTGTCAAGATATGACTATTTTAATCTGAACACTGGTTCAAAAAGCAAATTCAACCAAAATATCTGAGATCTGTGGGTGGATGAGTGTGAGTTCCACTTACTGCATATACAGCATGCACAATAGCAGATTGTATAAGTGAGCCTGTGTGTCCAGAGTGACTGTAAAGGTAGTTTTCCAGCAGGATGAGTCACAACACTGCAGCGCTCGTCATTTTCTCCTTTTTATGAAAGAGAGAATAAAAACGAGCCACACGTGTTTACAGGCTGCCGCGGGATTCTTCACCCTTTGATGGTTCTTGGCCTTGTGATCCAGTACATACCTTGTTCTGCGTCTTCACTTCATTCAGCCACTAGACTGTAAATATCTCTAATGCCTGATGCTATTTCAGATATCACTAACTGGTTCATGTGGTTGTTATGATGTTCATAAGACATAGCCGACACAATGGAACACTGATTTGTGTAAGATGTTTGTCTGAATATTCACAATCCCTCAGATGTGATATTTGTCAATGGACTGCAAACAGAACGTGTCCTTGATTGGATGCTGCAGTCAGAGCAGCTGATTGAATCAGTGATGCCTGATAATCAGACTGAATTGCCATTTTCATTTAACCGCAATCATTATGATTATTCCTCTTGTTGCCATAGTTTGTGGTGATACTTGCTTTGTGTACCTTTAAGTATCTGTAAAGATTTATCAATCCTGTGTTTTCTTCTGTCTTTTTGGGCTTCGTTTCTCAGTCTGGACTTTCAATATCAGAAATATAAAAGCAAAAGAGGATAATACCAATGATACATTTTTTCCCATGTATAATCTGCAGTGTCTGTCGTCTGCATCTTACATACAAGGTCTATACTTCTTAGACTGAATTGTCATTTACTTTTTGACGAGAACGAGTCTTTTGCTGCATGTTCACGTCTCTGTAATTTCTTTCTGATACTGTTTCTGGAAAGAGAAACAAAGTGTGTTTATTCTGTGAACCGAATGTTGTTACTGTAGCTGTTTTTCTTCCATTTTACTCTTTATTCTTCTGCTTAGTATGACCGGACTCCACTGTATTAAAAAAATCCTTGACTTGGGAAAAACAAATTGCTATATTTCAAATATGCATCAAAGAGTTTGAGCACTAATGTGAACAAATGTTTACTAGGTTTTGTGTTTTTATTCTCCACATTTATTTTAGAGTACAATGTCTTGCTAATTAAAGTTTGATATATTATATATTTAATTATAAATTCACTCAGTTGCATGGGAGAAGGTGATCACCAACATTTCTCACGCTTCTCAATTAATCCTGTTAAATAACTTACACAGGCAGCACAGGCATTTACACATGAATATTTTATTTTTGAAATTGTATATATGTGTATGCAGTATGTTAACAGGTCAGTTCACACAGATCACTAAGAATAAAAAAAAAACATGTTCTCCCTCTCACCCCAAATGGTGTCTAACCACCTCGCCATGTAGATTATATTCAGTTGAAAAATAGTCCCAATAAAAACTGTCCTGATTTATCCTCTAATCAGGGAGAGAGTTTCTGGAAAGTTGCTGTTTCGTTTTTCTGTTATGTCTGACTTCAATGCCTTGATTTCAGTTGTATTGGGGTAGCAGCAGAAGCAGCAGAGATCTTTTAGCTCATCATGACCTCAAGTCTCTCTCAGCAAAACATCTGAGTGTGTGAAAAGTACATAATCAGCTGCATAGATCTTATAGATTGGTATGAAGTAACAATTAATACCAAAAGGTTATCTATGATTTCACACTGACTGCTTGCTTTCAGACGCTCTGATCCTGCTAAAACATGTGAGGAAGGTTAGGTTAAGGTTCAATTAATTACCATTTACAGTATTTAATTGGATTTATTTCAGAATGTAACTGAATTGTAATACATCCAGTGACTTCTGGCCTGTACCAGTTTAACACTGGCAGTGCAGGAAGAAGTATTTAGATAATTTTTGCAAATAAAAGTACTCATTATGCAGAATGACGCCTTTGTAGTTGGTCCAGCTAATTGTAGCTACTTTATATATTCTGTTTGGTCTGGTTGTTTTGTCTATGACAATACATAATTGTTTATAAGCTGATCTTATGTTTTGTATGTAAAATCTTAATGTGGAAAGTACACTATGTGGCCAAAAGTATGTGGACACCCCTCGTCATACGTTTGTGTACTTTGTGGGCTGTTTTTTATGGTTCCAATTAAGGGAAATCTTGACGCTACAGCATAAATGGATATTTTAGAAAATAGTGTTCGTTCAATTTTGTGGCAACAGTTTGGGGAAGTCCCTGACCTTAACCCCATCCAACCCCTTTGGGATGAACTGGAACGCCGACTGTGAGCCAGACCTTACCTCCCAACATTAGTGGCTGGCCTCTTGTGTGAATGGGAGCAAATCCCTGCAGCCAGTCTCCAAAACCTGGTGGAAAGCATGAAACCAGAAGAGGTGATGCTGTGTTTGCAGCAGATTAATGTGCATGGTTTTGGAATGACAAACATAAACATTTGAGGAGAAGTGTAAAGTTGACGTGGAACAAATGAATGAAAAGTACAATAAATGTAGTAAAGCTGAAGTATACAGTAGCATTAAACAAAACATACTCAAGTAAAGTACAAGTACCTCAAAACTGTACTCAAGTACCAACAGTACTCGACTAAATGCACTTAGTTACTTTCCACCACTGAATACTACATGTTCTGGGAAGGTGAGAAAAAGAGGAGAGTGGTCAGATTTCCTGAATTAACCAAATTTGTTGACATTAATCAGTGTTTTGTGTGAGTTTAATATGGTTAGATCACTATTTCCTCGTATTATATAACAATAAATTATGTTAGGTGTGTGTAAGAGAGCAAAGAGAGAGTGGCAAAAGAGAGCCAGCAAACAAGCAGTCATAAGACAAGCAGAGGAAATAACTTGAATCAAGATAAATTTGTATCTGATTTATATCTGAGTTCCAGTTTTTATTTGACGAGGACAGCGCTGAATGGAAGCTCCTGTTCTCGTCCTGTAACAGAGTTTCACCCCTGACGAATTCCGAAAGGGGCAAAGGGGAATTCAGCTGGAGGTGAGCCGGTCCCAGCAAACACACGAGGCTCCTTGTCACATGCCTCCAATTTACATTCATTAGCACACAATGGGAACTTAAATGAGACAAATGCTCTTTCCATGTATGTAAATGGCCACTGACTGCCACCCAGGACAGTGTTCAAGGTGGAGGAACTGAAACTTAAACTTTTAGGAGTTACCACGTATTTTTTTTTCTACACCCCTTCTTCTTTAATGACAGGGTCTGATCACACACACAAGCCCTATCACACTGTAGGCAAGCAAGTGAAGATGTAAAAGGCTGCAAGTAATGGTTTAAATTGTTGATTATTTTTCCATTGTTTAGTGTATAAAATATCAAAAGAATCACAAGATGCCATAGCCCAAGATGACATCTTTATTTTTGCTTATTTTGTCCAACCAACAGTCCAAAAACAAAAAAATATATTTAATATGCAATGTTATAACACAGAGAAAAGCATCAAATCTTCATAATTAAGAAGCCATGAACCAGTTCATGTTTGACATTTCTAACTGATAAATGACTGAATACATTAACTGATTAAGAAATCAAAAGTTAAGACAAGAAGTGCTTCACAATGAAACCGATGAACTGCAAAATCAAACATCAGGATGGTGATATAGGAACAAAACATTACAACTAATTGGATCTAAACAGAAGAACGAACACGTCTCCTAACAAGACAAGTTTAGGTGCAAAGACATCATCACCTCATTTTAGAGATCTGCAAATATCAAGTTTCTATATGGACAGAGCAGTTCAGATAATATTGTCTTACCAAATTTAATTGTGTAAAATTGATCGTCATTTTGTTGTTGGACCCCAAGTCCCGGAGTCCTGGGACCCCAATTTGAGAATGGGAACCAGTGGAGAAATGGGGTTTACTGGGGGAAGATTCAACCCCCAGTGTGTGTGTGTGTGTGTGTGTGAGGGTTATCCAGCTGTGAGAACAGACCCGACCATTCATCGAAAGCGCCCGGGGATCGCACAGCCTCCGTTTTGGATTGACCAGCCTCTCGTCCAATGAAAGCGCGTCAAAGCGTGACTCACCCCCCTTCCTTTTCCAATGGAAGCGCTGCGGAGAGGCGGGGCGCAGGAAGCATACTTGGTTGAATGATCATTGAAGCAGCAATCAGTGGTAAATATGTTATGATGCCACGCTCCAAACAGACACCGAGCGGATTGTCGGAGGCTGCGGGAGCGTACTTTGGCACCGGATAGACACTTTATGAAATGCTGCCGCTGTGCGGCTGCGGATTCGCTGCGCGCGGAGTCTGGCTGCAAATCAAATCAGGAGTCGCTCTCTGGGGATTTGAGCAGTGAAGGACAGCTGTTGGACATAGATTCGGCGCAGAGGTTGACGATAAATTGACCGTGCGGTAACACACAGGCTATTCCATGGACCAAGGAGCTTTTTTTTGTGGCTGCCAGAGGAGGAGGAGGAGGAGGAGCGGCTGAGTTTTCTCCTCCGCTCTGATCAGCGCAAGTGTGCGAGGATCGTGATGATGCTTTTTGGCCAAACGTGAGGCTCCCACCGCCGTGCGGGCTGCAAAATGTTTGGTCAGCACAGGTGCAGGAAGACTTGACGGGACCAAATAAGAGCCGCCAACATGGGATTCACCTTTTTTATTTCCCTCCACCTCCGTCTTTTCTGTCCACAAGCCGTTTACATGAATACAGGAAACATGTCCGCAGATATAACGGGTTCACAGTGTAATTGATGGTGTTGCGCTATGATCTCTGGGGACTATCTGAGTTGTGTAATGGTTTTATTTCATCTACAACGCACGCTGCCATGCAACCTCCCCATGGATGGTAGTTAATTGGGCCCAATGATGTAGAGCCAAGTCCACCTGGATCTAATATTCCCTCCTCTCTTGGCGAAACTGGCTCCCCTGTGACTTTTGCGCATGTTAAATTGTTTTTATTCCCAGAGCTTTTCACCACTCCTGGTTATTGCTTTTGGTAACCCCATCTTGGTTTTTTTAAGATTTTAGAATGAGTTTGCCTCCAAGAGTGGGAGATTAAACCGGTGACAGTTTTTTTTTAGATTTAAAGCGCTCATGCTGTTTCACCAGTGGCTGGTATGGGCTATGGGAAATTCAACTTATGACAGACGTTTAATTCGTCTTATCTTTGGGACTTCTGACTAATAGTTCCCGGACATTATTTTTGGAAGTGGAACAAAACTTTTCGTTGAGGCTCATTTCTGTTGTTGCCTCTATTCTGTTGTTCTCCACTATGTCCAGATCAAACAGTGTCAGCCCACCCGGAGTCGGTGCGCCCGGGTTGAGGGGAGGGACCGAGCTCAGATCAGCTTGGGGAGAGTCTGAGTCTGTGGCTAACGGGTGCCCATACTCGACCAGATCCCCGCGCAAGAAGCTCACCCGAACTAACAGTCGGTGGAGAGAAGAGGATGATCTGGACCACCGGCAGCCCGGGCGAGCCTCAACGACGGTCAGCAGGGTCAGCTTCAGGTCCAGGTCAGCTTGGCAGGACCATGGCGAGGAGAACCGCGCGTCCCCTAAACGTCCAGACGGCGAGGTGAGACCCAAGTCTGTGGAGCTGGGTCTGGAGGAGCGGAAAGCCAAGCCGAGGACAGACGAGGAGGAGGTCATGCCCGAAGTTAACTTTTCTTTAGTGGCGTGCTGCACCAGCGTCATGCACATTTTCAAATCCAAGAAATTCCAGTCGGAAAAGTTGGAGCGGCTCTACCAGCGCTACTTTTTCCGTCTCAACCAGAGCAGTTTGACTATGCTCATGGCAGTGCTGGTGCTGGTCTTCACGGTCATGCTGGGCTTCCACTGCTCTGGTGGGACTGTGAGGCCGAGCGTAACGTATGTGGTGGTGTTTTCCGTGGCAATATTCGTCACACTCATACTTATGGTGGTCTGCAACAGGAACGGGTTTCACCAGGACCATATGTGGATTGTGTGCTATTTGGTCATCCTGGTGGTGCTCGTGATCCAGGTAATCGGAGTGCTGCTCGTGCAGCCCAGAAGTGCCTCAGAGGGGATCTGGTGGACCGTGTTCTTCATCCATGTCATCTACACTCTGCTGCCCGTCAGGATGCGCGCCGCAGTCATCACTGGAGTTATTCTTTCCGCCATCCACGTGACTGTTTCATGGATGTTAAACGACATGGACAGCTTTCTGTGGAAACAGGTATGTAGATGATTGTGCTATGCTTAAAGAGTTTCATAATAATTGCGCAGAGAGCCGGGATTCCACGCCCACACTCGGCGCAATAACACAGCAGAACATGTGCATTTGCATTAAAGCTTTCTGCTGCTGAACTCGTATTTTCTCGCTGTCAAATAGGATAACAAGCAGTTGTACTATATCAGCGGATCTATTGGGCAGTGCAGTGTTGTGGCTGAAAAAAGTTCCTCACAGCAGTGGCATGCACAGACTCTGTAAGGGGCAAGAGAGAAAATGAAAAAGGGGCTCCACCTCCACCTCAGGCAGGGTCAATTCTTCACACAACTACTAAGGTCACCTTTCGTGTAAAAAGTGCAAAACAATGAATTCTGTTGAGGAGAGACTGCCCATCAGTGTATAATCCATCATGTCAAAAGTGCAAACATGCACAAAAGATACAGAGTTCTTGGAGAGAGATTGGGGAGGCAGCCACAAGGAGACTGACTACAGGCTTTTCTTCAGATGTGGTCCGACCTAGATTATCTGAAGCATACTGAGGCTCAAAGTTTCATTTTTACCCGAAGGTTATTGTAGTAACCAAACAGCATTTCGGCCAACCAGAGGTGCACTGTGGCTGATCAGACAGACATTTGGGTTAACTAAAGTAGCAACTGGGCAGAACAGAGGGGCATTTTAGGATATCTGAGGGCAAACATGATGCTTGGAAGAGTCCCCTCCGGTCTTAGCAACTCCTGAGTAAAGGTTTTTGAAAAAGCAGCATTAAAGGACATGTTCAGAAAAACAAAAAAGTGATCGTGTTTTGTCCGTCCAGTAAGTTCTCGTTGTTATGGCTGCAGGCTGTCTCTTAAACAAGCATTAAAAAACTTAATTGAGAAATTGAGCTAGTAATTGGATGACAAACACTTTGCTATGGGATATAGCTGCTGGTTGCCACGGAAACTGCATCAGCTGGCTTGTTGCTCCTCTATGCAGACAGCTATAGGTCTAGCACAAGTGCATCTACACAAACTATACAGTCCTTTGGAGTTGGTTTCCTTTGTCAAATCTTAGTCCCATTTGTTTAACATGACAGTGCGTATGGAGGCAGATAAATAGAAAACATCAGACACATTATCAGAAAAGAAAATGTGATTACAGGTGAAGCTTATCACAGAGGCTAAGGAAGCATTTGTCAATTACAAATTACAAAACAATGCACGGTTTGTAGTATGTCATCACCACCAAAAGTCAGAATATTGTAATGATCTTCTATTACATGTCTTTAATCAATTCTATTACATTTAATTCTGCTGCAACACCTCATTGTGCTTTATAATGCATCATGACGCACGTCTCAACAGCAAAAGTTGTTACAGTACACAGTGGTTTCCTGTCAGGATGGATGTGACTGTTTATTGGTTATTATAGTATTCCTGCTACAGACTCTTCCACGTAATGACCTTTTTAGACATTTGACACATTAGAAAGCAGAGGATTTTTATCTTACATTTGGGGTCTCATGTTTAATTTTGACTGGGTTTATTCATAACGTCTTTTAGCAACAATTTAGAAATGCAGCTAATATAAATCCTGCTCTCAACCTCTTAATGTTGACCTTAAAGCACATTTCTAACCACGTACATGCAACATATTTAGGACTAATTATTTTATTATGAAGTAAAGCGCAAAGTGAAGGAAAAGGTGTTTGCTCTTGGCTTTGGAAAAACTGATTTCAGGTTACTTAATGTGGGCTTGTAATAAGCTTACAGTGGATCGTTTCAAGGGAGATTGTTTTAATGTGCTGCTGGGCCTATGTGTTCCTCATAAAATCCAAATGCCTTGGGTAGTATTTTTACAACATCAATATTACTTTCAAAACATTTCTCCAGGGCTGGTGGACTTGCTGTCTGTAATAAAGATGCTTACACAAATGGGTTTAATTTTCCACCATTATTTAAAGGTACACTTAATTGCATCGTCTACTGGGTTCTACAACTCTGTATTATTAACCCCAAACTGTGCCCTCTGTCGTGTGTGTTTGTGTGTGTTTTGTTGTAATTTATAACTCTGTAGCTCCTCTCTCCCACCTCATTGTTTTGGATGTTCACTCAATTAACCGTTTTTTATCAGGCCTTGTGCTGCTCATAAACATTTTCTCTAACAGCGTAGGTCTTCTAGAGTAAGCGCTTTTACAATATGGAGATAGTTGTCCATTGTTACGTGTTTTGCATTGAAGGACCTCCCTGAAATGAGATGGTTTGACTCAAAAGGGGTTTATCCTTGAAGAAGAAAGAAACACACTTTATGGTCAAAAGTATGTGGAGACGCCCGTCCACGTACTTTGTTGCACTTTTGGTTTGGGACTGTTTCTCGTGGTTTGGGCTTGGCCCTTTGTTCCAATTAAGGCAAATCTTAACGCTACACTACACAATGATATTTTAGACAATAGTGTTTTTCAAACTATGTGGCAACAGTTTGGGGAAGGCCCTTTCCTCTTTTAACATGGCAGTGCCCCCACACACAAAGCAAAGTATGTAAAGAAATGGTTTTCCAAGTTTGGTGTGGATCCATCCAACACCTTTTGGGATGAATTGGAACGCAGACTGCAAGCCAGGCCTTATCGCCCAACACCAGTGGTTGTCCTCACTAACACATGTCTACTGTTGTCACATTACAGTGACAACCATGACTCTGCTGTCTTAACTGAGGCTGCAACGTTAACTAGAAGCTTTTCAGAAGCAGAAGTGTCCGTCTTTCAGGAGCCACCCTTTCAGTAATGTTAAATGCACTCTTCCAGCTCATTTGTGATTGATGTAGTAAGAGATACTTTGAGGCTGTACTTTACTCTTTTAATTACTGTACACAGCATGCCATTGTGTCTTTATTTTTGTCTCTGTATGGCCTAAATGGTGTACAGAAGTAAGACCGTAGCATTCCTTGTCCACAGACTTTAGAGGAGAAGTGACGTGAACAAACAAGAAGAACTCATTTATCTGTGTACGTAAAGACAAAGTCAGTAACAAATTAAATGCATGCGTCAGAGATGCTGGTCCGGCAAAAATATATAGACATAAACATAGGGGAGCGAGACAAGAGCCACAAGTGAGATGGACATTGCCACACTGGCTAGAGTGGCAACGGATCATCTCTGTCAGCCATGATGGAGCCTAAATGCATTGCAGCCACGTCCGGTGGACATTGGGGATAATGCTCTTGTGGCTGAATGGGAGGAAATTCCTGGAGCCAGGTTCCAAAATTCTGTAGAAAGCCTTCCCAGAAGAGTGGAGGCTGTTATAGCAGCAGAATAATGCACATGATCTTGGATTGAGGTGATCAATAATCACATATGGATGTAACATTCAGGTTTCTGTATACTTTTGGCTATATTGTATAAATAAGTAGTTTGTAAGTCTGCTTTTGAAGCCTTAAAGAGGCTTGTACATGTGCTATTTCACAAAGACAATGTGCTCCAGAAATTAGAAAAAGAAAATGTCGCACACTATATCTGGGCCATCAGTAGTGTATCCAACTTTAGAAGGCAAATATTAAGTTGCACACCATTTAAAAACCAAATGAAAGTACATGAACAGTCTTGTAACATGGCACAGTCACAACTGCTTATTCAGTCATCATTAATGTGCAAAGAATGTGTTGAACACCAGAAAGAATGAAGGATTTCACTTTTTTCATCCTTTTGTTTCTTTTGGGAATCTAATGTTTGGTTGTATGAGCAACAAACCAGACTGAACGTTTAGTTTTTTTGTGTGAATGGCATGTGACCCTGCATCTATTTGTATTTTCTACGCAAGCCACACTGTCATTTGATGTGTTGATGTGACTGTGTGGGAACAAGCTGCTGTATTTGTTGTTCTTTCCTCACCACGCTGTTGTTTTTAGCATATCTGTTCTACCCTGTTTACATAGGACCCGGCTCGTTTCTCAGTTAGACCACTGCTGTTTATGTGAGATCCCAAGATAATGAGTTTCCCTAAGTCTTTAGAAATACAATGTCAGTCAATCTTGTAACCTTTACTAATGCTCAATTTCATATTAGCCTGAACAGTTGTACCGGAAATCCGTGCAAAACTAGGATGGTGTTCACTTTCATTTTCATTCATACAGTTGTTTTTGGTGATACATTTCTGAGCTGTCACAGGGACAACTCTCCGTTAGTTAAACTAATAATACACTGCAGTTATGTCAGCCTCAATATAAGAAGAAGATGTGTCACAAACTTGCTTGTTCAAACCATCATTCCTTCCTCTCATCAGTCCAATTATGTCCCACATCTGGTTCCTTAAACAGGTGCCATTATGTAAAGATTCACCTTTTGGGTGTGTTGACACAAAGATAGTGTGGTTTGTTTGGTCAAGTGAAAACAATACTATTCAAACTCTGGTGGCACCAGATAATAGCGCTGGGTGGGCTTAAAAGTGAAGGGCTGCTTATCAATTGTACATTTGCCAAACTTAGTTGTGGTTTGTTACAGGTGAGACTGAAACTTGAACAGGGAACATCTTTGCAGCATAGCTGGTTTTATGAGGACAGAGAGACAGATGTTGATAGATAACAGAACTCTTGTTCTCCTATAGCTGTTTTTGACCTTAGGAACTTTTCCAGGAACCAAGGAAGCGTTTTAGGATCTCAGGAACCAGTAAGCATGGATTTGGTGATTGAAAGGTCTAACGGCCTAAAGATGACTTGGTTAAAACTGGACTGAATTTGGTTGACAACTGTTTCAACAGCATTTAAAGGACTTTATCTCAGTGTGAAAATAGTCATTAAAATGCTGTTGAGGTTTACATTTACATCTAACTTAGACAAATAAAAATCTTGGGCCTTTTCTTTAAAAATGTAGCCCAATTTTAACCTATACATCTAGGCAGCCTTTGACTTGCAAACCATTTTTACCAGAGAACTTAACCTGATTTTCAACTGCAGGTTTCTGCTTCCAGTTTTGGTTCCTGCTGCCCCTTCAAAAATCTTTGTTCCTGGGATAGTATTTTCTGACAGCCCAGGAACTATCAAGGTGGAGTTTGCAGTACTGAACTGCAGCCAAGCACTGGTTGGTGCTAGTATCAATATTAGGAACTGGTATGGGAACTTTATTATAATGTCATTTAAAAGAGTACTCCACTGACTTAGCATTGCACTGCAATAAGATTGTCAGACTCACGATGGACAGTTTTAAAATAAAAAAATAAAAATTGATGCAGAAGAACCCAAGATATATTTTATATTCCTTGCATTCTTCTACCTTGTCAAAACTTGTTGCCTACATTACCCACAATGCAAATCAACTGCGGACAGTTCAGTTGGAGAGTCGGGTGTGTTTTTAACAAGTGCAGTAGTACTCCCCAAGACCTGTGAACAGACTTTGATGTGTAAAATCTGTGGACTTCCCTTTTATATGACCTTTTGAAATCCCCTTTGAATGTTATATAGCTGATTTCCAATTAGTGTAAGAAAAAAAAAAGGGCAAGAGCTAGGCTAAGAAAAGAAAAGAAAAAACAGACAAAAAAACACTCAATAGATCTTCTCTACACTGTTTTGCCTTTCTGGTGTCACTTATCATCTCCTTTCCAACATCCATCACAGCAGAAAGTTATGAGGAACAACACAATTACAACGATTACTATTTTGTACAACAATGATCTCCAATCTGATCTGTTACTAGTTTAAATTGCCTAACCATAACAATCCTTGAGATACGGTGGAAATGCAAACACGAGTGTGTTGAAGGAACTTTAAACTCCTGAGTTACTTCCTGAGTTTGTTTCCTGGGACTGTTTGGTTGAAAAGCCCTGCTTCCATTCTTCTCTGCCCACTCTCCAAATTCACGGAGGAGGGTGTGTAAGCAGACCAGCCGCAGTTGGCCGGATTCCAGAGGTAACAGGGTTTTCTGCATGTCTAATTCTATTGCGCGGTGCTCGTAATGTGTGGAAATTCAAAGCAGATGTCCACATCATTCTTCCTTCATTTACCTGCCTTCTTAAACCCCTCCCTACTGGTCCTGACCTGCTTCTAGATATACTTTTAATTTCCCTATGAGACTCAGCCCCTGTGGACACACTTTTAACCACTTTCCTCCCCTGCAGGACGAGCTACATGTGCTCTACAGCGATGAGATACAAGTGTCCCTGAGGAAAACTGCCTAAATCAGAATCTAAACATCAGATTTCTCATCGCTTGGTTCACCGTTTTATCCCCGTCCCCTGTGACAGCGTGCACGTATATAGTTTCAGCTGCTGTTTGCTTTGTTTAATCGTATTTTAGATTGGATGCCCCAGAGGCTGAGGAGTGTGACAAAGGAGGCTGCTGTTTTGGAGATCATATTTGAACCAAACATGGATGCAGGGCAAGCCAAAGTACCTTTCAGAAACCACTGCTGACGCATTCCCCTGTGAGTCCAGAAAACTGTGCTCAGTACTCCTGTAACTTAGCAACAGATTCTATTTCACAAACACCATCCAGCTCCTCTCATTGCTTCCCCGGGAGCACCTGTGTGTTTTTTACCTCCAGCCATGGACTGCCCTCATGTACATCATTTTGTGTACTGGGTCAAACTGAGACACATAACTTCTGTAGAGTTCTTGTATCATTGCCCCTTTGCACTGTGTTGTTTCTGTGTTCACACAGTGTACAGGATATGTGCAATATGTTTTTATAAAACCAGAGACAGTTTATAAGATCTTTAAGTAGTTGTTCTGATCATTTTAGATACAAATCGATCTTCTCTTTCTTACGGTTTATGATAAAGGTAAGGCAGTAGCAATGCAACCTGTACTCAGCCCATCTTCCAATCAAGCAGTGGTGTATGGAAAGCTGATTAGTTCATAACTCCTTTTCCCTGCCGTTCACTTTTTTATACCTTTTTAATATAGTTTCATATCATAGTTTAGTTTTATAAACAACATTGCAAACAGCATTAGCCGTTTGTGAATGCAGCTCCATGTGCCTGCGTACGTGTGCCAGCAGAGGCAGCGTTAAGACCCCTACTGCCGACTGCTGTTGATTCCTTGGTGAAATGTAAGGAAATAAAGTTGGGTTTTTGTGGTTTGAAAAAAGAATCTACTTTATTAATGGACACTCCTACACCTCTCACATCCCTTATAGTGATGGGGGAAACTAAGCTTTCTGATGCACTGAATCAGTATTAAGCAACTGTGTTGAAAATGCTCCACTGTTTCGAAGCATTTGATACAGTCAAAAATGGCCAAATCTGCTGGCCAAACCCTTGGTTTTGCATTTATATGGATGGATTAAATCTAAATCTCATATTATAAAAACAGATCACTTTTAAACAGAATCTACAACTCTGTTTATTTTGGCAGGAACAAGAATATCCCGTATTCAAAACCAGCACAACTCTCTGATACGGGTGTGCCGTAATGAGGCCTTGTTCGGGGTGGTCACGTGATTTTTGGCGTGGTGAAGCGAGGAATCGAAACATCTTGCTGCGATGCTTCTGCTTCGAAAGGTCGATACTGTGTCGAGTAGGCTGCACTGAGCAAAACAGCAGTAATCAGAAATGAACGTGCAACTTGTTACTGAGCATGCTCTTATCTGCTGAGAAAGACAGAAATGTGGCTGAAAGCTTTGGATAAAGCTAATAAGTGGAACTTGAGTTAAGATTATTTTCTTGTTGAACTACTTGTTGCATGTTTTAATAAAGAGAAAACGTCTTCTCCTTTTGATGCCTGCATGTTGCTGCAATTATGAGCAGATTCTTTGACAGTGAAGTTTAAAACTGATGGATAGTTTCCACATTGTTGTTTTTTCCACTGTGGCGAGCTGAGCAACAGTTGGCTGTTGGGCTCCATTGCTTAATTCGGCTCATCTGATATTCATTAACTTTAATTTGTTTGTTTGCTATGTAGGAATTCAGACTCATGGTGATATTATTTGCAAGGGGAATAATGAATAATTATGATACATGTCTCTATTATGGAATTATTTGTCCAGTGAGGCAATTCCTCTGAGAGGTTGTATTATAATAATGTGATACTGCTTTTGCTGACCCTTCCAGTTTTCTGATGCTTATTATTGTTATTGCTGCCATGGTTTTATGTTATGGGAGTAAATAATCCTTTTAATTTTCATTATTTTTAGCAAAAGCAGGTCATTTCTAGCCTGATATTTGGACTGAATTGCCATTTATTTACCACTTCATTATTCAGTCTGACAATGGCTTCTTGTTAGCCATTTTCTGTTCGGTATTAAAGTGTTTTTTGCCCTGACCAATAGGATGGGGCCGATGTTAACAGTTAAACTGGCATTTATTATGTCTATTGAAGTAAGAAAGGGTGGTGTGTGTTCTTAATGAGATACTGTTCATCATACACTACATACTGTGTGTGTATATAACCCTTCAGCACTTAACCTGACATCCTGACCTGAATGCGGGAGCTGAAGAGGATCTTTGCTGCTGGTTATTTCCAGGAGGCTGGGGTCGAGTGTCCCCGCCAGGAGGAGGATGATCATGATCCTTAATGTCTCAGGGGCCGTGAGTATACTGCTGGATGCTGGGTGGATTGTCAGCAGTTTGCAGTTGATGATGAACCAATTTTGATTAGTTGACAACAAAAAATGAATTAATGACAATTTCTGATAATTGATGAAGTGGCATTTCACAACTTGGGTCTTACTGTTGTAGTTTTAGATAATATGTTAAGTTATCATAAAGTCCACTGTTGGGGCCTCAGAATGCATCAAACTAAGTGCTTGTCAGATCGTTTAACAGCATCTGAAGCTGAAAATTGGCAAGTGGGGCAGCTCTGCCTAACAATCTTTGTAAATTTCAGAAACTGACAATCTGACAATCAAGCCCACCTCACGCAGTGATTGATTAGCAAAGTGTGTGGAATATGAAAGTAGGCAGGGTTTGACTAATGAGTCCAGAGCTGTGATGCAGTGGGAGTGCCAATGCAGGGGGCTCTGGCAAAAAAAACCCACTGTTTTGAGGCTGTTTTTGCTCTGAATGCCCACTTATGCAGACAACCAGTTCTGCGTTTGTGTACAATCGAGTGCAAAACTATTAACACATACAAAAGACAGAGGGTTCTTGGATAGAGATTGGGGAGGCAGTGTGATGCAGCCAGGAGGAGGGTATAACGACAGGCTTTTCACCCCACCTTTAAGTGTTGCCATTCGGAACAGCTGTAACAGTTTTGTCTTTAGATGTGGTCAGATGACTTGTCATACCCATTTGTTTTTTGTTTGTTTTTGTTTGTTTTTCTCAAGCATACTGAACCTTATCACGTAGCTGATCACTGTTGGGGTGGGAGCTCACTGGAGAATTCAGATGGTCTCAAAATCGTACCCATTTCATGTTTCATTTGTATCCTGGGTCAGACATGGGAATGTTACTTCATGCCTCAGCCTCGTTAATTCTGTGGCGATTTGCATTATTAACATTACTGGATGATGACGCTTAAACTTATGATGTGACCCTGTGGTTTGGAAACCTTCAACTTGTCTCAGTAAGGCATCTGAGAACTGACTGAACCACTGAGATACAATATAAAGGCAATACATAATTTACCCAGGAAGTAAACAGCTCTCGCCCCCACACACATTTTACTATTAAGTCACTTTATTTATAGAGCACATTCAAAAACCAAAATATGTAAAGAACTTTCTTTGTCCATAAGAAATTAACATTTTACTGAAAGACATAGTTTTTACAGAATAGTGTCAGGCATATGGCAACATCCACACTTCACATTCTCCGTAACAAGCCCATTAATGGCTACACATCGAGTCTGGCCTCTTACCAATATACAGTTTTTTAATGCATTTACATCGGACAAGAGTGTTGTCACTATTCAGACTGGGGACGGAGGACCATTGTGAGCTGTTTTAGCTTCTTCATCAGTTTCTGTGCAAAACTATCCACCACATTATTAAAATCCAGCGCTCTGACCAGATCGCTAGATGCTTATAGCTAATTCTGCACTCTGAGATGAAAGCAGAGGTCTTCTTCTGGGGATATTTACATTTTTCCACCCATTACTTTTGCGATTCATGCAGTTTATAACATAAAAGCAACTCTTCTTGTTTATCTCCCCGTAAGCTTTCAGTAATTTCGGTTTGTGTTCTACATCCCGAGAGAGAAGCTTCATTTCTGGCCACATTTCGATGTCTATGAACCACTGACGTCATATTGATCATTGTCGATTTTAATGGCCCTATCCATATTATTTGTTTGTTTTTCTCTACACATTCCTAACTGCCATAGCAGGTTTGTTTTTCCACTCAGTAATGGTAGAGGGGTTGTGCTAAACATAGCCCATTGTCATGTCCATGAGTGGCCAGCACAAGAATTTTGAGATCTGAAGTGTTTGCTATGTGGTTGTGTTGTTCTGAGCTTTGCTGTTTCATATGTCTGCACTGTATTGTTTAGTTTCGTGAGCCTCGTGCATTCACCAGCTTAAAAATAGCTTCTCCTCAGCCTGGTCATGTGCCATGGCCTCGTAGTTTCTCCTCAATGACTGGCTTTATTGACACTGAAGTTGGTTCATTCTGTGAGGTCAGCTAAGCTCTACCAGTTCTTTGCTGCGCTCTCTCCACGAGAGGAAACCCATTATCCTTAATGAGGTGTCAGCAAATGAATCATACTGCAGAATCAAAAGTTCAATATCTTTTTCAATTGTATTAAAGGGACGGTTCACCTAAATTATAAAAACATACTTTCTCACTTAACACTAGTGATATGTAGCTGGGTAGATAGATTTGGCTTTATGTGGCCAGGTTTAGTTTCTACCTTTTGAGATTTCTGCTGCCATCTCAAAGGAAGTGAACTGAATTTTGTTTGTGGTGCTGAAAATTTTGCATTTGCAGTACTCAACAACTCAGCAAGTTGTCTTTCCTGAAAGACACATAGCTGTTGAATATTTTGAATGCAATGCTGGAGTAGCTCCAACCAAAACCTCCTCTCACTTCCACTGTATTGGGGTGGCAACAGAATTTTCACAGACAAATATCTCAAAGGTAAGTGAGAAAACATGTTTTTTGTATTTTGGGTGGATGAACCCTTTAGGTTATGTGGCCTCTAAGGTTCGCGTCTACTGTGTTGGAGAATATTTGGCCCAATACCAAGCACACTCTGAAAATATCTGTTGTATATTGCTGTTGTGTTTTGAGAACTGACTACAGTTTTGGTGATTTTTGTTTTCACTTCTTTAAAAGACTACATGGTCTGTACGGTTTGAGGACATTCTGTGGCCTTTCCAACCCATTGTATAATATAACAACAGTTATTGCCATCAAGATTAATTCCCGACAGTTTCCTGAAGAGTTAACACGGATAAAATGTTTCATCCAACAGCAGCAATATGTGTCTAAGACTTTACTTTATCTGTATGTGGCCCATCTATTATTATAGACCAAACTCTTTTCCGTGGTAACTAATAGTGCAGACCAAACCTGCCAGGAGCAGTTTTTGTTCAGGCTCATCAATTAAAACATACTATAAAGCACCCTCCTCATCAATCATCTGCTAGGGAGAACAGAGTGACCATCGCCTCACTCCAGTATGGACAAAACTAGTGCTTTCACATTAATGTGAAGTATGAAATTACACAGAAGTGATGTATTAAAAAACGAGTACAAAGCCTTAAAGGTACCTTGTCGAGTTTTTGACCACTAGTAGCGCTGTGGAACAAGGTTTTTATGAGCATCTCCCTGTTTTGTTTGTTCTTGCACACAAGGACGCACATGCACTCGCACAACCGTGCGAGTGACGTGATACACATTCCTGCCTGGTTTCACACTATTCCACTGATGTACAGGTGGTGGTAACGTCCCCAAGAGACACAGCAATGTGCCAGCAAAGGCAGGGAAGAAGAAGACACAAAATGTAAACGTTGCCCGTTTCAAACTTTTAAGAAGATTCAGCTTTGCAAATGTTTTACGAGGAACGAAATGCTTTCAACACTTTTGTTGGACCCCAAGGATTCACACAGTGTGTTTTGGTGAGAAGCAATGTCTGCAAATATCACTTTGTTAGTCTACTTTGTGCCTCTACAGGGCAACCAGTGTCTCACTCTGGTTATACAACAGGGTTTAGAACAGATAGCAGGTGGATAGGTTCTTGTGGTATCAGGAATAAATCAATGTACAGTTGCATATTATTTATTAATGGTATTGCTGTTGGTTCAGTGCAGTCTCTTGCACTCATATTTCATCACTGCGGCCCTGGGGAACATTAGGCAGCTTTGTTAATAGAAAATTCTTTTTGCAGACTGAGTGAAATGACAGCATTGGAATTAGAAGAAGTGGGATAATGCACTCATGATGTACTTTACCGACATGTATATCATGACATGCATTATGCTTATATGAATGTGTTAAAATGAACGTGATATTGATTTGTTTATGTCAAAAGACACCTCTAAGCTTAGTGTCATAGCACAGTCTCATTGACTCCGTTTATTTGCTATAGTGAGTGACTGTCAGGAACCTAATGGTCATTTCCCATGGTCAACCATCTGTGGCGGCTGTATTGCCGGCTGTTGACAGCTCTTTGATACAAGGAAGACAAGCGGACGTTTCCCTGTGGTTTCTCCCGTGATTTTTTTCCTTTATGAATGACTCACTGATTTAATGAGAACTGTGCCCTCTAAAAATGTACGCTATAAATGTGCTGGCATCTGAAACATATAGCTGTAACACAGCCATGAACAAGCACACAGATTATTTCCTCTTGATGAATGAGATTCCAGGACACAAAGCAGCGACTGAAGGATTCAATCTGGATCGGGGTCTTTATTTATTCATCTTTTCAGCGCGTTAAGCTACATTTTTGTACAAAGGCAAAACTCTGGACTCTGGAGTTGTCCTGGAGAAGGTAGAAGTCATTGTGAGATTTTTTTCCACAGTTTATTTCCAAGAAGCATCCTTTCTCTGAATGAACACAGAAAAGAATGATGGTTCTGTGATTGATTTTGCTGTTACTTTTCTCTATACGATTCTGTTACTGGGCACTACATCAGATTCAGTTCATTGCTATTGATGTCATTCATATGAGTCGTGACACATTTCTGCAGAGTTTCTAATGTATATATTCTTCTGAAAGTCTAGTTTGGAAAACAAGGTCATACTGAAGTCTTAAAGGTAGTTATGTGTTGTCTTAGTTAGGTAGTTGGTGCTTTGTAACACACACCACATGCTAAACTCCCTTTGGAATCCACTACAGCCTTTTTTAAAATCATCTCTATGGTACTACTCCAGTTAGTCTTTAGTCTGTTATCTGTTGTAGTTCGGTTTTGTCCGTTCCTTCCTATCCTGTTTGTTTCTCCTCTTGCAAATGACACGCTCTTTAAAAAGACACACCGGTGCTGCTGTTCATTTTCTCACATTTCTTAATGTCAGCATCACCAGGAGGCCCTGGCCTGGTGGTCTGTATGGGATCCCTCGCTGTGGATTTGGTTACTGTGTACCTGTATGCCTGATCTGCCCTTCTGCAGGTGTATGCCTCCTCATCTAGTGATAATGGCTAGTAATCTATATACTATTGTCATACTTCCCATCTGCAACTGGCCTCATCAACAAGGCCCGGGACCCCCCCGTGACACGAACTCTAATACCCCCATTTTTTACAGTAATTGCTTTTTAGTGGCTTTATTTTATATATCTGTATATATTTATGCTTATTTATGCACCTATACACCAAAGCAAATTCCTTGTATGTGAAAACCTACTTGGCAATAAATCCGATTCTGATTCAGATTTTTTATATTGTAATTTTGGTACTTTGGTCTTTTCTGTACACACAACATACTGTATATTGCATGTCTGTCCTGGAAGAGGGATCCCTCCTCTGTTACTCTTCCTGAGGTTTCTTCCATTTTTTTCCCTGCTAAAAGTTTTTCTTTAACCAAATTGAGGGTTTAAATATAGAGGGTCTCGTATGCTGTGCAGATTCTAATTATATTAGGCTACATAAATAAAAATGACTTGACTTGATCAGGCATTGGTAATTGGTTGCTAAAGCTGACAGAATGGTTGCCATATTTAATAACTTATGTGGCTCAGTTTCATTAACCGTGAAGGCTATAATGATAAGCTGAGGTAAGGCCATGACTATTTTGATGTAACTTTTAAAAGTGATATAGGTTTTTTTTCCCCAAACACTCAGCCCCCTGGAGACACCATCATTTCATGGTTACAGTTGTCTACTCTGCTCAGCATTTCACCTAGAATTTTTATTTATTCATTATATCATATTTATCTGTACTTATTGCTGTCATTATGCTGCTGCAACAACAGAATTTCCCCGCTGGGGATCAATAAAAGTTTATCTTATCATATAATTTGCATGTGCATATTTGTGTAACGTGTCATAGTACTAGCAGTCCATTAAGTTCTACATGGTACTTGTGTTCAGCTGTCAAAACAGCGGGTGGTAAAGGGTTAAGAGAGTAACAACCAGACCACTCAAATTAGTTGAAAGTGGGCATTCAGATGGCCATTACTGTCAATCTCTGATATTAAACTCTCCCAAGGTTGTCCCAAAGCACCCTGTGTTTTCTTTCCTTTATCTTTCCTTTGAGTAGATTAAGTGACCATGTTAAAGTAGGTAACTGCTCATGTGAGTGCAATTGGTGCTTGTATTTCCTGTGTTGTGCGTCTTTAGACACACAATTGTCATTTGTAGGCATCATTTTTTTTTTGCTGCTCCACTGAGAACAGAACTACATTTGAGTGTACAACTTGGATTCAGTAATCATGGAGCTCCAAGTTTGCATTCCTGTGCTAGATTATTGTTCTGCATTGTGATGGGTTTGTGTCAACATCGCAACTTGGATTTGGAACTGTTGCTTGCACACATGACTTCAAATGTTCTTTTGCTCTTATAATAGTACAGACTCCCTGAAACATTGTTTAAATATCTGTTTCTTATCATTTACAGATTCTTCCTGTTGTCTTGTTGTTGTCTTGTTGCTGTGCAACCAAACAGCTAAATACTTTTAATAACTATTTGAGCAGGACAAGGACAATAGTTTCCTAGAGGATTGTGCCCTTTTCCCAGAAGAGTCATCATGTGTAAGTGGACACTACTGCACCAGTGTTTGTATGTGCATGGTAGCAGAAAGAGTGCCTGTCAGCCTGGGGAGCTAGGACTTTTGCCATTTTTGTCCACGGCTGGAGTGACCTCATAGACCAAGACTTCAGTCCAGAGTAAAAATTCTTGACCTGTAAAATTTAGCTGGAGTTTGTTGTAAGCACAGCCCAAGAAGGGTGGTTTAAAAATAGCAATAAGTAATGTGTTTTAATGTAACCCAGCTTGAAATGAGGACATGATGTATTGTTTTTCTGTGCGACTGTGCATGTTGTGCCACATCCATTTTTATTAGCCGAGTCCCCCTTTTTGCCGGCTGCACAGGGGATGTTTTCCTCACCCATCTTGCATGCTTACCTCATAATCAATGAATCAGAGGCAGCACATCTCTGTGTCTGTCGTATCTGCCGCTGGAGCAGGAATCAGATCCCAGGTTAAGCCTCATGAATACAGTTTGTATTCTGACGTGTATGTCTCCGGCCTCATGTGTAAAACCATGATATCCATGATATCCAGGGAAACAGTTAGCCCCTGTTTCCTGGCTGGATTTACTGTGTTGTTCACCTTCCACCTGGCCATATGCTTCCCGATTTAACCAGAGCCACTGATTGGATGCGGTAGATCCTTGTCAACATTACATTTTTTATTTATCCTGTCTTTGGTGATGGAGCTGTATTGCAGGCTTTGGCGATTGTTCATGGAGAGGGGAGTCATTTTTTTGGCCATTTGTAGTGTTCAACACTCACATTTGTGGTTAGTTTGGTGAGTATTTATGGCATGTCAATGTCATAAAGTGCAGTTGTAAATACCATATGTTAAACACCAATCAATGTTTGACTATGTGTAATGTGAAAGGTGTTGCTCTGCAGTATAGGGCCAGATACCCAGATACCCTTGCACCTTATGTTTGGGCTTTTACACCAATAATTCCTCAAAATAGATCTGTTAAAGAATTCTTGTTTTTTGGCCTCATGGGGGCAGCAGAACAAGCTATAAACTCAACATTTGGCATATATTCACTCATAAAGTTGAATGTGGTAACAAACAGTTGCCCCTTTACACATTCAGCAGTTACAGAGCAACGTTATAATTTATTTGGAGTCGTGTTTGTGACCACCCGATGAATCGAAGTCCAGTATTCACTCTCCTTTTATCTCTGGTTTGGTCTCAAAATATCTTCTGCTAAATTTTCCACTGTGTTCAACAGCTGGTCGCAAACTTTGCCAGTGTGCCCTTTGGTGCTTGGCAGGTAGCGTACAGTCTGTTCATCAGAGCGTTATGCCTTCTGCTGCTGGAAATGTGGTTGATGGGAGCAGTGAGAGTAAACCATACAGGAAACCCAAAATAATGAGCTGAAAGATGCTAAAAGGTTCTGTAGAGCTGCAAAGTTGGTAATAATTTTCTGTGGGTTTGTCACAACGAGCAACAACTTTCATTGTTAGAACCAGTCAGTGTTAGAAAGTTAAAAATTGATATTCCACCCAAAATCTATGTCTTGATTTTCAAACAGTCGCCACCTGTATGCTTGATAGCTAACTGCAGTAACGCATGTGGTTTCGTTCATCATGTAGCACAACGACTGGTCAACCTGAATTTGTGTCAATTGCAATGGAATCTAATAGTTTTCATAGTTGGAAAAAGAGATTGTCCTCCCCACAAATACGCCCATATAGGTTGTCTGTGCATCCGGCTTATTACGACCCATATTTATGTTTATTGTTAGACCTAACCAAACTGTGACCATTTCACAACGTTAACCATGTGTTGTTGTTGCCATGACGACGAAGGTCCGGTATGCCTATATGTGTTGTTTTGGGTGTCATTGGTGTCATTCTGTCGTTTAGGTTGGAGGACTTTTTGCTGTTCTCAGTATTTCTCCTGACTGTGTCCATGTCAGCATGAAACTTCCTTTAATATGGTGTTTTTGTGTTACTCATACAAAAGATTCACTCGCACATTTACAGATGACTCACCAATGAAATTATAGTGTGAGAAATGTTCCTTGATATGATAATTACGGAACTGATCATTTAGCCTATATCTTTTGGTTTAAATCTTCCTGATGTTCTGAAAGACAAATGGTTCAGTTTTTCTGGACCCACAGTGCAGACAGATTTGGTCTACATCAAACCTCACTCGAGCTCCCACAGACCCACTCATAGTTTTATAGAGGCACCATTGTGAGAGAGACATAAAAGCAGCCTGCTCTGGAGGGAGAGTGCATGACAGGGGCTGGATTAGGGGCAGCATGCCCATCGCCAATTACCCCTCCTGCATTTGGGGCACAAATGTCCCATATGGAGAGCAGGCATGACCAACTCATCTCAGCTAACAACATATTTAGGGCTGCAGCTTTTTATTATTTTATGATTAATTGATTGTTTGCTCTATAAAATATAAGAAAATGGAAAAAAAAAAATTATCCTTAACCCAAAGTGACATATCCAAATAACTTATTTTGTTCAGCCAACAGTCCAAAACCTAAAAGATATTCAATTTTCATTGAAAGAAAGCACCAATGTCTCACATTTGAGAAGCTTAAAATATTAATTATCAGATTGTCATAAGCAATGGGTCTTCAAGTAGTGAGCGGTATTCTAAAAATAGACTGTTTTTGATTAGACCTCATCAGCTGATGAATGCATCTGCTCTGCAACCGTCAGCATTATTCATATGCTAATAGCTTACGTCTATTGAATTTTCTCGCTGTGGGGAATCATGTTGCTTTACGCACATTTACACACTGTATACTGATCAAAGTGCTGTGACTCAAACTGTAGCATCCTAATGTTATACAAAGGGAATGGTTTCCCTCAGAGAAACAAACACTTGTGTGAGTGTATTTATTCTCATTAGAGAGAGAAAAGTGTGTCTGCACATCTGTTTATTCTTTTTATATTTAGAAAGGGCTGGTTAGATTGAGCTAAAACTGGCTCTGAAATTACAGATGGTCCATATCGGGTGGGAAGAGCCGGCTTTCAGCTCTTGAGGTTATCATTATTCTGTGGCGGGCTGTCAAGGAAAAGCCTCAGTCCTCAGATCCCTCTCCAGCGATGCTTTTCCACATGCACTATGACTGCGAGGGGGAGCAGTGAAGTAACACAGGGTGTGATAAGGCTCAGAGTCTCCCCACCTGGCCTTATATGGATGGAGTTTGAACCTCGGCGGCTCCGTAAAACTGAGCAGGGTACAACTGCTCATGAGCCACAGTTCAGGGATTAGTCAGAGCTGTCATCCTCATGGAGCTTCCCTGATCCATGTCTCTGCTTGTAAACTAAATCATACTCCAGTGAATGTAGCCACAGAGGCAGAACTGCCGGCAGCATGTGGATCTCAGGGGATGACACTACAACTCAGGTTTGAAGCTGAGCTCTCATATTGGAAAATTCTGTGTTTTTTCATTGAAGAGGCTACAGGCAACAGTGGCGGTTTGGTCAGCATGTAGATAATCACGTCATGTAGTATTAAGTCTGACATATTAATCATGCAGATGAAACTCTATTTTATCAAATCAGTCCGCCGAATTGCCCATTTTGGCATATAGTGGTATAATCTGATAATTATTTGTAGCTTTAGTTTGTTTTTTAGTGATCATGTTGAAGTGGGTCTTCCTGTCTCAACATGTAAAAACATAGATAAAATCCAGTATTTGTTGTTTGTTTGTGATTTCTCCATTATTTCTGTGTGATTTGCCTCTGAAATGTATTGGAGTAGAAGTATAAAGTAGCAGAAAATTGAAGTACTCAAGTAGGTAGGGTACAAATACTTCAAAATTGTACTTCAGTTAGAGTCCCCAAGAAATGATGATGAGCTTTAATTCCAGTGGCATGGTCTTGGCATCCAAAAACAGCTCACTTTGATGCCCAGCTCTGGATTGACTCTGGATTATTTTTATACATTTTTCCCCTTAGGAAAAAAAAGTAAGAAAGTTAGTTTCGGATTATAAGTAGCCTACATGTCAAGGTTAACGTGCAACAATTTCAACAGGAGTACACCAGTGCAAAGTTGGGTGACTAACTTTAATACTTTTACTGATACATTCAGCATAATGTCCTGTGCCAAATTTCCACTCTTAAAATAGCAAACTCTGGCCACAGAGGGCTTGTAAATAAGTGCAAGGAAGTGTTTTTTTTGGGGGAAAAGAAAATATATTATGCTACGGAAACTCTTTACAGAGCACAATAGTACAATTTACGTAAAGCATACATTGACATCTAGAATTTAAGTACCAGAGAGAAATTTCCTTCATTTGGACTTCTACTAGAAGCTTTTCTTCTTTGCAGAGTTCAGTTCACTAATGGGTGCTTTGAACAATGAAGCACAATGCCCTTGCTCTCATTTAAGATGCAAGACTAATCCACTCACCATCAAACCATCAAAAGGTGTGAGACGTGTATTATGAGAGGAAATTAAGCAATTATTTCTTCTAAAAATAGTGAACACCTCCTCTTATTCACCCAACCATCCATCCAGCCGTCATGTTCTCAGAAAGCTGCTGAAGCTGTTGCCATGAAAACACCAAGCTGTGTTTGATATTGTGCTACTCTCTTCTTTGGCCTTGTGCCTTGCTAATGGCATTCTCAGCTTAACTTGTCAGGAATAACACAGCAGAACAATAGCTGATAGCTGGAAGAGGACCCCTGGCATTCTGGTTGCAACAGAAGCACCGTTGTTAGGTAGTTGTTTTGTATGAGAGCCTGAATGGACATATACACTCGCACCTTCAAATACAGATACATCTGTAATGTGTAACCATGCCCTCAGGGATGCACTGAGTGTGTGTTTGTCTTGTTTATGATTGTTGAGCTGTGCAACAAAATACAAGAGGAGATACTTGGGTGTAAAAGTTCCTGGAAATCGGGTGCTTGCAGAACAAATAGCTGCTGACCAGAAACAACACCACATTTACATGCAGTCTGAAAAATGAAACTATCTGACTGTAACATAGAACATATCTAGTTTTATAGACCTTTTTCTTAAAGGGAAACTCCGGTATTTTTAAACCTGGGCCCTATTTTTTTTTACAAGTTTTGGGGTCTAAATGACTAATACTTCCAAATGTTTTGGAATTGGTCCAGTAGATTGCCGGTCAATTGCACCTGTGAAAAATCTGTCCACTAAAAGTGCTTGTTTTTGCCACTGACAGACTCAGACTGTTATTCGAAGTGTCTGACAACATTATGGAAAGGGTCCCTACAGAGAGAGACCGTTTTGTTAAAGAGTAAGATCCTTTCGTCGTCCTACAACAGCTCAACCTCTCGTGAGATTTCAGAGCGAGACTTTCTGTTTCTGGTTAAACAAAAAGGATCATACTCTTTAACAAAACCATCTGTCTCTGGAGAGATCCTTTCCAAAATGTTAGTGTCAGTGGCAAAAACAAGCACTTTTTTAGTGGACGCGCTTTTCAATTGAAATAGAAAACAAGACATTTTGGTTTAACATGCAGCCAACTGACTAGCTTAGCCCCGGTGGCTAAATGCAGCAGCTCCACTTCAGAAGTCCTCACCTCATGATGCTGATGTAGGGATCACACACCCTCTAAGTCTGAACAAAACCAGGTGATTCTGAATGATGGTTTACCTGTAGCTAATGTTAGCAAGCCAGCTAAGAAGACACAAAAAGTTAGTGGGAGTCGCATTTCTCCCCACACCTCCAGCCAGAGGAGGATTTTTAAAATCATTTATTTGTGACTTAAGTGTAAAATACAAAACAGGCCTGTCTGCTGTTGTATAAAACATACATTAAAACTGCTAGATTAGTCACTTCTCGAACTGTAACTGTACTGTGACCATAGCTTTTGTTTTTTAATTTCACATCAAATGGTTCATCAACAATAAAGGATAGACATGCACACACTGGAAAAAGCTTTTACAGGTGCTGGATCAAAGACTCCAACAGAAGCAGAAAAGATGCAGATGCAGGATCCACACACACTGTATTATAAGCTCTAAAAGCTCAGACACTTGCTCTGGCTGGCTTTATTTAAAAAAAAAGATTTTTAAACACAAGAATATTTTTACGTTCATGCACAGTAATTATGAGTCTGTTCACTGCAGAAGTCTCCTTTTGAATCAAGTCATTTTTGTCTGTAAAACTACAATTTTTATTATTCACAAAACCAAAAAACGTTGCCAGTTTACCTTATAAGCACCAAAAGGTCACTATAAAGTTGCTCTTCTGTACCACAGACACTTAACTGGACTATTCTGGAGACATGGTGTTGTAGATATGCAGAGATATGTTGTTAGGGAATGTTGACACTACCAAAGAACAGTCTGAAGGGTTTTGGCAAGCTCCGCAGTGCAATTGGCATATTTTGAAAGGTGTTATAGTGTAAACTGTCAATGAACAGGCCAGTTGTAACTGAGACTCGGTCCAACAGCCTCCGAGGGCCTCCAGTCTGTTTTGGCTCGGCGTTGTGGAAATCACAGCGTGGGTGTGTTTGATCACTCAGACAGAACTGTCATGGCAGCTGGCCGCCGGACGGCTCCCAGACACCCAAACACAACAGACGGGCAGACACAGAACATCACAAGGGCCGTGTGGGTAAAACTGTGGAACAAGTGGAAGCCGTGCAGAGGAGCATGGGACATCGAACACGTACGCATGTCCCTGAGTTTATGATATTATTATACATTTATTAGTAGGGAACCAAACATAGAGCTGGAAATTAGCACTTTCTTCTTCTCCTTCTCATTTTTCTCATGCTCCTTCTTCTTTGCTCAAATTGTCTTGGATCCCTGAAGCCACAAGTTCCTAAGTAACCCTTATTTTGTTGGTGGGGTCCTATGCTCCCTGACTGCTATATTTTTTTCTGTCATGCTTCACTTTGGAAGCTGAAAAAATTCCTCCACCACCACCACCACCCCAAATGGGTAAATTGATTGTGATTTTATCAGCTAGCAAAACACTACTTGGTTGTATTTGATTGAAATTGCATGAAGAACATGAACTGCATGTTTCTTTTCATGCATACTCACGAGTTTCAGCTGAGTAAATGAAAAGTTCAAATTCAACTTTGCCCAAACTGCCAGAGATTTTACACACAAAAGGCACAAAGCTGTTCTGCTATTTCGACAGTGAACTTTAGCGCAAGATGGGCATCTATGTATTTTGGATTTGACTGAACCTATGAACTGCCATGCTTCATTAATGATGGCTCTGTTCTGGTAATTATTGCAGTGCAATGCATCAACTAATGATGGTATAAGTGCTGCTGTAAAAAAGGTCTATTTAACTTTAGTTTCATTCCTCATTGTCTCTGCAGCCAGTTTGGGAACCACTGCACTTTTTAGTCATGATGACATTGTATTAGTTTAATAAGTAAGAAATAAGTGCTTACAGGAAGTGACAGAAGATATGCGCTGACAAAACATAATCAAACTGATTTTGTAACAGATTTGCCAATTTAAAATCTTAGAATTTCACAAATAGCAAGAAAAAATGTTTCTCAGAGAATTTAATACTTTTTTGTTGTTGTGTGTGCGAGGTGTCCCAGTAGCCACGATTTGTTTTAATCTTTGTATGCTTTGTGACCTAACAATGGCTACAAAATGTGGGGAGCTTCTCAGTAATTCTAACTGTAAAACACACACATTTTACAGAAAGTTAACCAGGTGCTGGACCAAGACTGAGCAAGAGTCAGAATAATAGTCAGAGTCCGCACAATGAAAGCTCCACAATTAACTGAGTTGTTTATCAGAGTAGATAGTATCAGATTAATTATGTCAGAATTCACTGTTCTGATCTTTGCTTCTGAAAACAGGAAAAATCCATTCAGTTTTTGTATATACTTACTGTGACACACTGTGAGTTGATAGTTCATAGTTGATAAATTGTAATACATTTATGAAATTGCGCCTCGTTCACTGTCGTGTCAGTTAAATCTTAAGCATTGTTTATAATTTCCTTTGCACTCTTAATTGTCTCAGTATGACATTCTTCTTGTCGGCTGTGTTTATAAAATTTTAGAATACATCAATGTCACTTAATCCACTTCTACTGCATACTTGCAATAGTAATAATAATAATAATACTTGTACTTATAGAGCACTTTTCAAGCAAAAAGCACAAAGTGCTTTCCAAGATGAGGAAATTCAAAACATAAGCAACATTAGGAACAGTTGTAAGAGGTAAATAATGCTGTAGACATTGTTTTAAAATGGTCTTAATTCAGGTTTACAATTGCATAGTGTAAGTGTTGTGTAATATTTTTCTTTTTTGTCCATAAAAGTAATCATTAGTCAAACTGACATATTGTTCTTGGAACCTCACCATGGCCACTTTTGGCTATATTTGGCCTTGTTTTTCAAAATGGTGTCAAGTAAATACACAGAACAGGGTAGAGTTGCACATACACTGAGGCTGAGCATTAATATTTATCCCCTGCTGGGTCAGATATGGTATGCTTGGTATGTTGGAGGCTAGGTACTTTCTCTCACCAAGCTTTTTCTCTCTTAAACACACAGGCACCATTTCAACCGTTTATTTTCCCTAAACAGGAACTATTGCTTCATTCAGCTGTTACTACTCCTGAGACAACCATGATTCACTCACATAATATTATACTGTGTTTGACTTGCAGTAACCTTCAGTGCTTAGGCATCCTTTGATCATGTAAGACACACAGATTTTGTAAGAACAGGCTTTAAATGCACATACTTAATATGTTAAGCACTAGTGTTGTCAGGGGATCTTTCCCTCTTTCCTTATTTCCTGCTAATAGAAAGCTCAGATCGGGTTCCAAGCCTTGTGAGTTGTTGCATCTTGTCAGTTTTATGAAAAACTCATTTGTCTCTGAGAAATAGGAGCATTTCGATTTTGGACTGTTTTCTGCTTATTCGGTTGCATTGGGAGTTTGCAGTTGGCTCTTATTTTGGAGAAGATATTGCAGGCTGAGATAATAGACAGCCAGCTGGTACAGAGACACAAATATTGCTTACTCCAATGGGAGTACTAAAAGTAGGCATCCAAACTAGATATAAAACACCAGTTCACAATGTGCAGCCAGCTTCATGTCTGTCTCACTGGACTGCTCTTGAATGGGCCTGTGCTGCTGCTTAAAGTTTTCTGGATTCTTACTCAATCATACAATTCAGAGGATCACACACTTCACAGAGAATGGAGGCTGTGATCCACAATGAATTCAGTAAAACAGTGACGTTTCTGCTGTATTAAAATGTCCATAGAAGCTTCTCAAGTCACTCCTGCAGTACTTAGTATGTTTTAAATGCTCATATTTTAGCCAAAGTATGGCTACATCCTCCACTGTCTCCTTCTCTCCCATTGGTCAAACCCGTTCCTTCCTAGCTCACTCATAGGCCACCATGAGGAACTCACCTCTGTCTTATTCCTTGGTTGATTCCTGTTTTTACTTATTTGTTCCCAGGAGGCATGTCATTCAAAGATACTACTTCCTGTGTAAACAAACCACCAGACACAAGGAAGTGATTTGGTACCACATGATTTAATTTTCATTCACTTGTCCTTAGTTTCCCTAAAAGCACAAGTCAGTCATGTTCTGTGTTGTTGAACAGAAAGTACAGTGTAGTATAGTCAATGGGCAAGCTATGGGTGGGCTGGAACAAATATATTCATGCTCCATCCATGCTCAAACACACTGAGTATATGGATGGACAGAGGATGGTTTGAGAAGTTTATATAGACTTCATTTTAATGCTGTGTTAGCATACTAACATTTATTAATTAGAACTAAAGACAAAGTACAGCTGAGTCTGATGGGAGTGTCATTAGTTTTACAGGTATAAACCAAAGTATCCAGTCAAAGCTTAAACATTCATCCTGAGGGTAACATGAATGTCCGTACCAAATTTTATTGCAATCCATCCAACAGTTGTCGATACATTTCACTTAAAACCACAAATGTGAACCTCATGGTGGCGCTAGATGAAAAGTCAAGGGATCATTAAAAGTCAAGTTATTGGGATTCATTCTCTGGGAACATGAACGTCTGTACAAATGTTTTTGGGAGAAACAGTCCAATTTTACTGTATAAATGATGCCACCAAAACTGTAGAGGTGTATCTGTTTGAAAACAATTCAGGTGGCACCAGCCAAGGGAATGCAAGACAAGTATTACTACAGGATGAGTCATCCCAGGGGACACAGCGTTTCATATTGTGTTTCAACATTCAGGCAGACTAGGGGACGCCTTCTCAGGCCACTTCTTTTCTCTCTTTAAGCTCTGGGCTTCTCCAGTAACACGGTGTGTGTGTTACAGGATATTTGTAGCATTGTTTTTGACCATTTCATAAGGCTGTGTTGGTTCTGAGGCCTTAGGTAAGATGGAGACTGAATCCTCCTGGCTTTGAATAAATCTGTGTGGACAGAAAGAATTCCTACAAGTTGTCATTTCTTCCTTTTGTCAAGGTGGATAAATGTACACTGGGTGCACAGACCTACCGGGGTATTAAAAAATGGATTTGTTTCCTGTCAGAATTTTCAAAGCATTGGAGGAAAATAGATTTGAGTGCTAGGTGTTGACATCAAAGAGTGCCGCGCAGCCGTCTCTCCCGTATGGCCAGTGTTGAAATGCGGGGTCTATATTTGGAAGAATCTCCAGTTAGTCAGTGTCCCCTCTCTGTCTCTTCTCTTTTGAAGCATCGGATGAAAAATTAAACATGCTTTTTCTTCTGTTTGTCGGTGGGCTTGTCTTTCTTCTTCAAAGGCATGACTCATAGAATGACCTTTTTAGTTCCCAGGAGTTCACGTCTCCTGTGAGGCATCAGGGCTGCTTGAAAGGATTTGGTGTCCCTGTGTTGAAGTAGGACTCCAGAAATGTTCCCAGTCAAAGCTCTCAAACTCTGTTAAATATCTTCTTCTTCTTCACATTTTGTTCCTGAACAATAATTTTGTTTGGTGCTTTATGCTCTTGAGATGTCAGAAAGCTGTGACATTAGAGGTCAGGGGACATGCAGAGGCATGCTTTGAGGCATTTTCACACTTGATCCAGGATCAGACTTGTGTCTTCAGTTGTTGGGAAGGAGAATAAAAAATTAAAACCTTTCAATGCAAGTGTTTTGTGCTGTGCTCTCATTGCAGACATTGCTTTCAGTTGCCCGCTGACATTCTTAAAGCTGCAGTAATCAATATTATTATATTAATGATGGATTAAATGATGGATGTAATGTAAAGGGGGTCACTCGTAGTGATGAACCCACAGAGATTTATTTCCGGACTTTGTAATCCCCCTTAGCTCTACCTGGCGCTTTAGCGTCTTTCAGCTGAACCAAACAGGTACAGCCTCAGTGTTTTCATCAACGTCATTTCCAGCGGCTGTATTAAATGAAAAAGCCCTGATAAATCCACTGTACACACACCCAGCACTAAACGACAGGCAAACAAAGTTAGCAACCATCTGAAGAGCATAGTAGAGTTTAGCATTTAGCTATTAAAATGCCAGATATTTCCCTCAGGAGTTGGTGGAGATTAAAACAGAGCTGAAAGGAGGGTGATTATTGGCCTTACATTCGTCAGGTGACTCCTAGGGGGCGCTCTGGTGGAAGTCCTTGGGTCCACCATACAATTTACAGCATTCACATTAAATGATGGCATTACAACATAGATGGATACATGATCATGTTCAGTACACCATGCAAACATTTATACATCACACCTGTAGAAACATTAAGAGAAAAAAAGTCTGGTAATGACAAAAAGGAAAAATCTTTCAGCATGTGTCTGCAAGCACGTAAGTGTAAGTATACTGTATGTAGTTTTACTGTATGCTTGTTTGTCTATGAAATACTAGTTGTCTCTATTTGCTACTTTTTAGTTCAATATATGTATCTATTTGTGAAGCACAGATGTGTATTTTATGAAAGCAACATTGTCTTGTACCTTTGCTACTTTTCAGTGACTAATGGATGATTGAATGAGTCCAGACTATATACCGCGAATATTCACATTCTCCTGTTAAATTATAGTAATGCATAGTGTAAGTACATGTAAGTAATGCAGTAGACTCCACATGATTATTTTCTAACGACAACTGAAAGCTTTTCATTAAATAAGTTAAATTTAATGTACAGTACAAGAGTGCACTTTGCCTTCAGAAAGCAGAAATAACACAGGAGTCTAATAATAGCATTGTCATATGAAATATATTACACACACATAATTCATGCAACAAAACCTTTGGTTCATGCAATTTGATCCCCAGGTTTGTTCTTGGTTCCAAAGGCGTTAATGTAGCAGCTGACAGCTTTTGAGGTAAAATCCGACAACAAATAACTGCAGGCCCTCACGTGAGAGACTTTCACCCTCTTGTACATTGCCCTGCAGAATGAGGCTGGCAGTGGGCTGCTCACAGTAATCAGCATGAAGCACATGACCTGCATTTATTCTTAAAGCACACAATGTGCCTCAGTGTGCTAACTAAGGGGGTGTACACTTGTAATCAATTTAATAATCTAATCAAAAGTAAAAGTTAGTATCGGACTGACACGGTTGTGGTACTTACCAAGGGGCAAAACAGAGTTAACAGAGGCCTGTTTATTTCTTTCATTGACTTTTGCTCAAAATAAAGTTGATGGTTTGCCTCAGCCAGTTCCTCCAGGGATTTGTGATCTTGCAATCGCAGTAATTTCATATTTAAAAATTTAAAAATCTGGTGTCACTTGAAAGAGCTGTAATTTGGTCTAATATCCTTTAACAATTTCAGAAAGAGTGGTAGAGGAATAACTGCACTTGACATTGTCACATTGATTAATTACAGGCTATGTATAGCTTCTAACGAGCTCCACCAATTCAAATCAACAGTCAACAAACCATATCTAACCTTACAGCAAACGTAATACAATACACGCAATACTTCATGATAAGTTAGATTCGGGGCAAAATGCCCTTTTAGTACATTAAACTTCCTGTCTACTGACTACTGACTATCACAGGCATGTTCACCATGTGATCGAAGTCAGACACTTTTGGCCACAATAATCCCAAAAACACAACAACAAATATGAGCTTTGTAAGTTATTGGATTTTTGTAGAATCTTAGGACCTAACAGCATGTATGAATGAATGAATTTTCTACCTCTTAAAACATTTGCAAAGCCTTCTTTTAATGTTTGTGGACTTTAAAAATTCCTGAATCCTATGTGGATTTAGCAGGAATTTTTATTTTGAAGGTTACCCCTCTGCAGGCTGCAGAAAAGTGTCTTGCTTCACCCTTGCGGGGACATGCTCATCAAAACATTGCTCTATGGCAGCACTAGTGGCTAAGAAGGTATCAAATGGATAACATTTAATGTGTACCAATGTATCAAAACTGTGTTATCAGAAATACAGAACCTTGCATTACCACAGTGCAGAACAGTATGGTTTGGTTTGGTTTGGTTGCTGTCATCACTTGTGTGGGCTGGATATTGGCCGACAGTCCTCTACAGGCCTCCCATCATGTTGGGCTTCTCTGAAAGACATGAGCACATGAGCATAAATGCAGTCCGTTGGAAGCCTGGCGAGAGCTCGGGAGTAGAGAAGAAACTTGACGCCTTAGGGTGGATGTAAGAAACACTGAAAAAGAAAGGCGTGGAAGAGATGTAGGAGGGTAAAAAAAACGCAGACTGGGTAAATATTGACACCTGGGATGTCTTCCTCTGTCGTGTTTATGGCCTTGGCTGGCAATTATTAATCACCCACTAAAATAATGTTGGTCACACACACACACACACACACACGAAAACATGGACAAGTTGGACTGGCACCAGCCATCGTTACATCATTGTTCCTTAATTGCAGACTTGTTGGAAATATATAGGGCTTCTCACACAGTTGTTGCTCTGGATGGGAAATAAAACCATCCACCTCAAGTTTGGAACTTGTGCTCGTGGCGAGAAGAGGTTTTTTAATGGCTGGCAGCGTGGTGTCAGGCCGTTTTATAGGGGGAGGGTCTTCCCCCTCTCTGACACTGACGTGTTTGGTTCCAGCCAATCCTGGCAGGCAGAATGCAATAGGAGCTCCTGATGAGGTCACTCACTCATGCTACTCAGAGAACCGGGGTTACACAAATGTCCTAAAGTTATCAATACTGTACTCGCCCCAGGTCAGCCTAAATCCAGTGAGGCTTCTAATATAAACAACCACAGAACACATTGGGAGATAATGAGGTAAATGTTGGGCGTTTCGATGATCATCACTCGATGGCCACTAACAAGTCATATGAAGAACATTTTAAGAGGGGTAAAAATCTTCCTTCAAGAAAGACAAGAACCGACACCAGATGAAAGTTAATATTTAGTTAGTTAGGAACTTTATTGCCACACTGCAATTGACAATTGATGATGACAGACAGCAACAAACACAAACAACATGATTTTTAAAAAACATGAATACAGTAAAAATAAAAAGGGCTAGATGTCTGTGAAATCCTATGTAGGCTAGGCATTCAGCGTAATTGTATTCTGCAAGAAAGACGTGCTGAACACAATTCTCAAACATTTTTAAAGATTCTTCAAATCTCAAGAATCTCTAAATTAAGAAATGGTCATCATACAAAGAAAATGAAATCTTCCGCATGAATAAAACAAAGCAATTTTTGGAAAAAGTGAATAGAGGTTGTGTTACTGGACTGATCTATAATCTATAGTCTGTCATTACAGTGTAGGGCTTCTCCACAGCTCTGCTGGGGCACTTTCCACAAATCTCTGTTTGGTTTTATATATCAGTGGTGTTGATGTGGTCATGTGCTGAAGAGCTCTCTTTATAAATGAGACCACAGGACTGCACTTTGCTCAACAGAGACACATAATGTGACAAATGTGTTCATGGTGTTGAGTACTTTGTGTGGCTAGATGTTTATTTTCTGGTGCTCATTGCTGCAGTGGCCTCCATTAATCAGATGATAACAGAAACAAGGATATACAGCAGAGTAAAGAGTAAAATACCCGTGGGAGTGCCATTAGGCAAACAGCTTTTTTTGCTTGGAGTGTTATATCATATTTTCTCTCCTCCGTGGGAATTTAGCTGTTTGTGTATCATAATCTGCATTAGCTTGCTTGGGGCGCCAGTACTTGGTCATTTGGGGACTTTGAGTTGAGTTTAGGTTGGTTGTGTTTTAACCATTTACTATGAAAATGACTTGCCTGAGTGCTCTTGAGCGTCTTTGGTTCAGCAGGTTTTGAACAGTATGAAGATGAGTCAGCGAGAGCAGGATGAGCAAAACAATATGCAGGAATCACCAAGGGAAATTACTGAAAATGATCTTCCCTGATTATGTATGTTCAGTTTGAGAAGACAATGATTCATTTACATCTATGAACGGCGATAATAAGCAGAGACCTCATCAGTTCTCCTCTGCAGTTATTTGATAATAGATTTCTATGTTCTTACCCTGGGGATGATCTCTGTGTTTTTCTGCTCTCATTTTCCCTCCGTGGTGAGGAAAAGCCCATAGGTTTCCAAATAAGGCCTGGGTGAACGCTTGCAGTATTAATAGAATAAGACTGCTGCTGGGGAATATTTGTATTGACCTGTTGAAAGACTTTATCTGATGTATGCCGTTTCCATGGCAGTGTGGGGGCGTGATGCTACGAGGCCACGGTGGAGCTCCATGTGCAGCTGCAGCTGGCTAACTGCACTGTAGGCAGCAGGAACCCACCTTTAAATGTCAAATTTGGATGGTTTCAAGCTGATTTAAAGCAGGAGTCTGTGTTTTCCACATTAATTTTCATGCTCTTAACAGAGACACACAGACCTTTACACTATCACAGTCATGCTCCTGCCCCTGTGGGGTTTTGTACCTGGCAACTATTCTCCCTGGAGCAAAATAGCACGTCCTTCTTTGCTGATTATGTGCCATTTGTTATGCTAATAAGCCCCTCGTAGACAGGAAAACATAATGACTTAAAAGGAAATACATTCTTGTTCACTGAATGTCACAGAGTTGTGCAATGTCAGGGCTTCTCGTCAACCTTTTAAGACAAAAAAACAATGTGTGTGCAATAATATTACAATATTAATTAAGAGATTAACAATTAAGATTCTGTAACAGTTTTGCCTCTCAAACAAGGACATTTACTCGACATTATGCAGAGAAATCCTTCTGCCTGAACTTTCTCTGTGTGCTGACAGGATTGTCTCTTCGATGCGACTCTGTCATGACTCAGATGGATTTCTTCTTCATGAGGCCATTTGCCACCTCTCTGTTCTAATCTACATACAGTATATTTGGCTTTTCAACCACGGCTGGCTACACTAATTATGACATATCTCCGTTGAGCTGCTAAATGTGTTAACTGAGCTGCATGGGTTATGAGTTATAATAATGAAGTTCTTCTGCAGGGTTGCAAATATTATTATTTTTATACTGACATAAAATAGATTTTTCAAAAATATTATTAATTGTACAGCCAAAATAAAGAATATCATGGGAAATAAACCTCTGTTGAGCAAGACTGCTTATCATGGCCTGACTGTATTTATCTACAAAGTCATTTGTCTTCTGTGGGTCAGTCCAGTTCAGCTCAACAGTGTTTCAGTCAGATAGGTTAGAGGCAGAAATAACAAAGAGTAACCTTTTCTAAATTCACCACCCTCTCTCTGTCTCACACCTCATTTCTTTATTTTCCTTGGTCGTGCCTCACTTCCAGGCTAGTCTTCCGCCAGCCACTCCTCCCTCCGAGTGTGCTTGGGTTTTTGCATGGAGACCTGCTGAGGGGTTTTTGACTTGATAAAGACGTGCTGTGTTTGTTCAGTTTGTTCCGGCAACAGAGAGGCCCGTGGTGTGAATGTGATTCAGTTGGCTGATTCAGCCCATTAAATGGCTCTGTGAAAAGAATGGGCTACTGGCTTTGGCTTGCTGCTGGCTGCCAGTCCCAGGACCCACTGTATGCCTGGCACTGAATGGAAACAATGTCTTTTAGCACTGGTGCCTTGGACACATGACAGCTTGCAAGCTGTTTGATAGGTGGAAACTTGGACAGGGTCTATGAAACCTGAAGGTACTGATTAGCTGCAAATTGAAAATTGAAGTTTTAGTGGGGCAGACACACATGCAAGTGTGCACCGAAAAATGGTTTCCCACAGATGTCCAACCCCCTTTCCTAGGTAGCCTTTGTTCCACTAGCTTCTGTAACTAAATCACTACGTTTACAGAAACCAGGTTACTCAGAGAAATTGGAAAGTTCTGACTTATTTTGGAAGCATTACTCACTTATTTTACCGGTATAGTGATACAATATGCTGCTTCCTGATTGTGTGTGTGCGTGTCGTAGGGCTGAATGATATGAATGACTTGAAACGATTGCAATATGAGTCACGGTTTTAGTGGGAATGGTAATTTTTGCATTTCATTTTCTCTGAAAAAAAAAATATTATGTGATGATGATGTGATTTTTGCTGCAGTCTATACCACCAAAGCATGTTCCTTTTACGTCAGGAGAATATTATTTGTAGGCCGAGGCATCTCTGTAGCACCACAATGCTTCATTTATAATGTTGTGACACATTTTAACTTTATCAAAAAATTGCAGCTCCTTCGATTTGGATATTGCACTTGGTCATATTGTGATTTCAATAATATTTCGATAAGTTGTTCAGCCCTAGTGTGTTGGAGGGCTGACGTAGCAGGGAGAGGACAGTCTCTTCCTCACAGCACCAATGTTTAATGGTGGAAGTTGACTTATTTAGATTTCTAGAGGTGTGAGTTTCAGTTTCAGTCTAACTTTGAATGGATTTTCAATAAGAGCATGCATCACTAAGTATAATATTTCCTTTCATCCTGCCACTCGGCGTGTTAAAAGAAATTCCCTGTCTGAAGTATTTATCATGCATGATCAGAAATGCAGTCATGCATTTACATGGTCAAGAATTCAGCTTTCTCTAGCTTGGAATATCAGGTTTCTCTAATCACCTACCTCGATTACAGAAACCTCCTTTACTTAACGCTTAAGAAATCGGGTTACTGCAGAAGGCCGACAGTAAATCTGGTTACTTAAATGCATGTAAATGCATCATTTACATGCATGTTTGGGTGCAGCTTTTTGTTCTTAAGGGTGTAACGTTTAGTTCTTTATAACTGTGGCTTTGGAAAGCGTTGTACTGCATAAACTGAATACAAACTCTGCTGCTGATTGAGTCTATTTCGGATAAGCCTGTAGTTTGTAACACGATATCAGCTAATATTCTGTCATCTAACAAATATGTCAGAGATCTTCAAAATCTCAGTTCATCAACTACTTGTTTCAGCTCTAATATAGTTTCTTTCTATAATTCGAAATTAATTTACTTGAATTAAATATAATTACTAGTATTTTCTGTTTTTTGAGGAGAGAAATATAGAGATAATGTAGCTGTAGTGGCAGCAGTCTTTTTATTTGTTTGTTACAGTTATAGACTGAACACACTAAAGTGTAATAAAATTGTCATAAACTCTTAAAACCCCATATGTCTAATTTTAGTCTCTTCTGTGTCTATGTTTTCAGTGATTTTGTATCTATCTGTATTGCTAAGAGCTGTGTTGTAATGTACAGTAACATTTTTTTCCTCTTTGTACTCTGGTCTCCCCAAACAAACTGCTAGTACAGCTAAAATGTAAAACACTTTTTTTTTCAAAGACCTACCTGAAGGGCCAGGTGTAGATTCGAAACTAAATGTATTTTCATATTCTTGCACCAGATTCATAAACACCTGCCTACACATTCTGTGTTAGAAATCCTCAGTCTCCAAGCAGTTGTGCACCTGTTTGGAGTAGAACCAGACTTGTTCTGTCCTTGGTCATTATGCACCAGTAATGTCATCTACAGCAAAGCAGTCTGAACTCAGTCCTGTAAGTCATTAACAGGCTACTGACTGATGACAGGTCAAATTTATGAAATTTACTATGTGTTTTGTTCTCACATTACTCATGATAGGTATGATAATACGTCAATTTGTTTACTTTGGCTCAAGGAAAACATGCAGTACTCACATTTACTCTATAAATGTTGAGAATGTTAAGACATATGACATTTAAATGCACAGAATACCAGTCTCAGTTTGAAAAAAGGTATATTCAGCCTTTTGTGTGTGCAGTATGGATCACATCTGGCCCCAGATGTTAAGAAATGTAAATGTTAAAGGTCTGATGAACTGGGTAGAGGCCCTATTGTGCTCTTATAGTAATAAAGAGAAGTAAAATGAACATTTACTTATTTATTTTCTTCAGAAAAGATGTCAGTGTCAAACTAGTCCCTTGGTTCAACTGCATAGGGAAGGTTAATGTTCAACATGGCATAAAATCTCTCAGCTGGATGCATGCAATTAAAAGGGATTAATTTAGCAGTTGTAGTTTATGTTGGTAGAGAGCAAGAGGAAGGAGAGAGAAAGGGAAATGACAATGTACCTTAACAGGATTTGAACTGTATGAGTCTTTGACCTCTGGCTCACATGGATGCGCTCTAACTCTTTCTCTCTCACCTTCTTCCACAGATAGTGTCCAACGTGCTGATCTTCTCCTGTACCAACATCGTGGGAGTGTGCACCCATTACCCCGCTGAGGGCTCCCAGAGGCAGGCCTTCCAGGAGACCAGGGAATGCATCCAGGCTCGCCTCCACTCCCAGAGGGAAAACCAGCAGCAGGTGAGAGAGAGAGAGCACAGATTTATGGTAATTAAATCGAATGAATTTGTCTTTTAAAGGAATGTTTTGAACATACTCAACACTCACCTCCTGTAGGCTCTGAAAAGTGTGTACAGTAGCCTTCTTCTTTTTGGTGGACGTCAGCTGTAAAATGTTTGTTTAAAACAGTATCAGATTCTATACTTGAGATATAAAAGATTGAGAATGGCCGTGCAGCCAGTGGGCACAAACTACATTGGTATGATGCCATGTTTGCTTATGTTTTGATATTTTCAGTATTTAAAAATGGTGCTTCTTGCTAGAAAAAATGTACTCTTTTTTTTTTTTTACATGTAAATTTGTATGAAACACTCATCCTCACAATTCCTTAACTTTATTTTTGCAACAAGTCACATGCTCATAGCTTTAGCTAACACGACATATGAGATGTCTTAGATTATGTATCGGCAGAATGAATTAAGAACGTGGAGGCCCCTTCACTCTCAACACCGCCTGTTTAATTCCTGCAGTTCTAAGTATATGCTAGAATATAAAATATGTACTGAAAGTGTCACTATAGGAGTTTATAAATAAAATTATTTTGCAGCTGCAGGGGAACACTAAAAGAGACAGTGTGCACACGTGTGATTCCCTGATATACCTTACATGTGCAGTTTTTCAGATCATTTAAAAAATGATGCATTTTGCATCTGAAACCATGAGTTTGCCTCCCCTGTCAGACCTGAATTACAAGGAAGTGGCAGCGACTGGCGCACACTGAAACTCTACGCAGCCCAACATACACTTACCCATCAGCAAAGCATTGATCACAGAGTCTTACAAACCGTTATCCTTCTCTAGTATTAACATGCAATAATAGAATAAGCTGTCCTACAATAAACCAGGTGCTTCTTCCTCTCCAATTTAGGGCAAAATAACCCAACAGGTTATTAAAATCCAGATCTGATTTGATTGGCACAGCTGAGACACCGCTGAGTCATTTTGGTTGTTATTTTGTTCTTAATTCATCCCAAACTGGACAAAAAATAAGCTCTACATGACAATTTGTGGCAGAACGTATTCTGTGCTGTGATGGATAAACTGTAGTTGGGAAACATTTCACCTTTGTGATCTGCAATTTTTACGCACATATTCTCCTAAACTCCTCTCACCAGCTCTCTGCAATAGAGTTGCAAAGTGGAAGGAGCTGCTGATTTCTGGAAGTATTTCTCCTTCTGTAAATGACCTTTATGAATTTTATAAATACTACAGGTTCATATAGGCTGTCAGTTTTAAGTATTTCTACTTAATTTCTGAGAAATCAAGTTTTTTCAACCAGTTTGGCATGGCGAATGGCTCTATGTACAACAATACTCATAATCCTCAGCCATCATTGCTGTGGAGAAGAAGCCAGTCAGAGGCGCGAATGCTTTGCCTTTTGCAAATGGGAACAAAACACACTGCACCACAGTTTCCAATTTCACCCAACATTGGCCCACAATCCAAAAGTGAACTGCTAAATGTTTTATCCACAAAGAATAATCTTTATCTTCTGCTCACCGTTAGCAGAGTGTGACAGAATTTTAAGCTTGGTGATTGGATGTTGATGATTGGATGAAATGCACCTGGGGAATCATAGCTGACTTCTTTCCCTGTGGTGTTGTGTACACAGGTTTGTACCTACCTGATTTTTTATTTTATTCTAGTCATCTTTTGTTCTGATGATTCAATCAATTGAGCACATGTCCATCCAAGCATTGGAAGTGCTCCAACTGTCAGTCACCTGATTTAATTGGACTAGTTTTGTCTGTGGATACATTTCAAAATTAAATTATATTTAAAGTTGGCTACCTAGGTAGTCAAAGTAATCCAGCTTTACTTAAATGGGAGTAGGGTTTTTATCACTGTTGGCTAGAGCATAGCAGGACAGAAGAGATCATTTCATTTTGATGTTTTCCTTTAAACAAGGAGAACAAGTTGAACCAGCACATTGCAGAAAATCACACCTGGGGACAAATATTTTCCATACACACAATTAATCTAAATACACATTAACACATTTTGTGTTATACTGCACTTTCAAAATGATTTTGAAACTTGCACTAGGTAATTACTATAAACATAATGGTTTAAGCACTATGTAGGCCTTTATTCATTACCACTCAGGCGTTAGTCACACTGCCTCCCCTCAGACACTCAAAGCCTCCACCTCTTAACTTACTTATACTTGAACTTACCCCCCCACATACTTTCCTGCAGGAGCGTCTCCTGCTCTCAGTGCTTCCTCGCCATGTTGCCATGGAGATGAAAGCTGACATAAACGCCAAGCAGGAGGACATGATGTTTCACAAGATCTACATCCAGAAGCACGACAACGTCAGGTAACACACCGGGGGCAGCCCCTGCTTATACAAACCTTTTCTATTTAAGGCTGCATTGAGCCAGTCTTGGCCATGAGAGGAGAGAGATTTGACTGGAACAAAACTCACAACAACAAGCCTGGTATACAGTAGTACTACAGTGTATCACTTCTATACATATCTACAATATGTTACTTACTTACTATAATGATTTTGAGTTTTTAAGGTGCTTCTGAATCTGATTGAGAAAAGTCAGAACTCTGAAGTTGATTGCAGGTCAAACAGAAAATGTGGACCTGGTGTAATAATGTTCATGAAAGTGAGCAGAATTGCTAGTTAGAATCTCTCTGCCATTCATTTACTGTGTAACCACTAAATGCAAACTTTCTGCTGTGTTGACTGTCATGTGACTTTTACAAATAATGTTATTTTGGAGTGCCTTGGTAGCCGAATGGTTACGGTGCATGTCGTACACCTCTTTCTCTCTCGCTCGCTCGCTCTCTTTCTCCCCTGTTTCCTGTCTGCTATGCTGTCCAATAAAGGTGAAAATCCCCCCAAAAATAATCTTAAAAAAAAAAGAAATGTTATTTTTATCCAAATGTAACCCTCTGAGGATGCACCAGTGATTGTTCTTTTTCTTGTCAATGATAATTCTGATCTAGATCGTTTTCAGTCTGGCCTATATTTTAAGGTGATTTAAGTTAATATTTAACTAAAGTTTAAATCATTAAACCATGTTTTACTCATCAGGGGACTTATTTAAAGTATGCAACAGAGCTGGGATTAAATTTAAACCTGATTTAAGTATTTTATCAAAGTTTAGCTAAACTATGATGGAGCCTAATCGGAATCAAATTTAAACCTTCTGGTGCAACCCAGTGTTAAAGAAAGGCTTAGACCTGCTTAGTTTAACACTAAGTTTAGCTAAACTATGATTACTATGACCTTTGTTTAAATTAATACTTGTTGGTGCAACTCGATGCATATTTAGCAGACATATAATAGATTATAAGAGCAAACTCACCACTCATAATAACACAAGTATGTTTGCTGTTTCAAGTTCATACCTCTCATGCTCATACCTTCGAAACTTTCACAAGGAGAAGGTAGAGACGTTGAGAACCAGTCAATATCTCTGTCGCATCAGTTAGTCCACACGGTGTGAAAGAAATGTTTAGAATCATGTTGAGTTCAAAACAACATTTCAGATTTTGGTGCAACAGAATAGTAAAATAAACCATGATTTAATCAACGTTAATCCAGAATGGTGCAGCCCACCCACAGACAAAGGCAGAGGAGGAGGGAGAAGTGCAGGCGTTGCCATGACAATAGGCTGCATGGTATTTTCCCATGAGTATTTTTCCACGTCTCCACATACAGTATCAGTAACCGTACAGAGTGTAATATCATTTGAAATGTAATGACAATATTGTCAACTAGAAATTAGAGTAAACTCTACTCATAAAGCAAACAACCAAGAATATAAACAAATCAGTTTTAAGAAATCATAAAGTTTTACCTTTTAAATAACCTATATTCATTTAAAGCAAAAAGTTATAAATCCATTGTTTACATTATTGTAACAATATGTCTTTAAGACCTATTTCAACCTAAAAAGGCTGATTAACTTTCCTACAAAACTTGTAACATATTCCAAAAAAACAGGGTTTGTGCTGATATTCAAAATGTCTAAAAGTTACACACAATGACAGATGCGTGTTTGCTATATTTCAAGCTTTCAGTTTTACTTTAAAATCATCAAAGAAGGTAAAAGTTTGAAACATAAAACATGCCTCTGTCATTATTTGTAGCAACTTTCCTCCTACAGTGTAGCATATATCTGCTAAATAAGCACTGAGTAAGTGAGCATGAAGGTTCATTATTGACCTTGGAAATAGCAGTAGCAAAACCCACTCTCAGCACAAGGTCCCATTTATTGGAAATTTTAGAGCTTTCAGCCACATCTCATGGCCTCCGTCACCATCGGTGGAGTTTGCTCAGTCGTCAGGGAGATGGTTTACTTCTTATCACGTGGTCTAATCCAAACAGAAAATGTTTTTGACAGCGTTTTTTTGGCATCCATTACTCGCCCGTCTCACAGAACAGATACACTTCCATTTGGTCAAATGTAACTCAGAGACACGCACAATATGCACAATCTCCCACTGTTTGTATGTTGTGCACTTATTAACAGTATGTAGGCCTCCAGTTTTACTATGTGCTTTCCGGTATAACCCATGTCTCTGTTTAAAGATAGTCTTTGGTGTCAGATGTGAATGGCCTCCTTGACCTTTTCCTGATCGTCCATTGACTCCTGACTGATGACATCGACCTCTTCCTACTCGATGCTTTGAGCGGTTTTGGTGTGATGTTCACAGGCAGCGGATGTTGTTTGTATCCGTTGTGTTCACTCAGTCTCTTGTCTTTGGTCCAGGCTCCATGCAGTGTCAGCGATACAGTGTTGAATCACTGGTTTACCTCACTTGGGTGTGTATGATGAGGCTTTGCTCTAATAACTGTGAACACTGAGATCATAAAATAGGAGATCATTTTATACTGTGTAATCCCACAGGACAGATGCAACTGTCGTTAGGTTTGGCACCACCTTGTGGAGTAACAAGACACTGCATCAAGGTGACACTGAGAAACACACTTGTTGTAACTGTGTGTGTGTGTGTGTGTAGAGCAACAGCAGCCCAAGTATCAAACTGCGCAGTGCGAGTTTTATGGCCTGTAGCTGTCACAGTCAGGTGGAAGCCCAAACCTCGATACATAATAGGTGCTATTGAAGCCCTTTATCACTTTGATGTGTCCCTTTGAAACCTCAGGGGTTAGATCATCAGGTCACACACTCGGAGCTCCTGGACACAAAGGTCTTTTCATCACTATTATTGCAATCATTATCAGGAATTATCCTTTTTTTTGTTGCCTAAGTTTAAGAGTTCAGTAAAGGTAAGAGTGCAGTTTTTGGAGAGTGGGCAGGGGTAAAATATTAGGACATTTTCGGGGCATGTGACAACCAAACAAGACACATGAGCACTTACGAATGAGCGTGCACACGCGGAAGTTTAGCCAAAATAACAATGCAGGTGTTTTGCCTGTAATTAAGGGACAAACACCAAGAAGTTCATGTTGGTTCACAGTGGATGTATTCATTGCTGCAGCTGCCAAGGTTAAACTAAATTCTGTAACCTGGAACTCATTCTTACCTGTGAAGAAGTTACTAGAGGATACAAACTAACAGAAATCTGCATTTTCAACCAACCCAAGAGACAAAAAAGAAGTGGAAGTGTTGGTTTGGTACAGTAAGGTGTCCTACTGTAGGTTTTTTTGTGACTCACTGGGGAGTAGGCAGCACATTAGCAGCATCCGCTAAGCTTGGCTGAATTCTGTCTGTGGTCATGAGTGTGTGGTTAATGGGTAGCTAACCAGGTGTGACCGGGCCTGTCGGGGAGCGGGTAGTGGCTTTTGGTAATTGGAGCTCTACTGAGAGGCCGAGTAACAACAGGAAGAGAAGTGACAGCTCCGACTGCTGCAACTAAAGAGTAAGAGGGGAAACAGAGGGAGGTGGAGAGGGAGACGCTTGGGGCCTGGACCTGGCTGCTGCAGGAGATATGCATTAGAGGCTGTATTTTTCTACCCATCTGCCTGTCCTCTATTCTTTATTCAGGAGTCCTGAGCACTCAAAGACAGAGGTACCAGAGCTGTTCATTTTTCACAGATGCACCATAAAAGGCACATAATTATACCTTTTGAGCCAACATAAAGGTACAAGTAGTTTCTGATTTTTCAGCCTGAACTACAGTTACCAAAGTCAGCTAAGGTAGCGCATTTAATGAATCACCTGGGTGGTGCAGGGGGAAAAAGCACATCTACCGCTGGAGAGGTTCAATTCAGTTCAAGCAACTGTGCCTCCAGCTTGGCTCCACTGAAAACAAGTTGGTGAGGAATCAGGTCCTTGTGGCGGCACCACGATCTCCTACTGGTTGCCTTTCTACACTGCAGAGCTGTTTTTAAGCTTTTAGGGGCAAGTCCAAGTCAAATCTTAAGTAAAAAGACCTCGAGGGCACGTCAGGTCACAAGCAAATTTCAAGTCGGTTGGTCTGTGAAATATTTCAACATCTACTGGATGGTTTGGCACAAAACCTTGTATCCTACCGACTTTGATAATCCGCTGACTTTTCCTCTAGCGCTATTATCAGGTAAAAATGTTTCCAATACTTTACCTGCAAAATTAGCTAATGACATACCCATCAGCCCGTTAGCATTTAGCTCAAAGCACTGCTGTGCCTCAGGTACAGCCTCACAGAGCCATTAGCATGGCTTTCAACACACAGGCCTAATAATGAAATATGCAAGGTATATGGATATGCAAAATCTGCCTGCAGACTTAGTTATTTTTCTGTTTTGTCAGGATTTTACCAGGTTGAATCAAAAGAGTTGAATGGTTCTGCTTTCAAGTCTTTACTCATCTTTAGGCAGTCAAGTCCTAGTCCAAGTGTCAGGTCTACAGCTCTGCTACACTATCTCTGTATGTCTACACCCTCCCTAGGCAAGAGTTAGTGAACATGGTAAAGAGCAAAAAGGGCATCACGCTGGATTGCTTAATATTCCCAATTGATTTAAATCATTGTTTAAAGGTAAATCGTTGTCACTTGGGGTACATAATTTTAGTTTTGAATGTATAGTTGATAACATTAGAGGTACTATTGATTTTCAATATTGTATTGTATTGAATGTATTGTTCATGGTAGGGGTCCAGTATAAAAGTGTTGTACCCAAAAGGTACAATTCTGCTGTACCTTTTCCTGAGAGTGCGGCATCCCACTTGTGTTTGTCCTCTGGAATAAAATGATGTCCTGTGGCTTAAGCAATGAGGCCACAATGTGTGCTGACTAAGGTATTATACAAGAGGGCTTTGAAGCGGATGTTTTGATGCTACCGGGTTGCCCTGTGAGCATTTGGGAAATATTCAGAACACTGTGACTGTTAACTGCTGTTGCTGTTATGTAGGCCAGCAGCACCCTGAAGAGAAAGACATGGAAAGAACATTTTATAAATTAGAGGAACTGACCTTGCCTTTGTTCTCCATGTTCTAATTGAACTAAGGACAAGAACTGACACTGCACAGCAAGCACACATGGTTTTAGTGTGTGTAATGCAGTTAATTATGCGCCTGTGTGTTACATAAGGCCGTTCTGGTGATGCTGTTAGAGTCGGGCCTGACCTGAGAATCTGTCCTTGGTGAGCAGACGGCAGCACACAAGCACGCAGCAAACATACAACATACTAATCAGTCGATGTTCACCGCCTTTATACACGTGTAAAGATGAGATTGCTCGTCTTACTGGGGTAACACAAACACACAGTTTGCCACTATAATGTTTAAATAAAAGAACATTTAGCCTATTATTTGCTATACTTTTAAATTCAGTTTGGAGGATTTATATCCATCCTAAACAGGTGTCCAGATGCTGATACATGCTGTAAAGCTTCTGTTTTGCAAGATTTAGCAGGTGAGAGTGAGGGCAGCATAAATACACACTGTTTGCAAGTGAGCAGAGAGCAAGTTCATTTAGGGGATGCTACAAAGTTGGCCAAGAAAACTGATAGGAAAGAAAGACAAAGGGAAGACAGGGGGATAGAAAAGAAAATGAAATGAAAACTGAATGATGGAGTAAGAGAGAAAGAAAGAGAAGCAGAAAATGTCTGAACCAGACGACGATGAAGAGGTCTGAAGGTTCTGTGTGAGATTTTGTTATCCTAGCTGAGGTTGACAAGACACCAGCAGAGCAGTGGGGTTAAGCAGCCGGGGGGGCAGATAAAAGGCAGCTGGCTGGTGGCAGTGCTAGTGCCAGTCGAGAGGGGATCGCAGGGTCAGGCAGTGCCAACGCAGCACAGCTTTGGTTCAGCTGAGATCTGACCCAGAACAGATTTTGCAGTGGTGGCTCTGCAAGCAGGAGAAGGGACCGCCTATTTACTCTCTATTTGTCTTCTGTTTTTCCATCAATCTGTTTCTCTTTACTTCTTGCTAAGAAATGCCATGGCAGTTTAAATGTCTACATTGCTACTGCCTTTTCTTACTCTGATGAGGACATGCTAGTTGCTGCACCTTATTTAAAAGCTCTTACTATAACTTTGAGCTCCAGATCTCATCATTCCAGATCCTGCTTTCATCCTGACTGATTTGTATGTGTCTGCATCTATTGTAGGGTTACACTACTGTGTTTATCAAACATTGATATTGTATCAGTATTGTGCTTTTTCTAAGATGTCTGCATGGATATTGTTGCATTACCTCTTTTCTTTTTCTTTTTACTGGAGTAATTTAGAGGTGATGCACAGGCACAGGATGGTCCAAATCCCTTTTCCAAGGCAACATTTAATACCACCACAAAATATCAGCTTCAATTTAAAAGATTAATTTCAAAATAGCATTTTATTTATTTGTATTCAACCATTTTTTAACCCTTTTAATGGCCACACCCATTTTGGGGTCATCTGACTGTTTTTTATAGGTCATTCCTTGCGATGAATTTGGACATAAATATATTACATTTTTGGTTTGTCAGACAGCTTTAAAGGTAGGTTGACAGAGAGGTAGGGAGGTTTTAGTTGTATACTCTGGTCACAACTAATGACCACAATAGTAGGTTTTCACATACAAGGAATTTGCTTTGGTGTATTGGTGCATAAATGAGCATAAATGTATACAGATATATAAAATAAAGCCACTAAAAAGAAAGTACTGTAAAAAAGAAAGTCAAGAATAAAAATATAAAATAGAGAAAATTAGCAATAAAAATGTCAAGAAATATAAAATAAAATAGAATAAGATAAAATTAGAAAAAGCTGTACAATAATATGAAAAAGAAGAGATGTACATTTTGGGATTTAGGGATGCGCAAAAGTTCACAGTATGCAGTGTACAAAGATAATTGTCTAAGAGCTATGCGTGATAATGCTGAGCAATATACATAAAAGCTTTTACCCAGTTACCCAGCAGACATTGCAGGCTTTATGTCTGTCCTGGCATCAAAGGGAATAACCATTCACACTTTTTATATTAATGCATTACATAAGTATTGTGGTAATATTGCTTTAATGGCTTCCTAAATGGCAAAATGTCAATTCCTCAGTGTGCATGAGGTTAAAGAGGAATATTCAATTCTTACATACAGAGTACAGTCATGGCTGAGGGATTTTTATTGACTGACCTTAAAACGTAGCACTATGCTTTACATATCTTCTGTGGATATCTGTGTGAAGCCTGCACAGCCTATTTCTCTAAAATTATGGAATTAAGCAATGCAGCTACCCGAACCACACATTTAATTAAGTTACTGGTTTTGGGATTGTGTGCATTCAGCTTTCCTTCTTAAAGTGAGTGTTTCGGTTTTCTTCCATCTCTTGTCCTCGGTTACCCTTGAAATGATCACTAAAGGCTCTGTTTATCCCAAACCCAACATTTAAACTGATCTGAAACCAAACAGAGTCATGGATTTATCTCCAAGGCATTCACATTTTCACAGGACTTACTGTGTGGTTATCGTTTTAAACCCTTTCATGTCTATGTGGTGTTATCAGTTGGTAAAATCATTGCCTTAAATCCTTGTGGGCTCAAAGAAGGACACAGCATCAACCAACTTGAAATCAAGTTAACCCTTACATTGCAGCTTTGTTTATTTCCATCCATCCATTTTCTATACCGCTTATCCTCTTAGAGGGTCGCGGGGGGCTGGAGCCAATCCCAGATGACATTGGGCGAGAGGCGGGGTACACCCAGGACTGGTCGCCGGTCAATCACAGGGCTCTTTGTTTATTTCATCAGATGCAAAATAACAAAATGTCCAACACCTTTCCCCTGTGAGACTCCAGTGCCTTTCAGTTCAGGATTTCCTCTGCTGTCCCTGTCACTTACAACAGCTAAAATCCCCAGGATTTAATGTTGCGTACTAACGAGTGACTCATCACAAAGGTAACGACATGGGACTTAAAGACCCCAGGTCTCTTTCTCATACCCTCTCACTCTCCTGCTGTTGTTGCTCACCACCCACTGTCTCCTCCGGTGTTACATCAGGCTGTGGGAAGTGGCCTTGCTCTCTGCTTCACTGTGTCAGTGGGGAGTGGTTGATAATCCATCAGGAAATCAGTGCATTATGCATTTGACTATAAATAGCTTTACCATAAGGCAGAGAGCATCTAGCTTTTACACTGCAAAAATATATGTTCTAAATAATCTGTTGTTGAATCTTGAAATCTGCCACAGCAGTGAGAAGGTTTCTAATGGAAGGGCTTTTTCTTGGATCGTGTGTCTTTCTTAATGAAATGTTCTGCCCTACTCTGCCTGGCTCCCTTGCTTCTGAAACAAGCAAAAACCTCAAGTTTTTAAGAGAGCTTATATAACTTTTGAGTTAAATAGTAAAAGAATGAACCCATCCTAAGTTCAGTCCACTCAAGGTTTTTACATCTTCAGTCTTAGGACCAGCGGCTAATGTTAGCTACATTTTGCTACGTGTGTAACTGTAGTTTTCTGACTTGAGTAGTCTTTCCTACTTGTGCTACTGTTATGTTACATTTCAGCATGTCACAGACAAACATTTCAATAAACACACAGTACCTCACTAGAAGATATGCTTTTTTATTTCCTGCTTTGCTCGTGGACTTTATGGCACAGTGATTCTGCTTGCTTGCTTGCATTTTTCCCCATAGACCACCATTATAAAAGAAGCAAAAGTAAGACTGTTGACAAACATCTTAAATAGTGAACAAGGTTCATCTTTTATTGGAATGAATGTGTGCCATTTTGAAGTCCAGTATCCAGTTTTATACCACACATGGATGAGAGAACTTGATACCATGCTCCAGGTCAGGATGGCTCCCCATACATTTCAATGAAATTTCTTTACCGGACCCTTTTCATCAGATTTCCACATTTTTGGGCCCATAAAACATGTGCATTAAGGTTCTTTTCTGTCTGAGCTGGTTGACTATTGGCATATAAAAAGGGCACGTAAATAATATAGGCTACTGATACTTTTATTTGACCTAATGGGTAAAAGTTTGATCATACAAAGAGTCAGTTTGCAGTGTTTGTGGCACAATTGTTGCTTTTGTAATGATTGTCTATGGGGAAAAAGTAATTCTGGGCCAGTGTGGATCACATGACCTGCAATTCCGACTGTGGCCTCTATGCTAAAATCACATCAGTGTTTTTCATGGGCGCTTGTTGGACTCGCTGTCAGGTAATTTGCCTAATGATGATGTATTGTTGATGGTGCAGGGAAACTCATAAGTGCACAAGTGAAGTATTTTAACTGTATAAATCTCTGTAAGGATGTACCTCATTCATTGTGTGTATCCAGGTCTTAACAGTATGGAATACATTAATCTGATCTGTGCCTCAACATTAAACCATGATTATAATAATAATAATGGCAATTGGGTGTGTGTGTGTGTGTGTGTGTGTGTGTGTGTGTGTGTGTGTGTGTGTGTAAATGTTGAGGTGCACTACAATTTATTTGATTTTTAATTGGGATACAAAGAGGTTTTGTAGACATATGCGTTAAAATCAAGTGAATTAAAGCTCATTACTGTGTCCACACTTCCCTTCAGTCTCTCTAGAGTATGTCACCCTTCCCTCCCTCTTCTTCCTCTATCCTCCCATTTCTCTCTTGCCTTCCTCTTTCTCGACCACCACTGCTTCTACCCAGCGAGACAGACCTGTCTCTGAGCTCAGACACATTGGTCAAGTGTCTGGTTTCACTCGACCTCCCATGCAACAGTTCACAGAAAACAATCAATTATTCTCAGAAATGTGTACCCCAGAGTGGGGACTCTTAATCCTTTTCAGCCTGAGACCCAAATTGAGGAAATTTAGGCATCTTGAAACCCAGATTCATTAGAACATGTTAGTGCTCCTGACATGCGGTCAGCCAAGAGAAAAAGTCTGTGAACCTTGAACAAACGCTGCCGTAACACTCCGACAAAATGAATGTCGCATAACCAGAATACAAACGCACACTTTTCTACATGCATATATGAGCATAAACACTTGCACGTCCTGCCCACACATACTGTACAAACACACTATGTTCTTGGCTGTGTAGCTGGCACCTACCCTGTGAGATTCATGTGAGCTTGTTTGGTCTGAAACCTTTGTTTATTTATGGCCCTCTCTTGTCTTTCCTGGGGTGGGGGGGACTGTTGCAAAATATGGTTGTTGCAGGAGTAAGAGTAATGCAACTAATGGATAAAAGTTCAATATAAATACAATATGAAATAGTAGTACGGCAGCTGCATTACAAAAAAAGCAAAACAATAGAAAACACAATATAATGACTACCACCCACTACCTCATAGGGTATACAGTATATTATATAATATGAAATACATGTACTACATTACTGGCATGGGTGTCTTCATATTAATAGGTTGCTGTATGTAAAAGTAAATAATGCAGTGTCCAGTAATATGAAGAGCCTAATGTGTGCCACAAGCATCAGTGTTAGGCCCCATATTGTTTAGCTTATATATAAATAATGTTCCCCAGCATTGTCATAGTGTAGACATACACATGCTAATGCTAATTACACTCTTGTGTATACACGTGAAAAATAGCAGAGAAATCTGCTTTAAAGGTTACAACTGCTTTTGTAAATGATCAATCATTGGCTTGAGTATGTTTTTAAACTCACCTACTGTGGATGTTCTTATCAAGGGGTAAAGGACAGAGCACATCACTGTTGAATATAAATATCATGGTGTCAGTTTAGACTCAGACCTCAATTCAAAAAGTGACAAAAACAATTAAATCCATGTCAGAAATCGTCTTTCTACAGCTGATGCCAAGATTTTATACAGTATGCATGCTATGATCTTTTTCCCAGTTTTCCTACTGTGTTACATGTTAGGCGCAGGCTAGGAAAACAGTGATTTAACCACTTCAAGAAGGCATGAAACAATGTGGATAAAAAGCCATTTCAGTATCATAATGGTCAGGTAGGGAGGGCTTTGTCTTTTGAGCTTTGTGAATTTTAGATTGTCCTTTTAAAGATGTAACCTGTGTATTAAATTTGTAATGACCTGGTCCCTCCTATATTACATTGCTTTGTTCTGAAAATACCACCAATATATATATTTAAAATATCACAAAACATTGTACTCTTGTGTACCCTTTTATCATGCTGCATTGTGGCAATCTTTCTAATCTTTCTGCCAGATGACATTAAGAGTTGTAGTAGTATAGTAGTAAGTTTTTTAAAAGCTAATCTATTCCATGTTTATATAATATCAGTGGTGATGTAATGTTGTGCAGGACTGAGTGCTATGTGTCTTAAATCATGTGTTAAGGTTGCACATCTTCAGTGTCTGTCTGTATTAATTGTGACTCGCTCTGCACTAACTCTGGCACAGTAATTTAAATGACAATTAAGAAAAGTGTGATTCAGAATAAACTTACAATGGAAGAACTGGTAGGACTGAGCAGTGTGCGTAAGAACAGCAGTGCCATGAATAATCGGTAGAGTGAGTGAGTAATTGTCAGATTACGATGACTGCCTTGTTAACTTGTGCGAATGTGATTGAAAGAGTCAGCTGACACAGATCGTCTGAAGGCCTGTTTTGCCTCAATTCACACGGTGCTCCATTCAAATAATATGAGCCATTGCTGTGCAAACACTATAAATACTAAACATAAATCTGATATAACGTCAGGTATTTCAGCTTGTCTCTGAATATTGTTGCCATGGAAAGCATGAGTTAATTCAATAGTATTCACACATGCAGTTATTCTTGTTTTATATCATATTGAAGATGGGACTGTGCCAATAAAGACAATATGGATATCAGAGAAAAGTGATACTATCTTTGCAGTTCGGGCCTTCTCCAAACTGCTCACACAAAGTTGGAAGCACACTGTTGTTTAAAATATATGTGTAGCATTAATACTACTAATAATAAAACAATGGGTGTTGCCCAAACCAAGAAAAACAGCCCCAGACCAAAAGTGCACAACAGTAGTATAATACTATTGTTTACATACCCCTATATGTCCATTTTGCACACTGTAGTTCTCCTTTTCTCTTACAGATCAGTTAGATAGTGCAAAGAGACTTTACAGTTTTGCACTCTCACCAAGACAGCAGAATAAATAATTCAATTCAGTTTTATTTATATAGCGCCATATCATAACAAAGTTATCTCAGGGCACTTTTCGAATAGAGCAAGTCTAGACCGACTCTTTATATTTACAGAGACCCAACAGTTCCCACCATGAGCAGCACTAGGAGACAGTGGCAAGGAAAAACTCCCTTTTAACAGGTAGAAACCTCGAGCAGAACCAGGCTCAAGGTGGGCGGTCATCTGCCTCGACCGGTTGGGTTGAAGGGGGAAGGGGGGAGCGGGAGAGAAATAAGATTTAGGTAGGAGATGTATTTTTCTTCAAAGGTTATTTTAAGTTTATTTGATCACTGGGGAACCCACAAGGAGCTGTCTCAAGCTCAGGTGAGTCACTGTCAAAGTTACTGCAAGGAAAAGACAGCGTTAAGCCATATTAAGTAGCAAAAGACAACAAGGCATGGTCCAACTCTGAGTTTCATCACATGTTTCACCCCAGGAGGAAATCAGTGACCAGAGAATAAATACGCTCATTGAAGACAGAAATGTCGAGGGTGAGATGTGACTTTGTGTGGTGGAGGGTTATGATGCTTCACAGAACAACTTGAGCCATTCAGCACAAGCTCGTGGGTTTTATCTGTGAGTGTACACGAGGCCTCCCACAGCTAATGCTGAGCCTATTACTGTCGCTACCTGCCAGCCCGGGTCCCTTTGTCCTTGTTTCTTTCTGAGAGAAATGATTCAGCCCTGTGAGATCATCTGTCCTGCTGTTGTGCCAGTGTTTGGAGAGTAATGAAAAAGCCTCCATCACAAAAAGATCTCTGCTGTATCAGTTTACCTTGTTCTCAGGGAAGGGAAGGTAACTTTTTAAGTTACTCGCAAATGTATTAGGTCTCTATCTCTCTGTCACACTCACACTCTCTCCATGCCATTTTGCCAGGGCAAGACCTCATTAGCACAAATGCTATATCAGGTACTGTATAACACCAGATTACAGGCATCGTATTACATTTAGACATGACCGTACAAAGCCGCTTCAACTGCAGTCTCACACCTTTCACCTCCTTCAGTGGCTTCAGTGCTGCATTTTGACCATATTCATTTAATCACCCGCCGCTACCACTCTCAATTCCTGCAACTTAAGAAAACACATGCAAATAGACAAAACACAAGCAAATTAAGAAAACATGTTCATCAATTTCACAACACACATGCAGCATTTAGAAAAAATGCTGAAAAGTGAGTAAGATGTCAACAGAAACTGTTTCCAGGGGACACTAAAAAGGCTGTGACATGCTTGTTGTCCCACCAAAAAAACCTTACATTTTAACTTATTTTCCAACACCATATGGATCGCTGACTTCATATAACATAATGAGTCACAAACCATGGCAACAACAAGCATTTCCCAGCCAGCTTCATCACTTGTTAGTGTTGTCTGGAAACAGTTTCCGTTGTCGTCTGTGCTACTTGCAGTGCATTTCCATATTTGGTTGTTTTCACCCTTTTCAACATTTTTAAATGCTGCGTATGTGAAATCGGTAAAGATGTTTTCTTAATTTGCTTGTGTTTTGTCTATTTGCATCTGTTTTTTTTTAAGTTGCAGTTTGTTGACCTCTCGGGACCACCGTAAAAAACACATAAAAGATCCATACTGGGTGATGTTCTGGATGTTCCTTCATCGCGATCAACATGGCAGAGTTTATCACTCTCAGCTCATCAAACTAGCAAAACTAACAAAGAAGCCCATACCCACTCATGCTCAGTTACATCTGCATGATGTAGAACTACTCTCCATCCATCCATCCATGCATCCATCATCAACACTGGACCCTGGTAAGATAGGGTTAGGGATATGTCACTCAGTGCAACGTTATGGTGCTTTTTTTGGATGAGATGGTTTGCTAAGGCATGGAGTTGTAAGTTTTGGTTTTGGTCTCTTGAGGGGACCTGGCCACGGGTAGGGCAATTGGGAATTGACTCCCAGTAGCCCTCTGGCTTTGAGAAGACAGTGAGGGATCACGTTCTTGTTGCTGCACTAGTAATTAAATGCGCGGGATAAGGCTAGAATTATGCGTCTCTGGGCTGTACGTAGGCAAACATACACGTAGTTTGCTTGAATTTGCATGGCTATTTCTCTTATACTTGTATGTAGTACGTTTATGTTTGTATGTCTACACAGTTAGCAGAGATGAGGACTGCAGTTTAGAGGGAAATGGCTATTCCAGACTGGATGAATGAAGAATGCTGAATGCTGTTTCTCTTTGTGTTTCTGCAGCATCTTATTTGCAGACATCGAGGGTTTCACCAGTCTGGCATCCCAGTGCACAGCGCAGGAGTTGGTGATGACTCTTAATGAACTCTTCGCCCGCTTTGACAAGCTGGCAGCGGTAAGAACGCAATCACACACACATGTATACAGTATGTAAAGGCCACAAATTGTGCTCATATTTTTGTTATTGTACTTTTATTCTAATATACTTTAATTTTTTTATTTTGTTTTGAGAATAATAGCAATTCATCCAATGCAAATGTCAAAGATTAATGCCAATGGGCAGAAAATGTAACAGTACATACAAATAATGTACCAATTCCCAGCACACGTATAGAAAGATGTTATTCAATTTCCAAAGATAACGCTAATGAAACACGGCTTGTTCAGGCAAGATCTTGTGTTGTGTTGGGTGTGCGTATGAAAGCATCTGTAGTTATCCTTATGTGTATTATTAGGTTTGAGGACAGACAAGCTTGATCACATTTCTGGTGTTCCTGAGAACCTTCTTCCTTCTGGTGAGTGAGGTGAATAACTCAGTCATTGAGGGTTATTGAGTTATTCGTCTCAATAGGTTCACTGAACATCCTGTACATGATAATTGGTAGAGAAGGACTATGGAACAGCACTGCGGTCTGGTGTTTATTTAACCTGCAGTCGCAACAGCATCTCACTAACTTAACATGTGCACACAGATGCATGTAGACCGTGCGTGGCTCCAACAGGTGATTGCTGTGTAGATCTGTTGTAGACTACTGCTTTCTCATCAGTATACCAGTCTGGACCACTGGTGATGTTATTGTCCTCATATATCCCCTTTCCACCTATATGGAACGGGTTCAGGTCCATATTGGTGGAAAAAGGGTATGAGGACAATCATACGGGTTACATTCCATATTCGTGCACCTAATTTCAATAGTATAATGGTATAATGGTGAAAGCTTTATCCGTTGGGCCATGATGTTCCTGGTTCACCTCTGGTATTGACGCTCAAATAAAACCTGAAGCCAAATGACATCCTGAATGTGCACAAAGTACCTAAATGCCAGACGGCGTTTAGACCATGAAGCATTTGGCAGAGGATTAGTTAGGAGCACAGGCTCCCTAAAAATCATGTATATGAGAAGTACAGTCTCTCTAAAGCTGGAGGAGCAGTAGAGGAGGACATACTCTGTGAACCTCCTGTTCACAAGGAGGACTAGAGGAGGACAGGCTCTTTTCAAGTCCCTGTGCATGAGGAGGACTAGAGGAGGAAAAGCTGTTTTGAAGCTCCTGGACAGGAGGAGCAGCAGCTGCATGGCAAATAAGACCTTGAGGCGTTTGTGATATTTATACCATCTCAACTGTCTGAATATTTGATGTGTTATTGAAACACTGGTAATATAGTGCTAAATAATCCATGACTTAGTTCTTGTCTTTCAGGAGTGTAATCAGCATTTTTAACAACATGTTGACAGAGGAGGTGCTGAGACAGTGATCAGACAGATCATAGCGAACACATGAAATCCAATGCAACCACCCAAGGGGTCTCTAGATAAATTAGAGGGGTCAAGAGATGGTTAAAAGGCTAGTAAAGCAGAAAACTTATGCAAAATTAGGTTTATTTTTTTCAGGCTTTTTTAAAAATCCTTGCCTTTTGATTTTTTCCCCTGTGAATTATTGGATAATTTAACTCTCTTCAGGCCTCTAAAACATATCAAATAAAACAATCTGAGAAGGAATAATCAGTCTTTGAGAGAACTGGTCACAGCCTGTAAACATATGCAAACTGATGAGGAGTCATGAGCCGAAAAGATTGGGAACCAGTGATATAAGACGTTCACACTTAGCTGGCTGAATTTCCAAAAATCTTCATGTGAGATGGTGGACCGAAGGCAAAAACAGAGAGAGAGAGAGAGAGAGAGAGATTTTTAACTTAACCTAGATTAGTGTGTGGACGTAGTCTTTAACACAGACCTTTACTTTATTATCTTATTTGAATTACTTAATTTAAAAAATACGGATAAAACTCTTAGCATCACTCTTAGCATTTGGGGGCATCTTAAAGACAGTGAAAATACAGTTATAAAATCATCATCCATTGCTATCATAAATGCAAACATGTGCAAAGAGTTGCAGTGTTTAGAGGGCAGCTCCAAAATATCTGCTTTCATATCTGCCATTGATATCCTGCAGCCAGACATGTGTTTATAGCACATTTCCAATGTCTGAACCACAGCTACATAAACGGCACATTCATGAATATTGATATTTTCTTTTTCTAACCCAGAAGCTTCATTGTTTGTTCAGCTAACGCTCAATGTATGTCATTTGTTTATGAAAGCTGAAATGATGTGCTAATCAATATTTATGAGTGAAACGGGCATAATGGCATTATAAACCAGAAAGGTTGCTACTGACACTTTTATGTCCATGCCAGATGTACCTTGTGTCTGTGTGTATACACACACACACACACACACACACACACACACACACACAGAGACTGCACACACATTCTCTGTCTGTGCTCTTTACACAGTGGGTCTTTTTGTATTTTCCTAGAGCCATGTGCTGGAGAGATACTCAGGTGGCTATCATGAGACACAGTGTTCTCCCAAGCCCTACAGACACACGCACACACACACACAAACACACACACACGGTCGTCCCACACACTACCAAGAGGTCTTTGAGCTCTAGGGCTAATGTGTAAAATCAATGCTAAGATGCAACTATTGTAGATATCCTTCTTTCTGCGTCCATGTAACTGTGTTTCATACAGTAGCTGCAAATACAGCGTCTTCTCCTCTCAGCAGTTTGAAGGTGCAAAGATTCAGCTATGAGGCCGGATAAAAATAGATAGATTTGGTTTTATGTGTCCACGGTTTGAAACCTCTAATATTTCTGCCTCCACCCTCCTTAAACCTGCAATAATTGATTATTTTGGTCACTTGGGAGCAGCAGAAACAAGCTGTAAACGCAACATTGAAATCTTATCATTATTAAGTTGATATGGTAAACTTATCAGCAAACAGTTTACTAAAATTATTCACACAATCAGCAGACATGAAGCAACATTTGGAATCATTTTGAATTGTGTTGCTGGCCACCTGGCAAATGTAAGTTCAAAATCTCCTCACTTTTTAGCTCTGGTCTGGTATCCACTAACTCCTGAGGGAAATATCTGGCTCTTTAACTGCTAAATGTTCCACTTTGTTTACAAGTTAGTTGCTAACTTTGTCTGTCTGGCGTTTGGTGCATGGCAGGTGGTGTACAGCGGCTACAGTGGCAGAGCTTTTTCGCTGAAAACAGCTCCCTGCTGTGGCTGGAAATGAGGTTAAGGAGAGCAATGAGACTGGACCAAACAGTAAATGTGCTGTAAATTAAAACAATGCTGAGGGGAACTGCAGATAATTCTCAGTGGGTTCACCACTATGAGTGACCCCTTCCACATTACACATAGTCATTTAATGAACTGTTAATATAAAAATACTGATTAGAGCAGCTTTAAGTTGTTGTTACTGAGAGTCTATATGTCTGCTTACTTCTAAAATACATTCATGGATGTTAATTTTTTTTTAACATAAAAATTTGTGATTGGAAACCTATAGCAACAACTGTGCTATTCTATAATACAGTTTAATTTAACATTAGCTTCTTCATTTTAGAGTTGAATGTTTTCTTGTAATTTTAAAATTATTATTTACCTGAAATATATCATTCTTTCCTTGGGAAAATTGTGATTTCTAGCCTGATTTTAAACAGACAGAACTACAGATAATTAATCATGAAATAGTATTTATTCAAATTTTATAATGTACATTAGTAGAACAACAAGTTTCACACATCTTTGAGGTGGATCTTGTTTTTCAGAATATCCTCTTATCCTCTTATCAGTTTTAATGTGCCCAAGTGCTTGTATGAGAGTGTCTGATCACCCTTAAAGTGCTGACCTGAGGTTGACTGTTGTTCTTGAATGTTTAGTATTAAAATTAGGCCTTAGGTGTTACACCTTGAAGCCTTCACCTTTTGAACGCCACTCTGCTCTCTGATTTTGGGAGTGGAGGCCTGCGTGATCGAAGCCACTTGTTGAACTTATCACTTATAGATTTTGCACTTCGCTTTGATTTCACACTTTTTCTAAAAAAAGTATTTTTTGCCACATAGCTGGACTGTAAGCTGCTATTTTAACATGAAAAGTGGTTGGAAAGAAACTGGCTGTACCAGTTAAATCACCATAATAAGGTTTGTTCAAGATTGGACTTGGCTGCAACAGTTGTGAGGTTGTGTTTTGTAGAAGGCATCTTGTTGAAGTACATACAATAGTCCACAAATACACAGGCACACACAGACATACAAGGACACACATGCTGAAAATCCTCGTTCCCACAGGTCCTACCCCACCACCTACAACAGCCAATAATATTAAAGGAGGAATGAACCTATGGCGTGTGAATAGAACAAGCTGTACAGTTTACTGTATCCAAGGGAAGAAATATAAAAGTGAAGTCATTATGTAACCCACCACAGTAAATTCTCCTTTAATATATGACTTGGTGTACATTTCCAGTAAGTTGTTCTTTCCTGACAGGAGAACCACTGTCTGCGGATCAAGATCCTGGGAGACTGCTACTACTGCGTGTCTGGGCTGCCAGAGGCGAGGGCCGACCACGCCCACTGCTGTGTGGAGATGGGGATGGACATGATAGAGGCCATCTCGTAAGTTGCCCCCCCCAAAATGGCTAAATATGTAAAAGGTTAAGGGAAGCTCTTGTCTCAGAGTATGTACAGTAAGCGGGACAGTCGGTGGGAAAACCGCTCGGTGGATGAACGGATGATTTCCAGATGCAGTTTTAGTTATATTTCATGGGAATCATTTATTTGCCATGGGAGGGTTAATAAATAACGTCACTTGTTATGCAGAAATGGTGCGTCCACTCTTTTTCATATCTCAGTTCACTAATTTAGCTTAGCACAAAGACTGGAAACAGGGGGAAACCAGCTAGCCTGGCTGTGTCCAAAATGTTGAACTTTTCCTTTAAATGATAGCTGATTAATCAATTATTTAAGTCATTTATCAAGTAAAAATGTCAAACATTTGTAGGTTCCAGCTTGTCAGGTGTGAGTATTTGTTGCTTTTCTCTGTTTTATGTAATTGAAATGGAATATCTTTCAGTTTTAGACTTTAGACTGAATGTATTATTCCACATTTTTATTGGTGTAACTGTAGCATTTATTTTGCAAAAGCACCACATCTGGTGGAAACATGACAGTGTCACAGCACCCAGAAGTTGTTTTCCAAAGCAGATATGAACTCAGAGGTGGTCTTCAGTCAGACCTCTGGGTCACAGTGCAGAGATTAGTCTGGTTTCAGGGTTATCTGCGTATTTTGCTGTTATCTAATCATAACGACTGCATGGCTGCAGCAATGCCTTTGTCCAGTCAGGTCATTCATCTGATCATTTAAGGCTGCTATCAGTCTTATTGCAGCAAACCAAGACACCATGGCTGCCTCTAGCTGTCTTTATCTTTGAGTCTACTGTCTGTTCCCACATTGACAATCATTATCAATACATGTCTCCTACTTCACACAGTCAGCAGCAAGACGCATCCAAAACACTCACTTCATGATAACAAGATAAACACTGAAGCAAAATTTAAGCAAAATAAATGTTACTATAGTCAACAGAACACATACAGTAGGTGATTCGACCAACAGCCATTTTAAATTTGCTGTTAAAGCCTACTTTCACCCAAATCACAACATATTTTTTTCACAAGAGCAGGGATATACTGTAGCTAGCTGCATAGAAAAAGCACCTCCTATGGAAACTCAACAATGAACAAAAAATCTAGTTAGAAAGAAATCACAGAACTAGTAAAAACACTGACTTACAAATGGTCGCTGGTATCTCAGCACTCAGCATGTCGTCACTCACCATCATTTTTTTGATGTTTTTTGCAGGCTGGTACGGGAGGTGACTGGGGTGAACGTGAACATGCGAGTGGGCATCCACAGCGGCAGGGTGCACTGTGGGGTGCTGGGACTCAGGAAGTGGCAGTTTGACGTCTGGTCCAATGATGTCACACTAGCCAATCAGATGGAGGCTGGGGGCAAAGCTGGGTATGTCTCTCCAGTAATAGTCAACTTCAAACTAACTGTAAATCAGTCCGTCTTGCTGCCTGTAACGTTAATGAACATTTATGTGTGTTGTTCCCATTTCAGACGTATCCATATCACTAAGGCCACTCTGAATTATCTGAACGGGGACTACGATGTGGAGCAGGGAACAGGGGGAGAAAGAAATGCCTACCTGAAGAAGCACAACATAGAAACCTACCTCATTGTGGGCTGCAGTCAGAAAAGGGTACGGTCCTACTTATTGCCTAAAATTGCAAAGGCCAAAGTGCACACATAAAAAGATACACCATATTTAGGGTGTGTTATTATTATTATTTTTCTTTAAAGCTGCATTCATGGATTTTTAGCCACTAGGAGGCAGAAGAACTCCACAACAAGCTGACAGACACATAGACCTGATACATTATCACCTTTAAAAGTTGTTATGGGTACTGTGTTAGCAAACATTACACATTAAGCAAATGTTATTGTCCAATAGGAGTCATGTTTCTGTCCAAGTCAAGTATTCGCTCTCCTTTTAGATCTTTTTTTGGTTTCCATCAAATCCTGAGAAAAATATCTGGCTATTTAGCTGCTAGTTTTACTTTTTTCACCAGCTTGATGCTAACATTGTCTGTGCTGGGCAGGTAATGCAGTACGGTGGGTTAATCAGCTGCTGCTGGAAACGAGGTTGATGCACTGAGAATGAACCAAACAGTAAATGTGCTGAAAAAAACAAAACAGTGAGCTAAAAGAGGCTGAAAAGCTGCACATTTGTTTATTTTAGTCATAAGAAAATTAATTAAAGCAGCTTTAGAGAAATTCAGAAATGTATTGATATTTGTTTTGATAACCTTGAAAAATAAAAGTAAAACTGGCATTCTTTAAATACGAGTTACAGTGCAAGCCTTCTTTAATGATTTTTAATTACTTTCAGGGTCTGATTCACAGCATAAACAGAAACTTGTGCATTTCTCCTAAATTTCTCTTTCTACTTTCACTGCCCTCATCACTGCAAGACCCAATTTCCTATAAAATGTGTTGAATCATAGACTTTTTGATGATTAGAAACATAAAATCTCTGTAAAATCTATCTACTGCATCTCAAAAATGTGTGTATTTTTTTGGTTAAAATCATTAAAAACTGAAAAGCCTTAACCACGTTACAAACATGCACATGACACCATTAACTAGGCAGTATTTTAAGTTGGAGCTGAGGGCTGATGGTACATGTGTATTAAGGCTTGAAACAAATGTAACTTTCCAAATATCCACTGAGACCATCGATGTGTGGGTGTTGAATTATGCTGAAGCTACGAACGTGATATTTCTGATACATCATCACATCCAACACTAAAGTGCTGTTCCAGACGGAGCTATCTTTTAAAATGCACACAGCCAGTCCATAGTGCACATCTCGTTGTTTAGAAACCGGGATTCTGTCCCGTATGAAATGTGTTTCGGAGAGGAATGAGTTCATCTCCGCTCGCTGCATGAGCTCCAGTTTGTTTATGACTGGACTGCTTTTATCTGCTGTCTCTGTCCTCCAGCAGTATCACAAGCTGTGACTATAGATAGCATGTCATGTGAAGTGATATCTTCTCTCATTTTGCAGCTCGTGCTGTGAGACAGAAGGGAGATTGTACGGTCTAATTATTTTGGTTACTTTTTATATTTTTCTTTTTGAAAAATACATCCTAGAGCCAGTATGCAGTTCATTTATTTGCTTTTTTTTTGGTTTTGAACAAGCCAATCCTGAGATCTTGTAAACTTGTTGCTTCTCCTATACTGTAGAAGTGATGCAAGATATAACAGGCTGTTTTTCTTGAAGGCCTTTGTAAATATACAATAAAGAGTGTGTGCGTCTTTAAGTGATCACCTGTTATGAATCTCAGCTCGGTGATACAAAATATCTAGTGACTGAAATGGAGGTGGAGAGTGGAGAAAGAAGTGCAGTATACAGATATTTCACTTTAGTAAATGTAGAAATACACAGAATAAAAATACTCTATGTACAAGTACAAGTCCTGCATTGATATATGATTGAAATACATGTTAAAGAGTAAAAAGTGCTATATTTCCTCCTGAATCTGGTGGAGTAGAAGTACAAAATAGCATAAAATATAATTGCTAGAACCTCAAAAGTGTACTTAGTTACTTAGTTACTTTCTACCACTGGAGATAGACGGTGCATATAGATAAAAGCATCATAGTCCTGTAGAGGCAAGGTTGTCAGCTGAACCAGTTGAAAGAGATTTTGTGTCTGTAAATGAAGTTTATCTTTTGTAATGAATATATTCTAATACCCATTTCCGTATCTTTATTTCTTACAGAAAGAGGAAAAGGCAATGATAGCCAAAATGAACCGACAGAGGACCAATTCTGTCACCCACAACAGCGGCCACTGGACTGACCGTCCGTTCTACAACCATCTGGGCGGCAATCAGGTCTCCAAGGAGATGAAGAGGATGGTGAGGAAAATTTAAAAATTGGTCATTGTTATTTTAAAAAGCGTCCTGACCCTCTGCTTTGTAGAGATGCTATTATGCGTGTCGGTGTTATTAGAGCGCCACAGCCAGGTGACTCTCCTGTCAATATCTCGTCTCAGCTCTCATTTGGTGATGAAGCCAACACATTGTTAATGGCCATAATCCTTTGATCTACAGTCTGGATAAGCAGCGGCGATGTCGATGGCCCTTCATGGCACGCTCCGCCTCTCACATCTCACCTCGGCCCTGAGAGGCTCTCAGAGCACTCAGGGGAGACCACAGCAACATGTAGGCGGCCGCCGTGAAGCGAGTGCCACAATAAATTGTCGGTCCACTGCTGCCAGTTGAGCAAGCGGGGAAACAAAAGACCCCCATCCTCTAGACATCACCTTCTCCAGGGCTGAATTTGATTTGGAGGAAAAGCTTAAACGTAACCGCATCAAGATACATTTTTATTTATGTACTGTAGCTGTCCCTGCTGAGCCGACCCTGCAAACAGTGACTCACTCAGTGAATGGATGCACCCACACCTGACACACACACACACACACACAGAATTGTTTTTTTGTTTATTCATATCATCAGTCCACCCACCTCTCTCAGTGAATCTATTATAGGGAAGAACGAGAGGAAGCCCAGGCCACATGCACAGTTCTGAATAAGTTTTACTTTTTACGTTGCTGTTTAACACACACTGTATCAAAAAAGGTTGCAGGGAAACAAAAGGGGAAACTCGTGTTTTCTGCGGTGTCATCTCTGCTTGGGCTTGGAGACATATTTATAACAGAAAGCCTGCATTACAATCCAGGGGGGGCGGAGTTTGAAAGATGTTGGCATTTACCAGAGAGGGATATTGTTAGGGGGTTGCAGTATGGGAAGTGTGGGATAAAGCAGAATCAGGATATCTGCTGCACTGATTTTGACTCTTGTTTTCTAAATCTGTCTCGATCAATTCCCCCGAACTTTATGAGCTTTATGTAGCGTTTCTTACAAGTGCTTATAAATGTCTTGTAATCTAACAGTAAATGTGTTTATGATGCTATTATTAACACTTATATAGTCTTAACACATAATAATGTTAATAAGCATCTTATAAGGGACTTATTACCTATTAACTAACACTTATTACAAGGACCTTAATATAAAGCCTTAAAAACTCAACACATGCTTCTGTTGTCCTGGATGAGTACTTTCAGTTACTGGTCCTGACATCATGTCAGCAGCTGTGTTTTGTTTTTTTCTTCTTTTTTTCCGTTTGCTTAATATCAGACAAGTGTGTCGCCAAAGTGTCTGTGTTCATTACGCTTCAACTTACAGAAATCATTCAAAGTTTGCAGAAACATTAACGCTCCAGACATCAACTTTATTCTTCACCCTCAGCCTCTGTTTTCCTCCTGCCTATCACTCTCTCTCTCTCTCGCGCTATCTCTGCACTGCTCATTAATCACCCGGCAAGCTCTGAAGATTAAGCAAGTTGTAGAGACAGAGTTGTAGAGAGTGTGCAGTCAAGGACGCTCAGAGGGCATGAGAGAGAGTTTGTATGTAAATGGGAGGGAAGGGGAGGGCTGTTATGGATGGATATTCTCTCTTGTTTAATCCAGACACAGATGGAGCTGAGCAGTGGACTGTGAATGATTTCTGAGGCGTTCAGGAGTTTACACATGTACTTTCCTTTACTACTGTTTATTCAACTGCTCTCATGTGTTGTGAGGAAAGAGTGGATCAAGTTTTTACTCAGCTAATAACTATTTTGATAATGGAATAATCGCTTTAGCCAGTTTTTAAGCAAAAGTGACAAATATTTTATGTTTCCAGACTCAGTTGTGAGAATTAGATGCTTTTCTATGTCATACATGATAGCAAACTGAGTATCTTTGGGTTTTGGACTGCTGGTCGGACAAGTCAAGACATTTGAAGACATTTTTTCACTATTTTATCACATTTTTAATAGATAAATTAAAGATTAAATAATCCACAGGTTAATTGATCGTGAAAATTAGAATTGTTAGTTGCAGCCCTAGTTACAGTCTTTGCATGTAGAAGCCCCTGAGGTCCTTCAGCACTGACATTGATGTGTTTATCCAGAAGAGGGAGCTAGAGAGATGCATTAGCTCACTTCATTGTAATACAGTTAAGATGTGGACATGGAGGATGCATTACTGAACGTAGCCCAGTAGGGGCAAGAGGTCAGGGGGCCCCAGAGCCAGAGTCCCTGCATGAAGATAACATTTATTTATGGAAAGTCACAGAGCTCAGTTAAAAGTAGAGACGTCCTGATCACAATTTTTATTCTTTCTTTTTCCGGCTTCATTTTACAGCTGCATACTGAGGCTACAGTCAGCCTGGCTTTTGATTAAGAATGTTTTATAGACATTATTTACTTTATTTTATTTACTTACTTTAATGTGTTTATGTTGTAAAATCTTATTGTATTTTTCTTATCTGTTATTTTTATTATTGTTAATATTATTATCATTTTTTCCCTCTTATCGATTTGATCCCTTTGTTTTGTTTTTGTCTTTTTAATCTATTTTATCTAGTTTTTAGTCTAGCTTTTATTCTACTCTATTTATTTTCTTAATTTTAACATTTTCTTAATTTTTTTAATTTATTGTTATTATTATAGCTTTTAATATTTTATTACATTTTCATCATTTTTATTTTCTCGCGTGCATTAGTCTCAAATTCTTAAATAGTTTGTTGTTGTTGTTTTCACACTCTCACTCTCTTCTGTCCAGTTGTGAACTATGTCGCTTTTCATTCTCACTCAAGTGTATTTTTAGTAAAACTAACATCATCCTATTTGTCTCTGCTCAACAATGCAACTTTTCATCTCTTTCTTATTTCACTTGTTTTATGCCTTTATCTGATCTCAAGAGCCAGAAAACTGTGCAAAAACATTCTTTTTCTTCTTATTATGATTGCCTGTTGACCACAGTCTTTGTTTCTTGCTGTGCAGAGCTGAGAATGGGTGAGATAACAATAGAGCGGTGCCAATCTTCAGCCCAGTTTGACACAAATATCTTTCATATTTAGCAGACACCTGCTTGACTTTTCTTCCTGTTCCCTTGTCTCCAGCCACAGGGAACGTTTCCCTTCATACCCTGCTTTATTTCATTTTCTTTGGCTCAGACTAGTTATTATGTCATCAGGCCTCCAGGAACAGTTATTTTCAAAATTGAAGCATTGAATTTGATCATTATTATTAAACTAAACAAGCTGATGTGCAATCAGAAGGATCATTGGTGGGCTGAACTCAGTTTTTTATTTAAAGAATTGATATCTAGGAGATTAAAATGATTTGTAGCAATGGTGCAAAGGTTCAATAGAAGTTATAGTGCCATCAAAACTACCACTACATGTTGTTGCATGAATCATATAATAATTTATTACCTTTCATCAGCTGAACTAATATAATTACCAATTCCTCCTTCCAAATTGCTTGTCCAAACAAGTCAAAAACCCAAAAATATTAAATTTACAATGATATGAAACATAGAAAAATTCTCATATTTCAGAAGAAGAGGCTGGAACCAGCAATGTTTTATTTATATATATATATATATAATTTATTTAACCATGGGGTAAGAGACTCATTGAGATTAAAAATCTCTTTTTCAAGATGTTCTGGCCAAGACAGGCAGCAGCACAAATAACATGGTTGCAGACATAAAACAAACATAAAATAAGAACAAATTACAGAATTATAAAATATCAAATCATTCTTCAACATTCAAAACATCTACAGCCAGAAGTACCTGCGTCCAAGTCATTTAGATTCACTTTAAATGCGTCCAATGAAACCAGCTGCTGAGATTCAGGTATATATTTATAAATGTTATAATTTAATGAATCGATTTAGAAAAATAATAGTCTACTAGAGATTTCTAAACCTTTGCCAGTTTTGTTAATGGGATAATTAGGGGAAAAAAGTGAGCTCACCCGTTCAAAACGAGTAAAAAATAAAGTTCTGACTGATTGAACACTAGAAGTTGCCATTTCCAACTTCTAATTTACTTTTTTTCTTATTTTTTGCTCTTTTTCTGTTCTCTTTTCTGTCCTGCAGGGCTTTGAAGACCCCAAAGACAAGTGAGTAGTGACTGTATCTCAACATTATTATGTCTTCCCTCTCATTCTGCTCTTTGTCGTATCTTTTTGTCTGTTTGCCATGAATCTGGACGTGTTTCTTACTTTGAAAACAACATCTGTTACTTCATCAGGTTTCAGGTTAGAGATCAATAGATCAGATTACACTGAAGGACTATTTGAACTGTATGAACAAGTCCACAGGACCTGATGACACCTCTGTTTCCTCTGTACATTACATTACATCACATACACAAATGCTACTAAAAAAAGTGGAACACACATTAACATCAGTAGTCGTAAAATGTCATGAGCGACTTAATGTTGTTATTGCTTATGGCTGATGTAAAGACCCATTCTGCTTCCAAGCATAGACGAAGCACAGATGTGACATTAAATCACTGTGCACCTGGTTACTGAGCACATAGAGGATGCTATAATGCCTGTACTGCACAACAAGTACCTGCAGAGGTTTAAAATTCTTGCAGATACATTTTAATACAAAGACAAAAAAAAAGTCTTTCTTTCCTGATGTAGCAGAGTCAGTTAAGCCCTTTCAGAAGTCGGGTCTGCAGGTTTGTATAAGCTCACCTGATATACATCAATACATGAAACGCTCCAGGAAAACACAGGGGGAAGTCAAAATAATGTAAACACCTGGTGAAAAGGGACTTGAATCTTTAATTTAATCGATATTTTGAAGGCCAAAAAAAAAGATCTTAAAGCCCCAGAAAACATATTTTCTCAATAAGCTTTTTACAAAATTTGAGCCTACATGAACACACACTTTTCTGCCAAATTTAGAACAGTTTTGGATATTTCACATGAGAGATATCGGGCTTCTCTCTTGAAACTTGAAGCCAATGATTCGGTTGAAAGTCTGACAGTTGTGGGGCTGTTTGCCACTGTCCATCAAACCTGATGAAGCTGATTAGCCGAGTTTGAGTGGTTAAATCTTAATAAATAATATATATAAGGATGTTTGTTCTTAACTTTAACTTTGATTGTTGCCTATTTAGTCATTTATATTTTAATTTTAGAGAGAAATACTTAAGATTGGAAACCAAGTTTTCAGGGGATTTAAAAGAAAAGAATCGCTTTGCCAATATTACTTCAAATCTTGGTCATTTAAGCTTCAATCAGCAGCTTCAATCAGTGACTGATCACTTTGTCGATGCAGTTTCTGTGTCTATCATTTGTTGTCATGATTTTTGTTGACAAATTAAGTCATTTTTGCAGCTTTTGTGACCGATGCAACCACAAATTTGGGCACAAAGTGATTTATTTTAGTCTTTGGGACTGTAGCGGTCTTCTCATGTTGCTATGGAAACCCAGATATAAAACTCATGATCTCCACACAGGTTTTATGGCCGGCTACTGCTGCGTAATTGGCATTCGTCTTAAGATGACCCACCTAAAGTGTATGGAGTGAAAATAGTCTCAATATTATTTGTAAATGTGTATTCCATGATTTGTAACTGAAAAACAAGATTTGTAACTGAAAAAAAAGATTTGGAAATATTTTACTTACAGACTTTTAACTTCAACTTCTCAGATCGGATCCTTTTCGCTTTCAAAAAGCTTCCTGCGCATACAAATGTCTCGTGTTACGCACGGATCAGGTTACTTTCGCTTTCGGGATTTTGAGACTATTTTAACGCTGGTCCCAGCGCCACAGATTCGTAAATGTATGATGCGTTTAAGTGCTGCTGGAAAACTGGGACATCTGGGCTTTCGGCATATTCGTGTTTAATTTCAGTGGGAAAGACGTTTTTCTAAATAGACAGAATAGCTTGTCACCCCTCGATTAGAGCACATGCATTTACCAACCACAGACTCTATACAGTAATCTATACATGTAAATATATGGTTTAAATAAGCTACTGCTAGGTGGTAGAATTGTTCTGCTGGGAAAACAGCCAGTCCAGGCAAAAAGCGGATGCCGGCTGAACCTACCTCTAACCACCGAGGGGCGACGCTACAATGGTGTTGTGTGGAAGCCCGTTCCCCCGTCGAAATGTGTTTCCCTCCTGTTAGAATTGTGTTTCCCGTAGCATCGCCCCTCGGTGGTTAGGGGTAGGTTCAGCCGGCATCCGCTTTTTGCCTTAGAAAAACGTCTTTCCCACTTTGAAATTAAACACGAATATGCCGAAAGCCCAGATGTCCCAGTTTTACACCAGCACTTAAACGCATCATGCATTTACGAATCTGTGGCGCTGGGACCAGCGTTAAAATAGTCTCAAAATCCCGAAAGCGAAAGTAACCTGATCCGTGCGTAACACGAGACATTTGTATGCGCAGGAAGCTTTTTGAAAGTGAAAAGGATCAGATCTGAGAAGCTGAAGTTAAAAGTCTGTAAGTAAAATATTTTCAAATCGTTTTTTTTCAGTTACAAATCTTGTTTTTCAGTTACAAATCTTGTTTTTCAGTTACAATTCTTATTTTTCAGTTACAAATCATGGAATACACATTTACAAATAATATTGAGACTATTTTCACTCCATAAAAGTGACCCTAAATTTAAGTGTCAGATAGAGATGCTGATGAAGTGGTGCAGTGATTGTCTCATCCAGGATATAAAAAAGACAGAGGAGGGGATGTTTAAACCCAAAGGCAGTCAGTGTTCGAAGAACTGCAGTCATTTCTAAAGAAGTTGTCCTCCTCTCCTCCCATACTCTTCTGTATCTGTGAGTTTGTTCTGACATCACACTGAGCCGGAGCGTCCACGCCGGCAGCCTCGGCTCCGGGCCGCAGCACACATCCTGCTTCTTATGCAGACAGCTTTTGGAGTTTAGAGGAAGCACAGATGAAGCCGCGTTTTCTCATGCTCTGCTAGAAAACATCACTAGATACAATATCGCAGCTTAGTTTGGAAATCTGTGTGTGAGTGGTCTGGTGCAGACAGATGCTTGTTTTTGTCAACGCTTGCACATTTAGTCCATTTATGAGGAGTTAGGGATTAGACTGACTCAGAAAATCAGACCAATATCACACCCTGAATGTTAATCATGACCTTAGGGAGACAATTCAGGAGTGAAAAAGCCTCTTAAGCCGCTACAAAAATTCTTCCTAGCCACTTTAAGGTCTTAATTGCCAAGGATTAAGACATTATTGAGGGGTTCCCTATAGCTTGGGGGTTAAGAGGCCAACTGTGAACCACAATGAACCCGGTTAGTTAGAGTCTAGCCAGGGATGTTTGTTGCATCTCTCCTTCATTTCCTGTCATCTCTCTACTTCCTCAAAATGCCTAAAAAAAGTATAAAACATATATCTGTAGGGATATCTGTATTGTGGATAAGAGTAATTATTTCTGGCTTTTGTCTTTTAAATAATTCCCCATTTCTCTCTTTACTTTGTGTTACTAAAAACATCTCTTAGTTGTCTTCATCACAAGAAAACCGTAATTTACTGTAAACGGTGCGGATCAGTGTCTTCTTGCATCGGGAAACACAATCCATCCACGTGGACATAAAATCTAGATTCATTTAGATTTTTTAACCGATTTAAAACCAGTCTGCTCCGTCTAAGAAGTCTGGGTATTTTGTAGCAAAAATCTGGTAAAAAATAAAAATGATGGTCCTTTTAAAATGAATATTATTTATGTTGTGCTATTAATGTTGTCTCTTTGTTGTTTTGTATTGTAACCTGACTGTTGGTTATTTTTGTTTGTAGAAAAATTGGTGCAGTCTATTTGTTGCTTTCAGTCCTTCATCTCAGTGTCCGCAGGTCGGATCAGCATTCATTATCATCAGCCACTGTGTCTTTTTTAAAACAACCACTAGGAGGCACCAAATTTGAAAATGTTCAATTTTTCTACATTTAACAGTAACCGCAGCACCAATATAATGCACCGTATCCAAGCCAACATGACAATGTTTAAAAGTCCCCTCCAGACATGTTCTGAAACATAGAAAAATACTGCTTTGAATAATAATTTGAGTCTGTTGTGATTTTTCCACAGAAAAGTTCTTAAAATTACATCTAGTCCTTCTCTTTGAAAAATCCATAATCTATGAATGTGCAAATATTGTTTAAGTGGCTATAACTATAATAATAATCTATCAGGGGTCGCATGTAATGATATACAGACAGAGAACGATCACCCAAATCTGCAGCTCTGCTCGGCTTTACAGAGCTTTATAGTGAGTTTCACCTCACTGTTTAGCTGTTCGGCCCACAAAATAAAAACAGAGCTAAAACAGAGTGAATTTTTATACTTATATTCATCAGGGGGACAGAAACATGACTCCAAGTGAATGATAATGTTGCTGGATGTATAAATAAGCAACTGTTTGCTAACAGTTTTACTATATCAACTTAAAAAGTTACAATATGTCACCGTTGCGTTCACAACTTGTTTCTGCTGCCTCCAAGTGGCCAAAAACAAAATCAGTTACTGCAGTAAGTTGCATGTTGCACCACGACTGGCTCAGCACAGACAAACTTTCCTCCTTCAGCAGATGAATGTGAAAACAGCCTTCTAGTGTCAAACTCCACACATACATACAGCCTCACACACTAGCGTAATCACTGTGATGACAGTAGCATGACATCTCCATCAGCCGATTAGTGCTTATCAGCAAGGCCGGAGAATTTCAATCAATGTAAGTGACACTTTGCCAATTCTGATGAACCGGCTCATCAGAGCCTTTTGGGATTAAGGGGAGTGATTTGGTGTTTTAGGTCAATTGCTCCTTTTCACTTTGCATATGATTAGCTAAATGTTACTGCACCTCAGGGTAGGTTGTTAGGGTGACCGACCATACAACAATTAGAGATGATTTGCAGCTGTTCCTAGCTTGTGAAAAGGGAATTAGCTGCTCGGTGGCAGGCATTCAGAGTTTTTCTTAAATGACGCTGAATAGAAAAAGTTTTGCTGCAGTAGGAGTCTGAAGAGCCTTTTCAGACGTCCTGAGATGTAAATGTCACCTGGTCTCATCTTGTGTTATTCAGGCATTTCATTTTCAGGAACACGCAGGAAAACCTAAACCCAGAGGACGAGGTGGACGAGTTCCTGGGCCGGGCCATCGACGCGCGCAGCATCGACCGTCTGCGCTCCGAACACGTCAAGAAGTTCCTGCTCACCTTCAGAGAGCCTGACCTGGAGAAAAAGGTTAGGACGTACACACACACACACACACACACACACATAGTGACACACACTGCCAATATAGCAGCAAATAATTGGCCGTGACAAGCAATCTTCCCCGTGCAAAAAGCTCTCTCCTGCTCGCTCTTTTCTGTCCCTCGAGGAAGTCAGTCAAAGCAAAGTATAACAGAGAAAGGGAGGAACTGGGGTTTAAAGGGGGAAGAGATGGCTGCTAAAGGAAAGAGGAAGTAAACCGCTTCAGACAGTGAAGGACAGGCTGAGAAGAAAGGTTAGAGCTTGGGTCTTTGCAAAAGAGTTTTGGGAAAACGGGAAAGGAGTTGAGTCCTGTTTTCAAGTTTCAATCAAGTGGAGGAAGTGGAGACTTAGATCAGAAGGACTTTATGTGAGCCTCCAGCTTTCTGTGGATGAGATCATCCCTGTGTCAGCCCTCAGTACCTGGACTTGTCTACAGCCTCCTCATCCTGCAGATCCTCAGTTTGATTTTTGATCCCAGACAAAGCAACAGCAATAATACACAGCTACCAGCCGCCGTCTGAGCCTCGCTTCAATCCAGCAACAATACGCAGAGCGGTTTTCAAGACTTAGGGGGCAGGTCCAAGTAGAGCATCAAGTCTATCATCAAGAAATAAAACAATCTTGTTTTAAGTTCTGTGACAATGTTTTTTATTTATTTATTTTTGATAATTCAGTGGGTTTTTAGCCAAAGACGTAGGAGAATTTTCTTAACCATCGCTCAATCTTTTAGCTTTTCTGATAGTTAGCAAAACTAAATACATAGATACATTCAATTCAATTCAGTTTTATTCATATAGCGCCATATCATAACAAAGTTATCTCAGGGCATTTTTTCATACAGAGCAGGTCTAGACCGACTCTTTATATTTACAGAGACCCAACAGTTCCCACCATGAGCAGCACTAGGCGACAGTGGCAAGGAAAAATTCCCTTTTAACAGGTAGAAACCTCGAGCAGAACCAGGCTCTGGGTGGGCGGTCATCTGCCCCGACCAGTTGGGTTGAAGGGGGGGAAGGGGAGAGCAGGAGGAAAGAGAACATACAGCAGCACAGTACAGTTCCACATAGGGATGTAAAGCAATAGTTGTGGTAATGGTATTGATGTTAACATTAACAGAAATAATACTAAGAGCAATATTATAATAGTAATACTAATAATAAGAGCAATAACAGTAAATGGATTCTACTGTACAGCAACAATACAGTATATCAGTATCTGTGGTGTATGTGTCGGACAGTTAGTAATAAGCCATTTTTTTCAACTGTAAAATGTCGAGCTCACTACATATCTTGGTCACAGTTCTTTAATAACCAAATTCTAAAAAATCTTCATCTAAAGTGTGTTCATGTCACAAAACTAATTTCAGCTGATACATTTTTATTGGATATTTATTTTAACTCAATATCGGCCTCAAAAACCCGGTATCATTCAGGCTTGAGTCTCAAGTCCTTGAGTCCAAGTCTTTCAGGTCTGAATGCTGACCATTGAAATGACAGCTATTGAACATTTTCCTTTCAATGCTGTGTTCACTGTGTTTTTTATATAACTGAGACCAAGGCCTTTCAGTGCCTGAAAGGCTTGTCTTGTCTCATGTGCTTTTTTACTGTTCTGGGATTTTACCAGCTCAAAACTTGAGACTTTAAAGTTTTTGCTTTCTAGTCTCAAGTCAAGTCAGATCTCCAAGGAAGCAAGTCTCGAGTATACAACATATCCCAGATTTTGAGAATAAAGAGGAAACATTTTGAGAAAAAAGTTATTTCAAGTATAAAGCCATACATCAAGAATACAGTCCAAACATTTACAAGAAAAGTCAAAAGTCAAGTCTCACAGCAGTCAAGTCCATGTCAAGTGTAAAGTCCCCATTTCTGTGACTTATGTCTGACTTGAGTGCAAGTGTCAAGACTACACTTCTACAACATGTATACGTTGTGTGAAAGTACTGATTCCAAAACATAAGGTTTGTCCCTGCACTGATGTGACCAAGTCAGATTTATTTATTTTTGCATCTTTTTTAGTTTGCTTTCAGAGGGACCGAAAGGTAGACAAGCGTGTTGTCAAATGCTAAAATACAGTTTCATTCTCCTCTTCTTCTCCTCTTCTTCTCCTCCTGCAGTACTCCAAACAGGTGGACTCCAGGTTCGGGGCTTACGTGGCCTGCGCCTCCCTCGTCTTTCTCTTCATCTGCTTCATCCAGATCGTCATTGTGCCGCCGTGAGTCCACACTTTGAAATACTACAGAGTAGACTTTAGGAAAAGTTTCACTCTTCATCCCTTCATAGAAATATGTCACCATTACCAACTCAAACTGTTATGATTAAAAAATGTGATGACAGTAAATTGGCTCCTCTCACACACTGTCATTTTACCAGCAGCAGGCCCAACAGAGACAGATGCTGAAATCATCCATGTGTCCCCTTTATGCTAACAATAGCATCCACTGAGTAATGTATTTTATCTCAAAAGTCAGAAGATGAGAACTTGTAACTACTTCAATTAAATATTAAACGATAAACAGCAAAGTCTGAGTGTTTTTGTGTTAGATTTGTAAAATGTACATGTAATATGACACAGAAAATAATATATTTAAATAACAGGGACAATTTCCCATTTACATAGAAAGTGAGTGTAGCAGGTGAGACTGTTCACAGCTAAAAATCACTGCAGCATGCACTTTGGATGCAACCACTGTACAGTGTTATCATGACAATATGAATGATGGCTAAAACTCCCAAACTATGAGGTTGTAATCATTGGAATTATCCTTAAATGTGCTCGCTGGATTTAAAGAAAAAGAAATGCTGGAGGATAAACACCCTTAAAGGGATTATTTACAACCTGGTTGTCCTTAATATGTCATAATCAATCTATTAAGCATTAATAGATGTTTATTAACCAATATAAATACATTAGTCACATAATAAGGTAGTCATACATCTTTTATAAACAATGTGTTAACGTTAACGTAATCCTTTGGGGCAATTGCGCCTGTGAAAATTACGTCCATTAGAAGTGCTTGTTTATGCCACCGACAGGCTTAGATTGTTGTCTGACAACATTATGGGAAGGATCCCTACAGAGACAGACCGTTTTGTTAAAGAGTAAGATTAGTAAGATTAATTATTGGTCATTCTGACCCCAGAATTTGTAAAAATAGGGCCCAGGTTTAAAAACAGCGGACTTTCCCTTTAACACGTCAGCTGAGGCCCATCTTTCCAAATGTTCGGTTTCTGCCTTTAATCTTCGCAGCCTCACAAATCCTGCACATTGCTTTAGTCCTTACAGTATCTGTCACAAGCTCTTCCGTCTTTAGCCTTACAACCAAACAATTATAAAAGTGAAGTCATTTTCATAACACAAGAAGCTGAATAGATGAGATATAAAAGGGAATATCAAATCAGTGTAATTGCAGCCGAGCCGCAGCCAGATTCAAAAAGCTCTGGCAGATTTTGTCTCGAGGCAAACCCTCCTCTCTTGTTTTATCTCTCCTGCACTCAGACTTTTCTCCCTGCCCATCTCTCATTATTGATCTTCTTTAGCCTGTCTCTTTATTAACCTTTCTCCTCCATCCTCTCACCTCACCACTCCCCTCTCGTCTTTAATTCCTGTCTTTACCTCTCAGCCGTCCTCAGAGACCCTCCTTCCCCGTCCCCCTCGCCACCGCCTCTCTCTCTCCCTGTTTAATCTGTTTTCCTTAATCATTTTCACTGTAGTCACTCTCTCCTCTCTCCTCTGTTTACTGTGGTTTATTATCATTTCCTGTGATGCCCACAAACACATAATGCCTACTTCCATATTATTTTCTTCGACACAAGGTCAAAGACAATAAAGAGAAGCACATTATTACCTCTCAAACTGCGACACAGGCAGCGTATTAGAGAAACAAACAGTAAAAGCAGCCAGAAATAAACATTATATGTATATAATGACACCCTAACTGTGTCGTCTGCAGCTCCAGTCTGATGATCGGCTTCTTCATTACCTGTCTCATTATCCTGACGGCTGTCATGTTCGTCTCAACTGTGTACTGCTGTTTTGGGGTGAGTAGTCTCTGCTTGTGATAATAAAAATAATAATAATACAGATCTAACACATTAGTCTTTTCTTCAGTGATAAGAGGATGGGAGTGATTTTAGGCAGAGGAAGAATATGTATCTGAAAAGTCATCAAGAGCAGAGACGGATTGGTTCTTACTTCTTTATATGGAACTTCAGTATCAGACATCACAGAGATAAATCTGTTAAATCTTTTATCAGGCGGTGGTTTGAAGCTGAGCTCGCTATTGATTTCAGATAATGTCAGTGATCTAGAAATTTAAACATAATCTGCTCTCGACCTCATAGCATAGTTCTTTCAGATTCTTTTTTCTTTCTTTCTTCAGGAGAGTTTTGAACTAAATTCCTTAATTCAAAGTGCAGATGGCACCATTCAACTCCACTTTGACAAGCTACAACTTTGGAAATATTACAGAGAGATTGTTAAAAATACACATCACACACAAGTTTCACTGTCTGTCTAGTTTTTGTGAGTCTAGTTGGTGCTTATCTATAGTATCAACTGAGAGGATCGGTCCACTGTAGGCCTGTATTGAGATTATGCTTCTGGTATTTGGGGTTTTTGTGAGCAAAGGAGTTTTAACAGAGCTATTCAGTTCACACCACTTTAAGGGTGCCGTCACATTAGCGTGAGGATCCGAACGTATTTGCTCCGTCTCCCATTCACTTCAATAGAAGGTGGTGTGAGTGACAAATTCAAGAATGTGTTCCCTATTTTGGTGCCGGATCCAGAAGACTTGCAGGTCAGAGTGTACCGTTGTTCAACTTTGTACTATGAATTTGAACATTGTCTCGCTTTTATAGACTGTTAACAGTGTGTGATGGCTCTGCTCAATATTTATTTATATCACGTCCTTTTTTTGGGGCCAATGTGGAGCAAGTTGGTCCGACAAAGGCTAATAATGATTGTTTAGGAATCTCTAAATATCCGGCATGAATGTAAGATCCTTTGAATTTGATTTGTTAGAAACTTGAAACACACATGTTCTTTTGTCATTTTTGTTTCAAAACTTCAGCTGTGTATTTGCTGCCTTATCAGGCAGTGTGGAGGTACCAGGCACCGTGTTGTCCACACGAGATTAGAAATCAGCTAGTCAATCAATTAATCAACAACTCGACTGATGATTACATTTTTTGCGCTGTCTCATTATTTTGTAGTATTTCTCTTTTTCACAACTTTCTGAAAAATGTTTGACTCGTCCTTCCGTTTTATAGAAACAGCAGTGAACATGTGGGAGGCTTTCACTGATATTTCTGTATTTGTATTTTTGTGTGTGCGCATCATATTTTGTGCAAACGTGGATGCGTAACTGAGCACACTTTAAGACAACAGAAAGGGTGATGACGCCAAAGAGCAGAGCTCACCAGACAAACCTCAGGAGGCTTGACAATTTGCAATGACATCTCAGAAAGAAACCTCCCTAAAGTGGCCCCATGTCATACCCGTCGAACTTTAGATTTCATACATTTTTTGTTGGTGTCAGATTATTTATAACATAATGGTGATGAATGCTGGAGGGGCCCCTGTGAATGTTTGCCTATAGGGCCCCAACAGACTCTAGAATGGCCATTGCATATTATCTGCATCTTCAGCCATTTTTCTTGCTTTCTATTCATAATGGAATAATGCTGCCTTCCTCTACTTTTTGTCAGCATTGAGGACACAGCCATCTTGTTTGAATAAACTTTTTTTCCCCCCATCCATTTCCGGCTCTTACCGCCTGCCGGCAGGTCATGGGGGGACAAAAGAGCAAAGTGGAGCTGCTGTTGATGGTTTTTACTGATGAGTCATGGCTCTGTTTAAAAAACAAAAACAAAACCCTCTTCTGTTTGTACATCTATCGAACTTGCAGAGAGGATTTTTGGTGTCAGTGTTCTCATCAGATATTAGATAAGATAACCAATGGTGAATGGTGTATTTAGTGGCTTCAGATGAAAAGGAGCAGACTTAGGTGAAAAATAAATCAAATCAGATTAAAACAAATATTCATTGACTGAATTCTTCTCTCTCTTCTCTATCTGTACCATCACTCACTCCCTCCCTTGTCTGTCTGTCCTCCTGTTTTCCCGTGGCTCCCAGCTCTTCCCAGTCCCTCTGCAGACTCTTTCTAAGAGGATAGTCCAGTCCAGACTGAACAGCACTCTGGTGGGCGTCTTCACCATCATCGTCGTCTTTCTTTCTGCTTTCATCAATATTGTAAGTTCTTACTTAACAGAATTCCCAAAAGAGTCATAATTTTCTCCTCATAATACAAATGTCCAAAGCACTGATCATTTTGTTACTTACTGAAAACAACTTATGTTTCATAAAAACATATTTTATTTATTCTGATTCTCCTCCGGCGTGTCCTTACTGACCTTACCGTTCAGTTCACCTGCAGCAGCAGCGACCTGCGGAGCTGCATCAAGGCGGAGCTCAACATCAGTCTGGACAGCGTGAACATCTGCCACGCCCGCCTCCTCAACTACAGCCAGGAGACACAGCACAGTCCCTGCGGAGACGACGCCCTCATCTGCAGCTTTCCTGAGGTACAGGTGTGCCTTGTTCTCTGTGTGTGTGTGTGTGTGTGTGTGTGTGTGTGTGTGTGTGTGTGTGTGTGTGTGTGTGTGTGTGTGTTTGTGCAATGAACATTATGCAAGCAAGATTAATGTGGCAAGTTTACTGCAGTAAACTGAGGCTTTTACAAAGTTGTCTGAAGCAGTAAAGCCAATTCATTTTAAGCATTTCTGCAGGAAAAAGAATCACCATTATATGTTTGGGACTAATTATGTTGATCAAATATATGTGTTGCAAATGTTTAGGCAGCCTCATTCTTCAAAGGAGACTTGAGTGCTGCTGCAAGTCTGGCACAGAAGCATAAAATGCCAGCAGGACAGAACGACAACTTTAACTTACATTACATTATCTAATCATAGATGTAGCTTCCTGCTGTGTCCAGTGGTGTAATCAAATCAGCTTTCCTGGCATCGTGCAAAAATGTGCTGCATATTCTAGCAGTCAAATTCATGAGTAAAATGAGGCAAAATGTTCTTTTTTTCTGTCTGAACATCAGGTGAGAACAACAGTGTGGCTGTAAAGTAATACCTCAAGTACTTTATTGCTGTTTGGTCTGTTATAGTGAAGCACTTGTAATTGTATAATTTAAGATTTCAATGTGATTCTTCTTTAACAAGTGATATAATGTTAGCAGAACAAATGGACGCTAAGTGAGGGTAATTGCAGGTATAAATGTTAACATTTTGGTTTGCACAGTAATGCTTAAATTAACAGTTAAGTAGTCAAAATTGTGGGTTTATCGGGTGTTTTATAATACCCCTGGATGTGACTCATTCAGTCAGAACCGTGTGTTACAGAATATAAAGCTTGACTACCAAACGTAAAAACAAATGTACCTTTCCTAACGTCCTCTCTCTCCATATTTCCCCCTCAGTACTTCTCGTGCTGCGTGCTGCTGAGCCTGCTGGCCAGCTCCGTCTTCCTGCAGGTCAGCAGCATCGGTAAACTCTTCCTCATGCTCTTCATCGAGCTGCTCTACCTCCTCATCATGGAGGTGCCCAAAGTGAGCCTCTTCGACAACCAGGACCTGCTGGTGATGGCCAACGCCATCAACGTTTTGTGAGTTGCTTTATTACTGCTGTGTGTGTGTGTGTGTGTGTGTGTGTGTGTGTGTGTGTGTGTGTGTGCGTGTGTGTGTTTCAATCGTTGACCATGTGCAGATGTTCTCACCTCTGATTGGCTCTTCTCTGTTCCTCCCCTCACAGCGAGCACATGAATGGAACAAGGTGAGACTGATGGCAGCTTCTATTACCACAGAGACCCGAAGCATCACCTCTGTCATCTGATTAAGCTAACAGCATCATTATGTGCTGGCACAAATGTAACTATAATGACCTGCTGGCAACAGATGCTAGCGCTAATGAGCCAAGATTTAGAGGGCAGCTTGTTTTTGTGTCACAGTGTTCCTGCAAAGTACATCTTTACACCCATACAGTATAACTTTATGTACCCTAACCCTAACACTTGTATGTTAAGTAGTTCAGTACTAATGTGTGTGTGTGTGTGTGTGTGTGTGTGTGTGTGTGTACGCTGACCTCCAGCTGTGTGGCGGACTCCAAGGTTCCTCTGAAGATCATGACCCCGGTGGTCATCACTGTCTTCGTTCTCGCCCTCTACCTACACGCCCAGCAGGTGGAGTCCACGGCCAGGCTCGACTTCCTCTGGAAGCTGCAGGTTGGTCTGTGTGTGTGTGTGTGTGTGTGTGTACATGTATAACTCCATTTAGGGAACAAAAAGCAGGTCCCCACAATGTAAATCATTAAAGTTTAGGGTTAAATTTAGAGTAGGTCTCCAGGGAACTAATGTAAGTTAATGCAATGTGTGTGTGTGTGTGTGTGTGTGTGTGTGTGTGTTTTGTTGGTTTAAAGATCCAAGACTCTTTTAGGGAACGCTACATAATGATGCCATCAGGAAAGGCGATGTTCTTCCCGTCTCCTTGGCCAATTTGTGGCATGTTTTCTTACAACTTGACAACTTCTTGGTTGTCAATCAGCAAGAAAAGGATACAGGCCTTACCAGAACTCTGGCGAGCTCGACTAACTTTCTGCTGTTGACCCACTCGACAGCCTGGCCGGTCCGGCTCGGTCACATCCGCTCCAGTCCTCCTGTTCCAACAACCGCTCGCTGAGCTTGGCGTCAGTTTCAGGTCATTTAGGTTGACAAATCGACGCTGACAGAAACAAAAAAACTTCAGGGATGAAAGCTGAGTTATCACTCAGTGTCCATCAGGGTCTCAACGACAAGTTGCTCTTTGCATTCATTTGCAGTCCGCTACTCTCATGCGTCCATATTCCACTCTCGCACACTCTTTTCTCGGGCATCTTTCTCAGGCCGGCTCATATTACGTAAGGGCAGCCCTCTTGAGATTGACGACCACTCAAAAAAGACAAATGACAAACTGACTGTGAAAATAGTTATTATAGGACTTTATTATAGGACTAATCCTCTAAAAATCCATCTTTTGAGTATCACATACTCTCCTGCTGTAGGATCAAAAGGTGGCTCTGAAACGTTTGTATCTTGCTCCCTCATGGAGGATGGAAAGAAACTGCTAAATAGCGTGATGCAGAAGTAGTGTATCTAGCCTTGTTGTGAAGAAACTGAGTGTTTGGAACACACTGAATGAAGGTAGAGAAGTGGATTATGCTGCAGGAGTGGTTTGAGAAGTCTCTGTGGACATTTTGACACTTTTTTTGGGGTCTTCATTGGAATCCGTTGTAAATGTCATTATGTCATGGGCTACTGCTGTTCTCCCCAGTGAAGGAACAAGCTAAAAACATTTCAGAGCCACCTTTCAGGCCTGCAGGGGAGAGTGTATGGCAGTCAAATGATTGTCAGTGAAGTATTAATTCAGTAATCCAGTCGAATAAACAAGTTATTTATCTAGAAAAACTGAGCTGCTGGAGGGGTCTTTATTTTCCAGCTCACTGCTGTCAATGATGGTTAATAATCTTCGTCCAAGAGTCTTCAGTCACGCTGTGCGAGGCTGTAATGCTCTTTGTAAAGAAAACCAAATTGTAAGGAGGATAAACGTTTAAGTCCAAAGTTTGTTTCATCCTTAGCAGTCATGGTGGAGTAAATGTAAAAACTGGACAGAGGGTGGTGTCAGAGTAACCATAAATAGAAATAAGTGTCTGCAGTAGTAATTGTGCACCCTCATTGACAGTACATCCCATTATCATACCCTCTTGGAACCTTAAATGTCTGTACTAAATTTAGTTCCAATCCATCTCGAGGATGTCAAGATATTTCACTGGATAATTGAACTGCTGGTGGCGCTACATTAAAAGTCAAGGGATCACCAAAGTCATTAGGATTCATCGTCTTGGGAGCATAAATATCTGTACCAAATTTCATGGCAATCCATCCAATAGTAGTTGAGATATTTCACTCTGGATACTCCATGTGATTCTCTTTTTATTTACCTTAAGTACATCCTGTCTAATTTCTGTATTGAACCCCCCGACAGGCCACAGAGGAGAAGGAGGAGATGGAGGAGCTGCAGGCCTACAACCGACGCCTGCTCCACAACATCCTGCCCAAAGACGTGGCTGCCCACTTCCTGCAGCGCGAACGGCGGAACGACGAGCTCTACTACCAGTCGTGCGAGTGCGTGGCGGTCATGTTCGCCTCCATCAGCAACTTCTCTGAGTTCTACGTGGAGCTGGAGGCCAACAATGAGGGAGTGGAGTGTTTGCGGCTGCTCAACGAGATCATCGCTGACTTTGATGAGGTGAGATGTGAACAAATCGAGCTGGAAGTTGCGTCTGCGTGTGTTTGTGTGGATGTTAATCTGTGGCTTCCACTGTGTGATCTACTGATGTCAGTGGAGCTTTATGAGACATATATTGTTTCCCAGTAAAATCAGGAGAAGGTTGGTTTCTGTCTGATTTTAATCACTTAATGCATGCAAAAAAGAGAGACTTATACTACATTATACAGAGTTAACACTTGTTATGCTGTATGACGGCATATCTAACAAAAGTTTATTTACACATCCAGTAGACACGGAGCAACATTAGCATTCATTTGGAGTCATGTTTGTTTCCACCTGGTGAATGTTAAATCGGAGATTCACTCTCTTTTTATCTCTGGTTTGGTCTCCTCCAACTCCTGAAAAATATATCTCTTTAGCCGCTATATGCTCCACTATGTTCACCAGCTAGTCTCCATCCTTTCTGCAGTATGATCAACATTAGACAGAGTGATTTGACTTAATATGAATATCAAAAATATTGATTAAATGCACGTTTCAGAACTAAAACTCTAAGACTCTTTAAATATTTTGTACATTGCTTTTTGCTACTAGAAAATCAATAGGAAATTTGGAGCTCAAAGAATACGCTTAACTTATCAACTAAGCACTGGATCCAATGAACTTGAACCCAAACTCTGCTATAAATAGAACTTTATAGATTAAATCTTCCCTCTCCTGCCACCATTAGATCATCAGTGAGGAACAGTTCCGTCAGCTGGAGAAGATCAAGACCATCGGCTCCACCTACATGGCGGCCTCCGGGCTCAATGACTCCACATACGACAAGGCCGGGCGCTCGCACATCCGCGCCCTGGCTGACTACGCCATGAGGCTGATGGACCAAATGAAATACATCAACGAACACTCCTTTAACAACTTCAAGATGAAAATAGGTGAGCTGCAGAAAAGAAAGAAGGTGCTACTGTTGCTCAGGGATTTTGTACATCTGACAGGGATGCAGATTGGGTGAGAGTTGGACCTGAAGAGATAATTTCCAAACTGATATACAGTATATCTAAACGCTGAATGATTAATATCATTTTGTCTAAGTCCTATGTTTGTTTCCTTTCTTAGGTCTTAACATTGGCCCTGTGGTTGCCGGGGTGATCGGGGCCAGGAAGCCTCAATATGACATCTGGGGGAACACGGTGAACGTGGCGAGTCGTATGGACAGCACAGGTGTACCGGAGAGGATCCAGGTGAAGTGACACTGCACTGCAAAAATATTCATTTTACCTAGTAAAGAGCTATAAAATCAAATACAATTCTGCTTTAATTTTAGAATTTTTTTTAGATAGTTAGATAATGGTACTTTACTTTTGAAATGCACATTATTTTTTTCGTCAAGAAAAAACTGTAACTGATACACAAGTTTTTATACATCCTATCACTTAAATTAACGCTGATAGTTTTGAACAGTTATCTGAGAGCCACATCAGCTTGATGACAACAAATAAGTCCACTCAACTAAACAACTGTCACTGAAAATCAGCCTTTGTTAGAAATAAAAAATTGCATTCTCTCAATATTAATTTGTCTTATGCTTTCTTGTCTGAAACAAGTCAAAAAACATTAAAAACAAGTGGAACATTCTCAGTCCTACTGGCAGAATATTCACTTAGTTTAGGAGAAAATTAATGTTAAGACTAACAGCATTTGCAGATCTTAGGACTGCTGTTAGTTTAGTTTTGCCATCTTGGAGTTAAACTCCAATCTATTTTGGTCAAGAATTAGAAATTCATCTAATGTAAGCTCTGCAAAACTGCCTTTCCGACATGGCCAACGGCTGCATTTAGAAAAAAAGTCGATTCAAGTTAATGAAAAATGTTAATTAAAAATGGCCATATTGGTTTTGCTCTATCAGATGTGAAATCATTAAAGCTTAATAACTCACAGCTACTTTGAACACAGATGGAACTTTAATTTCATCTCATTTCTTCTCCACTGCACCTTCTGAAAAACCATTTACGCTAGAGCAAATATGAACCACTGCTTCCTAATGAACATGAAAGTGACAAAGCAACAGCACGATTATGCCGTTAACACTAGGATGTAACCGCTGAGATTTCATCTATTTTGTGGATGATAATATTCAGTGTTCACATACATACAAGTGGAAAAGAGCTACTTTAGATACTTTACACAGTATCTAATTTATGTCTGTAAACCATGCAAAATGATAGATGAAGCATAAATAAATTATAATATTAAATTATTTTTATCTTGCACTATATTTTTGTAGCTTTTTTTTTTATTTTTATTTTTTTACCTAGAACCAAATGGAAAAAAGCTATTGAAAATGAAGATTTAGCTCAACAAGCGTACTGTACCTGTAATTTTTGACCAAACATAAGCTCTTGCTAGGCAAAAAAATGGACCAAGTCTCCAAAAAGGGACAAATATAAATATACAAATAAAACGCTTAACATGTAAATAGGTGGTATTATAGTTTAATTTGACTTTTAACTCGTATTTTAAGTGGTTATCACTGAAGAACTGTACATTTCTATTGGGACCCCTGTCATTTTTTCCCCTGAATTGGGGTTTCTGGGAGCTTTACATTTTGGTGAATTGACAAAATGATAAGTCAGACGTGTAGCTGAATTTGTGCTGGTAAAAAAAAAATAAACCTTTAACGTTTAACTTTTCAAACAAGTTTAGCCCCGTTTTTAACGCAGACATCTAGACACCTTTTGACCTGCAAACCAAATCAGTGCTGACTGGGAGTCATTAGGTGCTAAATAATAAATACAAAGAAAAGTGGTAAATATGAACCACAATAAAGCTGTCCACTCACTGTCCCTTCCTCCCTCTGTCCTCAGGTGACCGCAGACCTACACCAGGTACTGAGCTCCTATAACTACACACTAGAGTACAGAGGTGTGGTCACAGTCAAGGGCAAAGGAGAGATGATGACCTATTTCCTCACCGGTGGACCTTCTAGCAGTTAACCCCAACTAAGTATACAAATAGACACATTGGGGTAGGCGCCTTAACCCCGCCTCTGACATACCGAGCAGGCTCACGGACCTCTGATAGCCTACGGCGGACTGAGACTGACTGAGACGTCCCTTCTCACAGCGCCGATCCTTTCCTAAACCTACTGAGGCCACAATAGGGAAGGAGAAAGTTCATCCTAAAGCTCAGCCTGCGGAGGACACTATGAGTGGGAGAGGCCTAGCTAGCCTGAATCTGCCATTGAGACCAAAGATCAGTGCGTAAAGACAGATTTTGCCAGCTGTGTGAGTCTAGGTCCTAAAGGAAGAATGCTCTGGAAGAAATTTTATTTGCTTCAATCTGCCAGACTTTTTTGAGGGTTTTCGGACAAACCTGCAGGAGGACATGAACTACATCACTTCCTGTCTTTCTCTCTGCCTTTCTCCTGCTGAAGTATATATGTACATGTAAAACGCAGACGGTTTTATGTGTATGTATATGGTTTTATGTACTGTATGTAAAACACATCTTGTCCATGTTGTCGTGATACAGGTACAAATCTCTGGACACTCAGCCAGCACTGCAGCACTATCCGTCCTTGTATCAATATCTGATCACGTCAGTAATTAACAGATCGATGGAGGCAGTTAAGTTGTGTGAAGGTCCCTCAGAGTTTTTCTTTTTTTTTTTTGTAAGAGCAGAGAGAAAACGCTCCACAGTGTTTACAGAAAGCTTCCCGTCAGACGTATAAATTCACAAACTCACACTACAGTATCAACAGCATACACACACACACCAAACACAAAGAGGATGTCAATGAAGAGCTTTTTTCTAATCTTCGACATTTTGTATTTTGACTTCAGAACACCAAACCCTATCAGATATTTTAAGATTCTATATTTTGTACATTGATATATTAGAGATCTATCTATAAGCACCAATGTGTATTCAGATGTACATACTGTATCACTCTCATGTTGGGATTTCAGAAGTCCTCACTGATGTTGCCTGGTCTTAGCGTAGCGCCACAGCTGATGTACCATTTAGCCTCAGCAGATCGACGCCCCCTGAACCCCAGTTTTTCTTGCTCTTTTCACCAAATTGAGCATTTTTCGATCTGCAGGAAGTCAACCGTTTGCTGATTAGATGGCGTTTCTGATGATTTCCCTTCGCTAGTGTGTTTGAATCTCGCGGTGAGATGGAAGCGTCAAGCCGAGTGAGTGCACTCTTTGACTGACAGACTAGAGGACGGGAACGCATCAGTCTTTTTGCACTCCAGTGCTTTCAGCCGTCCACCCCTTCCTGCATCGCTCCACACCCCCCTGTTGCTTGCTCAATCAGATGGTACGACCCAATGAATGTCCAATGATCTCCGATGAGGCCTTTAATATGAACTATATACTGATGACGGTGATGATGCTCATCCTGTGGACAGGGATAGACGATGCCCATGTGGAAATGTGCCCTTTTAACTGCAGTTTTTTGTTTCTTTTCTTATCAGAGCAGTTTTCTTCAGTATTACAGCATTATTCAGCATGTCATCAGACAAACTGTCTCTAACCTAGCAGTTTCATAGATTTTAGTGATTTTTTTGTTTTTTGTGATGTTATTACCAAACATTACAGCTGGTTCTGTTTGTCTTGGCTGAGTCACAGAGTACAGTAATCAGTAAATGTCTGGACAGAGTGTCAGGTTTTTACCTGAGAATAGTGAGGAATATAATAAATTTGAGACCGCTAGCTAGACCAAAATCATCAATGTGTTGGTCCATCTCTCGATACTTTCTCACTTCCTTACTCTCCTTGTGAAGACATAATCTTTTAAAACACTCTAAACACTTTAGTTTTTAGCAAATGTTACTCAAACAGGAGCAAAGAGAGCATTTATTGGGACTATTTGTTTATTTAATACACATTTGGTGCACTACGCTAGTGAGTTTTTACTGAACCAGGACGCTGCGTTCAGGATTGACTCAAAAGGAACTACAATGTATGGAGGCTTGACTGTGCCACTGAAATGAATTACGGTAAATAAATTTGAATTGAAATGATGCATAAAAGACTCTTCAGTAAATAATGAAAAGATAATTAAACATTAAAAAGAAAATTAATACTTGAGGACCAACTGCTTACACATCTTTAAATTAAATTGATCCAGAAATAGAAACTGTAAATGCTAAAGCAGGAAACAAATGTATTGCTGAATGGAATATGTCAGGCAGACACATCAATACATGGAATTACAAAAAGTTACATTTAAGAACATTTTTAAAATAATTTTGTAGCTCCATTTAAAAACTAAATTATTAATTGATAATTTAAAGTCAGAATTAGGAAATAGATTATAAATTTATAACGCATAATTTAAATGCAAACATAATTAAACAAGTTATAATAGCTTTTTAAAATTTATCAATTTATTAATTGATTTTAATTAATCAAGGTAAGGGTTGATTCCGATGGCACACTCTGGAGCTCTATAAGTGTCCATGTTTATGGTAATGGTGGAACCTGTCACCCAGTGCAATGGTGTGGCTCGTTGATGTGTTGTAATAGTTGTTGGACAACAAAGGAGCTCGTTTGTGGGATCAATTCACTGATGATTTTGGTCTTTTCTTGGGATAATATATATTGGCACCAGCCTTAACCTTTGAATGTTGGTGGTTTTGCTTTTAGTTTCCCGTTTTAAAAGAAAAAAGATAAACTTGGTGCTTAGTCCAAATGTTTGCTTTGAGTCTGTTGGTTGAAAATAAGATTGCACTGGTCTACTCTGATGGTTTCTGTTTTGTTAATGTACTGTACTGCTGCAACCATTATCTTCACACACCACTACTTAAACTTTAAGTGTTGTCCCATTTCACTCTTTGAATGCAGAGCCATTCTACGCCCATGTGAGCCCCTTTTTTCTACTGCTTATTGTGCAGGAGTGTGCCATTAGAAAACACAAGGGGTTGGCGAGAAGACACAGCTCAGAGAGGAGGAGTGCAGCTATGAGGTGCCTGAGAGAGAGAGATAATTTCTACGGTTTAAAGAGTTCGAGAAGCGCACCTCCTTTTCATTTCTACAGCTGAGGATCCTCGTGATGAATCTGATAAGAAGACAAGTTGAGGCAGCATCTGTGACAAAAACAGCTTCAGAGACAAAACCGTGGGTTGTTTTTGTTGTCATGCCAAACACTATGCTCTTTTTTTCTTCTTTATTTTTTTTTTTTTTTTACAGTCAAATAAACTCCTGAGATGTTTCACAGGTACGACATGATTTCACCTGGATTCTTTTCTGCATCATCTGCCTGTGTTGTCAGCTCACTAATGGATTTAGATGAATGCCTGTTTACTTTGTGCAAGCTGTCGTCTCAGCATACTCGTATAGAACCAAAGCTCTTCTTTTATCCATTACAAGACTTCCAACACACACTATATGGCCAAAAGTGTGTGGACAGCCTATGGTTAGGGCAGCATACAATATTTTAGATAATGTTGTGCTCCAACTTTATGGCAACAGTTTGGGGAAGACCCTCTCCTGTTTCAACATGACAATGCCTCCGTGCACAAAGCCAGGTCCATAAAGAAATGTTTTTTGAATAACATGCTCAACCATCACATATGGGTGTAAAGCTTGGATGTCTGCAAACTTTTGGCCATATATCTATTGGAAGTAAGACGCTTTTATTGAGAAACTACCCCCCTTTTAAAGCTTTCTTATGCAACAGTGTTTAAAAGCCCTTAGCATGAGCTGGCATTGTGCTTAAATTTGGGATTCGTTTTACGTGTTTGTGTGGCTCACCAATAGATGGCAGCAGCACTACATCACTAGGTTTGTACACAGGGTCCTGTCTTTTTTTCATCATGATTACTGTTTATACATGATGGAAGAGATGGAAGCAAAATGCTAATCTGCTGATTAGCACCCTGAGTGTTACTTCATCCATTACAGCTTTAATATCTATATTTATATAGAAGTCAAATCACTGGCCATTACACTGAATAAGAATGAATTAGGGTCTTGCTTAATAGTTAATTCAATGACTCGTGATATGCATTTTAGACTCATTTAAATTAAATTCTCTCAATTTAAATTGAGCATCTTTGGACAAAGTTTAAGGATGTGAAGAATAAAAGGCCACAGTAATGCAGGCAGTAACCACAATAGTGTTTACTTGGCTTTTCTCAGGGGAACTCAAGCACATGTTGGAGCAAACAAAATCCTCAGACTTAATGATTTTGACCTTTTTTCAACAGCCAACCTGTGAGCCCTCGACTGAGTGAGCTCTGCCACAAAAACATTATCATCACTGACATTCACTTGAAGCATTTTGAGTTCAAATTGTGCTTCAAGTAGTCGGCAATTTACACCTGTAGTACCCATTTGTCATTACAATTGACAAACTTCCTGCTCAGGAAAAAATATATCCCTGCTCCATTAATCTACATCTGGAGGAAATTGCTGTTCCTTATGAGGTGCCCACAAATAACATCAATTCTAATCATATTCATAATACCTCTAGTGACATTACTACAAAAAAAGACAAAGAAGTGCTGCCTGAAGTGTTTCAGCTGCCACTGAATCATGAGGCAATCTGTTGCTTGTTGTTGCTCCAAAGAGAATGGGAATTAAACTAAAGTCAGCAGTTTTACTGCATTTAGCAGCTGAAACTCCAATACTCATTTACCATATGCTGGAGGCTCCAGCCTCCAAGGTTAGATAAATGTTTTCTTTAAATTATAAAGGACTTGGATCAGATATCCTTCTTATTACAGGATACTTTGAATCTTCTAATCTTTTTCATAATTCAGTTTTTTTTTCACAGTTACAGCAACATGAAGATCTCATCAAATGCCTCATTAAGCCCCGGCAGTGCTATTAAAAAAGACCACATAAAATCTTTGTTGAAGAATGGAAATCATTGTAATGACACAGATTTTTTTTTAATGTTCGATGTTCCATAGCTGAGCTCAGAGACGATACAAGAGTAGACATGACTGAAGAGGACCAGATCACATTATGATGAATCAATGTGTCTCAGTGTGACTCAAGCACTTCTGGTCTAAATCCAGTGTTCCAACACATTTTCCATTTCATATCAAATACTGAATTTAACATTAGATAGAATTGTTCATAATATGTTTGTATTCTAATCATGACAGGAACTTTAAAAAGGTGTGATATTACACTCTAGTGTAAAATAACACAAATTAAAATGTGAAATATTTGTACAACACATACAAGCAGTTCAGCATTTCAATTCCCAAGCTTTAAGATCCGGAAATGATCACATTCATTTTTCATACTTGGATAAACAAGTATAAAAGCCTTGAATTTTACAGTTTCTATTTTACGCAACACACCCACACTACACGTTTAATGTAACTGCTGTGGAAAAGGAGAACATGAACTCACACAATGTGAACAATCTGAGCCAGTGAAGCTCGGTTGAGATCCATTCAAGTCTGAGCCATATTGTGAAAAAGAGCTATTAGGTCATGTAGGTGTGGTATTGCTGTTGAAAAGCAGGGAACATTCAGAGAGCACGATGATGAATCATACGAAGCTGAAGTGTTGCAGTGGTCCCCTGACAGATCTGTAGTGCAGATGCCAGATGGACAAGGAGTGGAGCTGCGTGGCTATACTCCTTTTTATTTTCACTTTTAACTTCTTCCAGTAAGAGAGAGATTATTTAAAAAACAAAATACATTATGACAATCTTGGCACAGCTACTCATGAACAATGAACAATAAAGGCATGACTCAATTCTCTACTCTTCTCCATTTGTTTGCTATTTATTTGTTGGGATGGTGCAGGAAGCCAGGAAATCTTTCCGTAATTCCCTGAACAAATCTCACACTGCCTAATAACAACGAATGTAGCATCTCCAGACTGTAATTATGTTAAATGTGAACACTGCTAATATGCATTACATAGGCAGAGAGTGAGAGACTTTGTGAGAGTTTTTGTCTTTATAAGTGGCAGACGCAACCATGTCTGAACCGTGGGGCTTGGTGGGAGGAAAAGCACGCCACAGGCTGCTCAGAAGATCCGAGCCGCCTCTGGCCACGACAACACAGCTATGCATCTTTACTGCTGCCAACACAGACCTGTTTATTAACATAGTCACTTGACACCGGCATATGCTTGAGGCTGTGTGGGTGAGGAAGTAGGGTATAAATGCTAACAGGCTGTTTGTGTCTACTGGAGCAGGAGTTACTTCAGAAAACTAGGCACCAGTCTGCGTAAAAAAAGATGGAGCAATCATAAAACAACAAATTAAACTAATAAAATCTGTATAAATCTTCATTGACCACATGTCACTGAACAATCAGTCAATAAATAAATAGAAAAATTAACTGTCTACAAAATGACAACTATCTGCAACATAAGCTATGATCATTGGTTCCTGAATACAGAATACACCAAACTGAAATGCAGGCCACACACACAAGGCAGCATTGCATAGTTTTAAACCTAGACCTAAACCAGAGTCCTGCACCGGGTCAGGTACATCGTGCAAAAAGTGCATGTAATGGGTAGAGAAAAAAAAAACATGCAACATTAACTGGATGTGGGTGACATATATGGGAGAGAGGAAAAAAAACACAAACTGAACAAGAAAATGAAATGAATGTCCAGTCTTGCAGACTTTTTATGTTCATCCCTCCTAAAGTAATTTTATCAGTTTTAATTGTTTACAATTACACTGAACATGATTTGTTTAAATAGTAAAATGCTTTTTTATTTCATCCGTATGCTGTTAAACATCCGTTCAGCCTTCAGCCAAACCCACATGGGTTGTGGCCAAGCTCAAGGAAATAATAGGGCTGGGTATTGAACTTCAATAATGTTTGGGTCCATGTGTCTGTAGCTCAAGTATCGAAGACTGTTAAATGCCAAAAGCTGTCATCAAATGTCTGGTCAAATTCTTAAGGGCAACATACACTACATCCAATACGCATTAAAGCACCTGCTATGTAAGCCTGTGCTCCGGTGACTTGTCAGAATACACCACTGTCCTATTTTCCAGCTAAACAGAAAAAAAGATTTTACATTCCTTAAAGTGTTAAAAAAGTATAATTTTGGTGTTGGTACTGGAACTCTGGTACTGGAAGATATCGGATTTGTAAGATACATAGCCTGTGCATTTGGTTATAATAGGGGTTGTATGATATACGTAACAGGAGGGTTCTGATACTTAGCCTTGCGGGTGCAGAGAGAGTATGGGTTTGCAAAACTGGACATATGAAGGACTATGACCTAAACTATGGCTGCACTGAAAGAAAGTAAAAGTAAATATCTTCATCAGACACTGGTGGGGAGTAGACAGCTCGAAAATCAATCCAATCTGTTCCGTAAATGATTGGGGCTGCAGCAGAGTTTCCTCCAAGTCCACACTGAGATCTGTCACTGTCCACTGGTGCTGGGATGTAGTCAACACTACTGTGGTGCTGCAAGATTTGTGGATTGTTCTTTTGTTTCCACTTTGTCCCCAGACTGGTCAGTGCCATCTCCGCTGCATTTCCGGGGGGTGTGCGAGACATCCGACCGAAGGTCCGTTTGTCTGTTTAAAGTTTGTGTTTAAAGTTTTTGTCAGACGTTGTAGTCTGGCGCTTTTCCCAGCGGTTGCCTCAATCTGATCTGCAGGGTCATGAAGGCCCCCACTGCCACATGGAAGAGGATCTGCCACATGTTTCTCAGTTCATACAGATACATGTTAGACAGACAGATGAGTGCAAACGCCAGGAAGGACTTACTGTTTCTCCAGACAGAGAAGTAGGCAAACAGGTAGCACTGAAAGAGAATGGCAGAGAGGAATTTGAACGCTGCACACTTTGACTGACATTAACCAGTGACATATTTTCATCATTAATGTCCTTCATGGGACAATAAGTCTGCTCGGTAAGTAAGAAATCCCATCTGATAACTTTGTTCCCCCCATCAGTCTACCAATTTGTGGTGCTCCATTTAGTATCAGGAGCTGCACAAAAGGAACTGATGAAAATGTTTTAGAGAAGGTAGTGGGGTGAAAGGCATTGAGCTTTTGCTAATGTTAGTCTAGCTGACAAGCTGCTGAGCTGTAAAGTGCAGGGCTGTTAGTCAGCCAGTCAGCCAGTGATGGGCTGCTCTTACCGCAGACTATCACTTACCTGATACAGACAGGCTGCTGTGCCGAGGAAGAAGGCAATCACATAATTAAAGTCTTCATCGTCATTCTGCAGACAGGAAGAAAAGGGATTTTTTTTTAGCACTAATCATGCATGTCTAGACAAAGCATCAAGAAACCAACATGACAAGAAAATTCAGAGGTTCCTATATGTATTTATTTTTTATTTAGTCTCATTTAGTTTAATAGAATATGATGTGACATTGACACTTTCAAGGAACAGAATGGATGCCATATCTGCCATATACATAACCGATTCGTTTTAGCAGTTATGGTTACTATTACATTGTTTGGTGATGTTGCAAAAACAAAGTCAGACAGGGCAGGAAACACAAGTAGTCAGACAATTAGTCCGATTATCTAAACCACCACTTTATTTGGAGGTGAAACCAAAAGTAATGTCACTAATAATCCCTCATTGCATAAGAAAACAGTGCACACACAACTACACTGACACAGGACGTCGAGCACGGAAGTCGGTCTGGAAACTGTGATGAATGTTTACATTGGAAAGTTGGGGTAATCATTTTACAGTTTGCCTTCATTTTCTCTTCCAAATAAGTTTGACTAACCTGGTAGTTTGTTTGAAACCTGTCTGATCATCTGACTGCTTGTGTTTCTTGCCCCGTCTGACTTTTTTTTTTTTTTTTACCAATGTCACCTTCTTCCCAGATCTCAGGAATTAACTTAGGTTTGTTATTACCAATACAACAGACAGCCAAAACTATGAGGTTTCCCTTTAACAGAAACTGAATGTGTTTGAATGTCATCTCCGTTATGTCCTCTCACCTGTAGTATGCTCTCTATAGCGTGGACCCCTCGCAGCAGGTTCAGGCCCCCACAGAGGACACTGAGCACACAGGACACGATGCCTGGGAGAGTCACTGGCTCCAACATCTGCGTGGGAGCTGGCAGAGAGAAAGAACAAGGCATTGCAGACTCAGCACAATCTGCCTTGACAAATGAACTACAAAAGCATTAACAAAAAAAAAAAAATCCGCTTTCCAAAGTATATAACAAAACATATATTTTATGAAATGTAATCATTCATAAAACGATTATATGCAGGATAAAAGCATAAATCCTTGAACAGAAATGAAAAGCTAAGCATACATTGTTTTTAAATCTTCCAAAACATTCTGGCACAGTAAAAGGAGTGATGCGTCACTTTTATCAGATTAGCATACTTCATCCCCCCTGGACAAAATGATTTATGCTCTCAGAAAACAGACTGGCAAGGGCAACCAACAGAGAGTGAACAAAGCGTGGAGAGCTGCCCTGAAGAGGATGACAGGGGGGAACACAACAGCTCGAAGTGACCCGAGGTGGCGTCGCTTAGCGTGGGGCAGCTGAGGTGTGACGGTGCGTACAAGAGGGGGCAACTGAGGGGTAGGGCATCTGAGCCACAAAGCAGCAGACCGACAGAGGAGCTGTTTGACTGAGCAAAATGATATCTGACCACCAGACATACATCATCCTTCAGACTCATTGTTCTTCTTTTTTTCACCGATTTACCTGGAGGTTATAAAAAGAGCAAATCAGTTTAATCTGTTGTTCACCCAGATTTTATGTTGCCATACTCCCAAAAGTTTCCTGCTGCAAGAATACGCTGTTCACTGCGAGGATAGCTCAGAAAGTGTTTCACGTAATTGAAAAAATACAAAATTAGCTTTTAATTATCCCTAAAAAGTAATTACAACAATAAATGTTGATATTGAGAGTGTACTGTGCTGAAAATTTTATTTTTTGAATTAATTTTTGTATTATTGATTTCTTTACATTACTATTTTCACCTTTTTTTATACTCAAAATTACAGATAGATAATTTTTTGTTGTTGTTGTCTGAAGTGAAAGTAATGAGCCTTTAATATTGTTCAGCAAGATAACTGTCCACAGAAAGATAGACTTCTTTTATGTGATACTGTAAGTAACCAATTCCAATAATTCAAGAGTAATTCAAAAAGGTTGGTGTGGATGCACTACAGTGCAAAAACAGGACAGTAAAACATTACCATCATCTACTAAAAATGCACACATGGGAATGAATTTTGATACTGGACTGCACCTTTAAACATTATAACAAGCATGTGGAAGAGTCTACAGGTCTGATGTGAACTGGTCTAAAAACCCAACAGCTCAAAAAGCGATATGAACAATGACAAGTGAAACGGTGCATCCAGTATTGTTCCTTTACTGGCGTAGTACAGAATACAGTATTCTGAGGAAACCACCAGTGACCTTACTATGTCATTGTGTTACAAAGACCAGTGCTACCAGTGTTAATAGTGCCAATTATTGAGAGTAAGATAAGATGAGATAACACTTTATTGATCTCCAGAAGGGTAGGTAGTCCATTAAGTAGGTAGTCTATTACAATAGCAAGCCTCTTTCATACTTGGATGAGGTGTGTATGGGGTGTGTATATGTGTGTGTCAGCAGCTCATGTCCTACCTATGCCCTTGTATTTAGAGGGCGTGTGCACTGAGAATCCATTGATAGAACGCAGGTCCTCAGGGGAGAGCTGGTAGGGTGGTCGCAGCTTGATCTCTGTCTGCATGTCAGCCAGGTTGATCTTGGTGGACAGGGAGCGCGGGCTGTTGTAGCGCTGTTTGGTCTTCTGGATGAAGGTGTCTGATGGATGACAGTCAGCAGCAACAACAAGGTGGTTAATACAGTAACACAGGGAGCAACACAAGGGAGGAAAACTGATTATGTAGTATGTAAGAGCAGAATATTCTGTCACGGTTAAAGCAAGATTTCAGTCTTTGATACTCTGGATTATCTCTGAAATGATTCATAATAATATGATCATAATAAACCGATCAACGGAAAAATTACTCAGTACTAAGTTTGATAATTGATTTATTGTTTAAGTCATTTGTAAAGTTTATATGCCAAACATTCTCTAGTTTTTACTTTTCAAATGTGAGGATTTGCTGTTTTTCCCTGTTTTTATATAACTGAAAATTAAATATTTTGTTGTTTTGTTGGTTGGACAAAACAAGCAATTTGAACATGTCCACTTGGCCTTTGAGATCTTGTGATGGACTTTTCTCCAGACTTTCTGACATTTTACGGGCTAAACAATGAATGAATTAATCACAAAAATATTAAACAGATTAATCAAAAATACTAACGAGCATGCAGCCCTACTCATGATACACTGTAATGTTTGGTTGGGATGTTTGAAGGAAGTCATTTTGTGATGAAATGCTGTCACTTATTTTTTGTTGCAACCACTTTCCCTAAACCTGCCTTTTTTCCTTCTTTGTATTTCCTACTTTTCCCAGAATTCCTTATGTTGAGCCCAGGGGAATGTACCTTCTTCCATTCAGATTGTTTAATACATACAGGAAGAGGGAATATTAAACATTGTAACTTTAATGGGAAAGTATGAAAGACCAAGATTTTCTAGTCTACAAAAAGCAACAGTGGTTACACATCTAAATAAAACATGCTCCAACATGAAGCTAATTTTGTAGCTAACATTGTTGCCCTTCGACTCTGAGCGACTGACATCGTAATGTTTACCATGTCATAATTAGCAGAAACATGCTGTAAAACTCACCAAATTCAATAAAGGAGTACGGCCGCACGGCGCTGCTGATTCGTTTGGTGTCATAGGTGACGATAAACTCCTTCTGTAGCTCGTCCAGGAAGCAGAAGGCCAGCACGTTGGGGTAGTTTGCGGTGCACACCATCAGGTATCCAACACCCAGTGCACTCGTGAAACTGAAACACACACACACACATTATTGCTTTGTACGCACTGCACTCTTTTCTCTTGACAGAAACCCTGAGAAACTGTAATTAGACACTAAGATAAATACAGTTCAGATTATAGGAAAAAAAAAACACACAATGGCATTCCTGATTCTGCTGGTTGCTGCTCTTAACACAGCACAAACACATTTCAGCACATTTGTGCCTAAAATTCACATGTTCACAGCTAATTAAATGCAATACCACATTCACCTCGGCAGACACTTTGTCTTTTGGCCCTGTGGTGTTAATTGACACAGAGCACAAATTAAATTCCTCAGAGCACAATTGAGGGGAAAGCTGGTTAACACAACATCTAAATTGATGGAACATGAATGTCAACAAACAGTACAGAGTGATGTGATGATTATTATGTGGCTAGACAAAAAAAACAACAACACATAAGTATAGAAGATATCTGAAGAATGGGAGCGCGTCTGCTACCAGCATGTCACTGTATTGCTGCAGTGCCTCAGAAATCAAGCAACTGGCTAATTCACAAATATTAGAAGGAGGCAGGTGGGCCCTTTACTCTCATAAGGTTGAATGATGGTTAATTTTGTGGCCTCTAGCTTCACAGTGGTGAAAAACACCTTCACAGTTACTACACACCATCAAGTTGCGTCACAATAAAAGAGAGAAGAAACAGAAGATTCAAAGGGTCCAAAGGGAATGAACTTCAAAATTTAGGAACCACAACTTCAAAGGCACAGTCTCCTTTAGTTTTATGCCTGGAAGGAGGAACAACCAACAAGCCCTGATCAGAAGACCTCAGACACCTACTAGTGATATAGGGCAGTAGTAGCTCACTGATGCAGGCACCTTTAAGAATCTTGGATTGGATTCTGAATTTGATGATGGGGAGCTAGGGTAAAGAAATCAAGATCGGTGTCACGAGACCTTTTAGCGGTCCTGTCAAAAGTATATGTTGAGATTCGACTAGTGCGTCACCACCTTTGACATCTTACGAGTGGACAAATCTGTTTCCCATTATCTTGAAAGTCTCTTGACAGGACGCACAGACAGACAGTTACCATATCAGAAAATATATCATAAACTCACTGTTGAGTAAAAGATTAAATAAAGTTGGATAAAGTCCTCAGGTATAACTGATGATGGATACGATTTACAGCACGAGTATATAGAATATTATAAAATGTAAAGTAGTCTATGTTAAAGTCCCTAAATCCTATCAGATACAGTATATTCTAAATCCCTATACAACAGGAACACTATATTGGGCTTAAAATGATAAGACAAGTGAACTTGCATCCAGAAATGTCCAAAATAAAGTCAGCTATTAAGGTTACAGTTAACCAAGGAAGGAAACAAGGAATCTCCTCTGCTTTCATGACACAGAAATATAACAGACATAACAACAGGGCCCAGAATATCACAGAACAGATTAACTCGTGACTTTAAACACTACTTGCCTCATTCTAACCTTCACTGTCTTGTGACCTTCTCTTCTTCAGATGCTTCAGGCTCTCATTGATTAAAGACACTCTTATCAAAGGAGACACTGGTTGTTGAAAAGTATAGCTGGCTAATTGATGGCTGATTCAGAGTTCTCTTTTCAGCTCATGTCCTCTGTCTTAATAAGACTAATTAGCTCTTAACAAACAGCGCTTGAGAGAGTTTCAAAGCATTTCCCTGAGCACCAGCGGGGCTTTTAGAAACAGTTTGACGCCACAAATGAAGGCCTGGGTGTCAAATCACTCAAATGAAAATGCATTTTTCCATCACAATTGTGTTAGAGGGGTAAAGAAGAGCAGAAAAACTGTCAGCAGTAGTCTGTAATCACCCATGTGTGTCAGTGGATAAAGAGGCAGAAAATTATTTAAATCTCCAAACTGCATTTTGAAATGACAACATGTTAAGTAAATGAACTCATAATCAAATACTGTTCTTTTATAACAAGTTGACATGTACGTGGTTTATTATGGCTGTTTAATTAAACTGTGGTTTGAATGTAAAGGGTCCCTTTAAAATTGCCAAACATTTGGAATTTAAAATCAACATCCCAACATGACCTACTTGACATTGTACGGTCCAGTCTTAAGCGTGCAGCGGTCAGGGAACTGGCTGAGTTTCTTGGAAAGACCTTTGAGGTGCTTCTTGGTTTCCTGAAGCTCTTTGTCCTGCTCATAGTCAGTGGATGCAGAGAGAGGCAGGCCATCCCCGACCCGAACCACAGAGGCGAACAACACCATCGACATCTTACAGCTCTGGCAATCTCACTGAAGCCCTGCAAACAGACGTCAAAAAGGGAAGAGAGCTTGTTGACAGTGAGGCAATAATATGTTGAATATCTAATGCTGTTGTTAAATACAAGGCTCTCAATTCAGTCCATGTTGTGTGGCAAACAATTAACCATGCATTTTATTCAAATACGTGTCTAAATATATGTTCAGTTTGACCAAAACTGGTGTGAGATCTTAAGTATCTGAGAGTAGAGCTGAAACAATTAACAAAAACAAAATTACTAAAAAAAACGATTTTGATACTTAATCATTTAAGTCATCTATAAACCAAACATCTGTTAATTTTAGCTTCGGAAATAATTTTCCCCGTTTCATATCATCATTAAATTAATAACTTTAGATGTTGGACAGACACAGCAGGTGTCACCTTGAGCTCAGGGGAAAATTAAATTTTCACAATTTCCTGACATTTTACAGACTAAATGACTTATCAATATTCAACAGTTTATCTTAGCATCTCAGCAATAAATGTGCAACATTAGGTGTTGCAGGCCCTTTATGGGTGGGTCCCGCCACAATATCCTAATATGTATCTTTATAATCTTCCAAACAACGCAGAAAACTTCAAAAAGGTGGCGTTTTGACAGAGTATACAGCATGTTAGGTGCTGCAGAACAGTGTGTCGCTTGGTTAGCAAACTCAGGCACTGTTTTGTAATGTTAGTTTTAAAAAAAAAAACAAAAAAAACAACGTTCATTTACTTAAGTTCAACAAATTTTAGATTCCAATTAAAGCGCATGTCTTTATTGGCAACAGACCGATAGATATATTGTGTTGGTGGGAGCCTGGGACACACTAAATTTCAATTTTGGTGGCACAGTTGAATGTTTACGAACCTCTGCTGCTGTAACTGCATGAAACAGAACCTGTCGGTGGTTCCGGGCTCGGTTGATCTAGAACCACGGACAGCTCCACAGACCGGATTCGGGGTCGGGGACGCGTTTAGGCTAGCTGGCTAGCCTTAGCAGCAGCGGGGTCGGTAACTAAGCTTAGGTTTACTTAGCACGATAGTTACATCCGTTGATATAAAACTCAGCCGAACGCTTGGCGGATAAGCCACAAGCTTCGTGTTTTCGTGTGTTGCCCTTCAACGTAAGCGGACAGTTAACATTATAAGAAAACTAGACGACCAGCTAGCCACCGTTAGCAGCTAACTACATTAGCTTGTTCGCCGACACTTCCTTCCAGCTGATGTTAGCAGGCTAGGGGGCTAACTCGCTAGCTGTGTTCCCTACCAGCAGCTCAGGGCAAAGCTGTAAGCAACCCTGAACAAAACACACACGCCCGACAAACTGAGATATTCGGTTAAGGTGTTTAATACCTGGTAAACGAGCGCAGCATCATCTGGACATCTGCGATGAGCAGGGAGCCAATCACAGGCAGCGGCGATGATTCCTTACGTTTACGTGGCTGTTTCGCTGTGCACTGTGGGTAAAGACAACCTCTCATCAGCATCACAGAAAAAAACACAACACCCCCAAAAAAACAACAACAAACAAACAAATGTGCTCTGTTGTAATAAAACGTCAGGAAATTCTGTTCAGTGTTTGACTTCTGTCCCGAATATAAAAATAATATTTAGACATAACATTTTGGTTCCCAATTAAACGAATAAAATTCATATTAAAATCTTAAATAAATATAATCTGCATAAAGGAGTCAGTTTCTCATTTATTTTTTATTTCTAAATTATTCCTCATTTATTTTTGTACTCATTCAATTAACCTTTGGACTCACATTGGCGTATTAATATAGTTGTGTCGTAATGTTTTTGTCCCTAAAATATTTTATCTTTTAATGTTTAGACTGGCCACACTCAGAATATCTAATATATTATTATATATATTATGTATATATGTTTTTCTAAATGTATTATACAATACACACCTGGTTAAATTACATACAATGTCTTTGAATTGAAAATAATAGTATATTTTAATCATATATCCCACAGGGAATGAGAGATACGAGCAAGAGATAAAATAGTATAATTCTTATCTCAAGGTCAATTTAAAGATTTCATCTGGAGCTTTCAGTCACATCTCAAACTGGGGGACATTGCAATTACATGGTCAGCGCCTTAAACCCCTCGGCCACTAGGACACTCTAAAGAGCACTTTTCTACACAAAGTTACACAATAAAGTGGAAAGAGTAAAATGAAATGGACAGCATAAAACAAACCACAACATATACAAACAAGAGTAACAGTGGTAGGTGGTTAAATAGACAATATACTGTAAATAATACATTATGACAAAATACTATTAAATAAACACTATTTATAGTCCAACAACGTTGGTAGACAGTAAAGTAGTGTGCTACTGCAGTATATTCACTCATTTCTCTTTAACTGAGATTGTTAATATTCATGAGATCATTAACTTTGTGATAGATACTATGTTTCATAATTTAAATTTTCACTACATTTTGGTTATGTTTTTATTGTGATCTCTACTTGCTCCAGTTGCTACTTTCTCACTGAAAGCCAGGAACAAATTAGCTCCTCTCCCGAGCATCTGATGCTTTTTTTATGTTAAAATTAAAATAACATCAAAAATGAATAATGCGTACCCAGAGCCTGCCAAGCTTTAGTGCTCCACTCAGACCTAAAATAGGCCATTCACTGGCATCAGCATTTTTTCCCTATTTTCATACATTTCCTGTTAGAATATGGAAGAAAACACATTTGCGGCTAGAGGAAATAAAAACAACAATACAGAGACGGTTAGTGGCCTCATCCTTCACACATATCCATGCAATCTCCCCAGAGCCCAGGCAATGTGTCAGCCTGAAGGGACCTCCTCAGTACCCTCATGGCCTGTGTGTGTGTGTGTGTGAAAGAGAGGGAGAAAGACAGACACACAGAGTGAAAGTGGATGATGGATGTCTGCTGCTGCTGACAAGCTGATGAATAGCCACAGGTCTCAGTAAGTGTTTAGTGCAGAGAATGTCAGGTGTGAGGAAGGCAGTGTCGTCATTCCCAGTGACACAGTCTAAACAGAGGTGCACACACGTCAGCATTCAAATGCATCAGCACCAATTGTCTCTTTCCCAGGATGTCATCATTATACATTTCAACTTTGAGCTCAGGAATTCTTGAGAACTGTGACATATCTAAAAAATATATATATCTGCAGAGCATTCTCTTGGTTCTACTGCAGGATTTTGACATTTTGTACAGGAAATTCATGAAATGTGATTTTTAAGGACTACCTGTCTTGGGTGAGAATCAATATGATGACAAGACTAAAAGTCTGAAACATCGTAGTAGTCACTGGAGACTAATGTTCATTGCACCCACCAATACATATGCTAAAAAGAAGGCCATGGGGTCATGAGAATCCAAAGATTTTATTTCATGAGGGGAGCGTGAATATTTCCAGTAAAATCGCTGTAAAACATCCTCTGGGGAACATGAATATCCAAATCCAATTTCAGGCTGCTGCTACTGCTGCCAACGTATCTTGATATCTTCCTCTGGACCCAAACTAACAGAAATCTGCACATTTCACATTGATCTGATATATTTTATTTGTTTAGAGTAAATCAGGTTAGAAGCCCCATTATTAAATCATTTTAGTAGACATGGTGAGCACTAGGTTGTATAATGTCTTCTGTGGCTCTGGAGGAGGTATGTAGACACACCTGTCCACATACTTATTTTGTTGTGGTGCTGTTTTTCAGTGTTCAGGCCTGGTCTCTTATGGTTCCATTGAAAGGAAATCTTAATGCTCCAGCATACAATGATATTCTAGACAATAGTGTGCTTCTAGTTTTGTGACAGTTTGGAGAAGGCACTTTCTTGTTTCAGCACGACAATGCTCCCACCCAACACAGCCAGGTCCATAAAGAAATGGTTTTCCCAGTTTGGTGTGGAAGAACTTGACTGGCCTGCGCAGAGCCCTGACCTCAACCCCATCCAACACCTTTTCCGTGAACTGGAACGTGAGCCAGTCCTTATTGCCCAACATCAGTGTTGGACCACACTAATGCTCTTGTGGGGGCAAATCCCTGCAGCCAGGCTCCAAAATCTGGTGGAAAGCCTGAAAACAGAAGATTGGAGGCTGTTATAGCAGCATATGAACATCCATGGTTCTGGAAGCATTATGTTCAGCAATCTCATATGGGTGTAATGGGGGGTGTCCACATAATTTTGGCTTGCAGATTATGCTCTTAACAGAGAACCTGCATTACAAAGTTAGGGCTTGGAGTTTGAGTAACATGGGAATTCACTAGGCAGGGTCTTACCTGAACAAAATGCATTATGGGAAGTATAACCTCAGCCTCTGCTGCTTTAGATTTGATCATTCTTTTTTAAATAGTCTCTTGAGAATTTAATGGAATTACTAAAATACTGGAATGGAGTGCTTTCAAATACTGAGTTATTCTCTGGTCTTGTGCTGCAAGTATGTATGTAGCTTTTTTAAAGCCAATAATACAATATTTCTGAGAATGAAAAACAGGAGCTAATTTAAAGAAAAACACATTTAATTATATATTGCAATAGTTAGCAGTTAAAAGATCACATCATGTTGTCTGTGGAGTATTTAGACACCCACATTTCTTATATAATAAAAAAAAAAATTAATTCCAGTCCATTTGATGGTGGTGTTGATGATATGACAGTGGTTCAGCATGGGGAAAGTGGGGGTCCTGAACAGAATTGATCATTTAATTGACAATAAAAGTCTTGATCTAATTAGCTGTACGACAAATAGCATTTCACATGTAGATTAAAGTTGTACAGCCTCCAGGGCAGAGCTGACTGCTGCCAAATAAGATTCAATACCTAGAAAGCATTTGATCTTTACTTTAAAAGGTCATTTCCACCAGAAACACTCACAAACTCAAACTACAGTCAGTTACTATTTAACATGGCATATGGATTTCTGTAAATCTAGCTTGTTTTCATTTGCACAAACATCTATTGTTTTTGGTTGTTAAACATGGAAGCTATTCATTTAAAAGGCTGGTTAATTTTCAGGGTAAGCATTTGACATTTTCATGGCACAGTCCTGATGGATGTCCCCAACTATAATTGACCAATTTCTATCAACAATATCATGAAAAGGGATGTTGTTCTTCTCAGTGTAGTCTGACAGCTCCATTGAAGAGCACAGAGAGTTAACATATGGATCTTTCAGCGAAGGATGCAAATCATTTTGATTACTGCCTCGTGAGAAACGAGCTACAGAAAATCTTTATCTCTCCCAAGCAGATACTCAAAGGTCTACTTTCTTTCATCGTCTTCTGGTGTTTGAACCAATTTGTCCCTGCGTCGGCATATCGAATGGCATAAAAATAATGGGATGGAACAAAAGTATGTACAGAAAAAGATCAACAAAAAAAACAACAGGAAGTGGAAGTTGCTTTTTAATGATACATCTGAAAAAAGAAGGGGTCATGTGTGGGCTTTTATAAAAAAACAAAAAAAGCAACACAAAATGAACATAATGATGACATAAAGAAGAGGTGAGGTAGAGGACGGGCATGTAGAGATTGACGTCAGGGAGATAAAATCCTCAACAGCCCAAAACACAATTATCCATAAAGGGAAAATGGCTTCTGTTAAGTATACTTGAATCCGAGCAGACCTTGACTTTGTATTAACAACCCTGTGCCCTCTATTTCATATGCTCATTTTGCACAGGTTAAAATGCTTGTCCCTCCCCTCCAAGAAAACCCACAAAGAAGCTATGCTCCCAGGCATTAAAAAAAGTGCTCCACCCCTTTGAAAATCCTCTAAAGTGAAATTGGGATTGAGAGCGTATTTCTGCTTGTGCTCCCAGGCATTAATCAGCCTGCTATGGCTCAACACTGCACGCATCCCAACAACAGCACTTAATCTAAGCAGACCGGCATGATCTGTAGACTGCAAATACTGAACACAAGAAACTTCAGTCTCAAAGTCACTCCACAGCTTAGAGTGAGCCTTGAGGTGGGGCACTATGAGGACTGAACTCCGCACAGGTTTCCCAGGACCTTGATCCTAAACAGTAATGGTTTATAATATTTTACATGCTTGTCATCTTTGATACCCAGAAGTTCAGGCGGTGGAGTTGTGACAAGATTTTCACTAACGTCACTGTGAGAGGGGTCACTTTTAGGTCCAGTGCCATTTTCCAGCCATTTCTCATAATAACGCCATCAGTGTCAGATCTGCTGAGTGCTGCTCGTGGTCCATTTGTTTCCCTTCTGAGATGCAGAACTGAGAAAAATGTCAAAATAAACCCGGCACAAAAACTGTTTTCACCAGACCTGTCCGTCAGCCCAGCGACCCGACAAGGTCAACTTCTATTTATTTCATTGTGCCAACAGCGTTATTTTAGAATAACTTTAAACATGTTGTCACGCTCCGGATATTCTTCAGGGTTGTGTCAATGAACAAATAATCATGCGTCTACAGTGTCTATTTTTGCTATGTGGAATTTTAACATTGTTTTCTAACTTTCAACACAGGAAGAGTCTCATTATTCAGAATACAGTAACACAAAGATTGGTGGATATGGATCTGACCATTAAAGTAATCATGGTGGTAATGACAGCACTGAGAATGGTGAGCGGTGATGGTGATAACAGTAATTACTCTTTTCTATTGTTAAGTTTTCACCTTTGTTATTTTTAGTGTTGGTTAATTACTACTATAATCTGTTTCACTAGCGTTGTTTATTCTTAGTAACATTAATGTTTACTGCTTCCCATTCATTTCCCTAATAAATGAACAGACTGGAGTCAACAGCCACGCTAGCTGCTTTGTACTAGCACAGCGGTCAGGGATCGTATACATTTAAGAGTAAAATTCAAGCACTTTCAAAGTACCTAAACCAAAAATTTCCACTCTCAAAACCTTTACCATCACATCTAAATTGTTACTATTGCCAGGAGACAACAAATAAGACAAGATATTATAATATGAAAAGATGTTTGGTTTACGAGTGACTGTATAGATGATGCAACACCAGATTATGTTGAAAATCAAGCATTTTTCAAGGAGTATATTCGAATTCAAGCATATTCCTAACCTTCAAAACATAACGGGTAAAATTAAGTATTTTCCAACTTTCAAGATTTTGTACAAACCCTGAGCGGTGCTTTGAGCTAAATGTTCATGTCAGCGTGCTAACATGTTCGTAAGGACAATAACATGTTTAGCGGGTGATGCTTACCATTTCACCATGTTGTCCGTTAGTTTAGTATGTTAGCACGCTAACATTTTATTAGCACGAAATACAAAGTACAGCTGAGGCTGATGGGAATGTCATTAATGTAGTTTTGCAGGTATTTGGTCATAAACCAAAGTATACAAATTATAATTAATTTGGACCTGATCGTGGCACTTGATGAAAAGTCAAGAGGATCACCAAAGTTATTACAATTCATCCTGTGGGGGACATGAATGTTTGTACCAAATTTCATGGCAATCGATCCAATAGTTGTGGAGACGTTTCACTGTGGATCAAAGTGGTGAACCAACCGACTAACCAACATAGCCATCCCTAGAGCAGAACCCCTAACGTGGCTCAAAAACGATTCAATAAAAAAAACTTGGTTGTAAAACAACACAAGCAGAGCAGAGATGTGTACATTCTTTAAAAACAAAGTGAAAAAAAGGTTTGAAAATGTTTGACTTTATTCTTTTTATCTCGCAAGGTCCTTACTGCAAGGGGCAAAACTGTACGTATGGCTGGGCACAGAAAAATCAACAAAGGCAACAATGACTTCTTGGCGCAAGTGTGACAAATTCCCACACAACATGGATACCTTTGGGATAAGATAGAGGTGGACTTTCTATTATTCAACAAACGTGATGTCACTGCGGAGGCTCCTAAACAAAAACAAATGGACACAGTAAACAAAGGTCATTGTTTCCCCTCCAGAGGAGAATGAACACCTAATTACAGCAATATGTCAACACCTAACTGTGTAAAGCACTCTTTCAAAATACTCTTGCATACCATGAAATGTTAATAGTCACATTGAACACTGAACACAAAAAAGTGTTTGGTGCCAGCCAGTACATTTGAGACAGTTTCACCTGGAATGAGTCCATTAAGAATCACAATGATAATGTTTGACGAGAAATGGTTCAGTAACATCTACTGACAATACGTCTTAATCGATACATGTTGTCGTGACATAGCACAAAAAAAAGGACAATTCAGTTGTTTATTTTTCTTGGGATAAAAATGTAAACAATATTGAATTTGGTGACCTAAGGGCTCAAAATTATTCAGCTGGAATGCAAACTTACAAACAAACTAGTTCCCTTTAATTGTGTTTCGCTATCCCTGAGAACCTTATTCATAATAAAAGAAACCAAAGTCTTGAATTATAAAACACAAGTTCAGCTACAGATAAGCCTTTAAATATTTATAGTGGCCGAAGCGTGGGAGATGAAAACACACAGCATTAATAGAAATCGCCACAGACGTAATGATGATGGCCCCGAATCTATGCTAGAAGAGGGAGGGGGGCTGGAGACTTCGCTTACTTAATGCTTAATTGCTCCTTGGATGTACCATGAAGTCATCCCTTGGAATATGATGGGAGGTATGGGAGAGCTAACTGAAGCCAAGCAATTCCAGGCCAAGGCATGGCAGGCAGACACAGACTGAGACAAAACTGTCCAGAGGGCTGTCATTTTCTCTCCTTGGAAACACATGGGCATAAAAATAAAAACCGACTGGGTACCCTTAAACAAAAACCCTGAATGCCCAGAGTGTGAACCAGAGGTCTGAATTATTCCAGCATCTCCCTGAACAGTGTGTGAACGCAGAGGGGATTGTGGGATATTGGGTGGAATCCATGATTACTTCAGCGGACGGAGGGAAGATTTGTGTTGTGTTGACATGTTATGATCAACATGCAATATTTAGCCACCATGCTTGAGTGTCTCCCATGCTTATGTAAATGAGCCCTAACCTCGTACGAGAGGTAACTACAGCTGTGAATTTTGGAAATGTATGAAGCATGAAAATATCAAGGGCAATATGCAGAAGAATATTTGGCATTTCATGTTCTTGTCTTGTTTTTTTTCTTCTCCTTTTGACTTGCTCTGGTCCATGACTTGAGGGAATTGCAAGGGTACCAAGCCTCTGATTCTCTTCCACGTTTCATTTTTTATTTCTGCAATGTTTTATTTTTATATCTTTAAGGCCACAGTTTTAAGCAAACAAAAATGTGAAAGTTCTAAAACCAAAACTAATCATGAAAGCCTGAAACCATACGGAATATTGACCCTTTGGCCATGATTTCACCTACTTCACATTGATACAATACCTTATAAGGTAGCACTTCATATTTTACTGCACAAGCTATGGGCTTTTTTTTTTTTTTTTTTAGATCTTGGTGTTAAAGGACCAGTGTGTAAGGTTTAGGGGGATCTATTGGCAGAAATAGAATATAATATTCACAAGTGTATAATCAGCTGAAAATAAGAATCGTTGTGTTTTCCTTACCTTAGAATGAGGCCTTTATATCTACATAGGGAGCGGATCCTCTTCCACGGAGCCCGTCATGTTTCTACAATAGCCCAGAACGGACAAACCTAAGACTGGCTCTAGAGAGGGCCTTTCACGTTTTTCGCAGACACCGCAGATTTTCCTGCGCACTTGGAAGGTGAGGGTGAGCGGAGGGGTTATCAGTTGGTTGCAATCTGCAACCTCACAGCTAGATGCCACTAAATCCTACACACTGGTCCTTTAAATGCAGTTATCTTCCATCTGATATATGAGGATATCGAAGCAATATTCTGGATGGTTCTGGACTTGAGGTTCTGTACAAAAATATTGGAACCAACAGGTGTATGTCAATAATGAGACTGTGTCCCTTCTAGAGACAGAGCAGGGTTGATGGGACTGGATTAGGACCCCTGTGGAGTGATTGACAGTGCAGCCTCCACCTTTAAATAATGATGCCCACCACCACTCACCACCATGTGTGTCAATCACACACAGACCCCCGAAGGGCTAAGCAGGGGTCAGTATTGCATAGATACAGTATAGGGTGTAGCTTTTCACATATGCAGTCACAGTGTTTGGGCCAAAAAAAAAAAAAAAAAAAAAAAAAAATCACTGTGTATTTTCTGCCCATCAGAATATCCATGAAAAAAGAAGTCTCAAGTGGTTGGTCTGACTGTAGGTACTCTGTTGGTAATTATTACAAACGTAATCACCACGGTATAAAAAAATAGCCTTTCGCTGAGGTCATCAAGTCTCCCACGTCAGTGCTGATAGGGCCCTTGCCAGGGTCAAGGGTCACAGTGCAATGACAAACTGTGTGCAGTGCAACGCCCCCTCCCTGCACGCCGCCCTCAGAGCTCCTCCTTCTTCTTGACAACCTTTTCCTGATCACGTCCTCTTAGGCTGCGCATGAAACCTGTGAAGCCCCCCTCCTGTGGACAGAGGGACAGTTACAGAGTCAGTAAAGCACAAGTTTTATTTATCATGTCACAACTTGAAGCAATTCATCAGTCTTGGAATGCCTTTTTCTTATCTAATAAAGATCAGAGTCCCAGGATTAAACATTATCTCGACTTAGCCTGACAGCGTGGAGAGAAGTAAACACAGAATCCAAATATTGTTGCCCAGTTCAAGGTCAATCGGCTTAGCCCTGTCCAAGATATTAACCTCTGCCTGCATTATTCTCTGCTGCCAACTGTAATACTCCACTTAGGGTTGGGTTGAGCTGTGTGCATGAGCCTGGCCCTTGACTATCCTTTTTGCCATATACATAATAATTCAGATGACATAATATTTAAGTCCACTTGTGGTTATCTGTCCGCAGGAGAAATAGTCTAGGTGTGAAAAAGTACAGCAAACATACCCCCTCTTTGACCGAGTAATAGTTCTAGTAAAAAAGTGTACCATTATGGGTTTACATAGACAGTGAAACCAACAGTGAGAATGTTTATGTGCAAAGTAGTATCCTGCCTTTAAGGCCTGATTTTGATTCATTTTTGGGATATGACGCTTTCGTTGGAACATATAGATACCAGGTTCATCAAATGCCTGTATATATGATTCTAACAATATCCAGATTGCGTCGTCTCAGTATGTGTTGAGTGTGTTAACAGTTTTAGAGACTGTAAGTGACACAAAAATAAGTGAGTGAGATATGTAGTACCACTTACCCCACGATCTCCGTTGTATTTTTCCACAAACTTGCCATAGTTGTAGTAGTTAAATGTTGGGTAGCCCTCCACCCCTTCCTGCTTACAAAGCTCGTGGTTCTGTCCTTTTGTACAGTCCACAGCGGCGTACACAATCTAAGGAAAAACAACAGCAGCAATAACCTTCAGTGTGATGTTATTATAGTGTAATGCAACCACAGAGCTAAGGATTTCACTTGTATAGGCGTTTCACATGCTGCCTTATCAGATGAGATGAGGGGAAGTTTACCTGAAGGAAATTAAATTGTAAAATATCAAAGTGAAATTTTGAGAAGTCAACTACTATTTTGTTATAACAGTAACTTAATGTATATAAAAAATGTTTTCCCTCAAATCTAAAACTCAGTAAATCAACCTTCTCTAATATTAGCATACTTCTCAGCATGAATTGTATTTGTGGGTTAAAACTCCCTATAAAGCCTTCTTTAATCTGTGTTTGAGGAAAAGTTACATAATGGAAACTATGGTATATATTTTTATGTGTTAAGAAAAGTTGTGGTCATTTACTCTGATAATAAAAACAATGCTAACTATAATGAAGTTTAATGTAGGTACTCATTTGCCCTGCAAAGATCTGCAACATCTTTCACCTCCTAAAACCTTTTGGAAGCAGGTATTATAGAGGATTTGGCTCATTTTCTATCATTATATTTCCCTGTTTTATTGTTCTGTAACAATGATTTTACTTCACACCCAGCATTTTTATTATTTGGGTTCAATTAGTTATTGTTATAGTGTCTCTTAAGCCCCCCCTATATTTTCAGAACAAATAAACCTTATTATTTATTGTAGATCAATACTACACACAGGATATTACAAGATAATGTAATAGAGAACTCAATATTTCTCAACTCTGTAATGGCCATTTACGACGAGTGCTTACGTGTATTCAGCCGCTCTGGCAATGAGCCAGCTCAACACATTCTCCTTGTCCAAATTTAGACCACTTGTTTCTCGTACCAGGTTACAAAAAATGATGCATTGCTCTTCAGCTAAACCATTTGGAGTGGGTGGTGGGGAAAAATCCCACAACAATCACTCCTACATAAAAACAACGAGGGAGATTTATGTTGCGAGACTGCTGCATCGATTAGTGACATGCCGCCCCAATGAGGCGAAAATGCCGGCTCACAGATACATGGCTCACTCAGCGTGTCCTTTTGGACGGCTGAAATGTCACCCTCTCTCAGGGTGCTGAGCGCTGCACACTGAACTTGTCACTATCAAATAATCGCTCCCCGTCCATCTGTCTGCTCGAGCTGAATGTGGAAATGACAGATTTGCTGCAGGAGGAAAACATATTAGACACACTCTCTGCGTGTCCAACCGTGAAGTGACGCTCAAAACTTCTTGTCCTAATTACAAAATACAAGGGCCTCTTGTTTGTTTTTTCAGGCAAATACAAATACTCAAATGTTGAGAATCTGCATAAGTGCCAACATATTGTTAGATGAGTACACTGCTGCTGAGTGTTGGCTTCGTCTGCATCAGCAGCACAGACATCAGCGACCACAAAGGGAGAACAGGGAGGAAATAGAGTCTTCTGCACATCAGTGGGGAAGAAGACAGAGCCTATAAAGGGATATTCTTCTTCTATGGTCTGTTAATCAGGTCTTAAACTAGGCCTCAGTGTACTCCCACAACAAGAGGATTTCATGGACTTGCTGCAAGTTGTGTATATTCAGCAGGACTGAGGCGTTTCACCTTTGAAAAAGCAAAATAGTCGACAGAAATTTAGCTGACAGCACTGCGTAAAATCATCCCATTCTTCATGTAACTGTGCTGTTCAACAACACATACTGTTTACAATGTGATTTTTATTTTTTAAATATGTGACCACCTCTGAGTTAGGACAGTCTGAGATACAGAGAGAGTACTTTAAGCAGCAGCAACAGTAGCTGCAACAAGAGACAGAATGTAACTACCGACTCCATACGACTGCTCATCCCTGTGTGTAATCAATCAGAGTTGCTGGGAATTGACAGGCGAAAATGAAGCCGTGGAGTCGCTGTTCGTCAAAGGTCCGCGGCCAATTCCGTTATTGATCCATCTTCAAGTGACAGAGGACCCCACATCATGTCATTGATCCATCAGCAACATTTCTGAGGAGCAGCTTTTTACCAGTTGGAAGAGCACAGCAGTACTCAAACTGGACTGATAAAACTCAGAACTAGTTCTGTTCTAACAACAAGTTCCTGTGCTTATTGTACTAAATATCTCCCAGAGCTGGTCTGCAAGACTGGTACTAGAGTAAATCAAGGAATATTTGAATTGATCTGTATGATGTATAATTGATGTATGAGTAATATTAAGGAGAGACATTGCAACTTTGAAAGAAGCCCGTTTCCATACGGACCCCACTGTGCTAAATTAAAACAGGAATACAGGGAATTAACACAGCAGGTGACTGAGGCATGAAACTCAACACTACAGATACAGAAAGCAAAAAACAAAAACAATGCAAAAGATAAGTGGATTGTAATTTATTTAATCTTTGGATGTTTTTCAGTCTATGTTCTTATATAGTTATTTATGGAATTTTTATGGTTTTTACACTGTTCACCTAAAACCTTTCTTAAAAATAACGACACGTAGTAGAGCTGTGATGTAATTTATCGTAATGCTGGTTTTTCAGTTCAGCATAGTTCAACTATTGTATATTGGATTGGTTTTACTCACTTTTAATTAACTTGAAATGAAACATGAAATGGGGTGTATGATTATGTAATGTAATGTGATGTGACTCCAGTTTAAATGGGATGTTGGGGTGGACAATTCTGACTTTTTATTCTGATTAGGGTCTTATTTTCATAGCTCTGGCCATCATTTGCGTTGGTTAACTTTACAGGTACTGTAGCAGAACCAAGGCAGGTCATATTTGGCAAATCCTTCAAAAAATATCCAATTGTCTGATGAAACAGTGTTGTTATTACAGTGGCAACAGACAGCTTTTGGAAACAAGCAGTTCCAGCCAATGTGCACCTTTAATGCTGCTATTGATTGGAATTTGGGGAAAAGACAAACAGCTCAGAACCTGCCCTCTACACAGCTCCCCCGCTGTCATACAGCACAGAATGTGGAGTTTTAATTGTTTGCGTCTTCAAAGCTGGAGCTAAGCTTGTGTTGGTCTTTGGTAAATGAGGCAAGGGCAGCTAATAGACTGTGATCAACACCAGCCTGGTACAATACACTGGGGCCCAGCTTTATAAATAGAGAGGATTGCCAAGTAAACACATGCCCAGTTCTCAGATTTACTCTCGTTCAAAACACAACTTCACACCTCCACTGGCCACTGGAGGGACAAGAGGGAAGAGATCTTAAACCTCTGCATTTATATAACTTTCACAGATATGGGGGTCCCTTGGTTTGGCAGCTTGTGGGGGGTTTCATCATAAGATCCAAACATCACAGATGAATGGTGAAGCAATGCTAAAGTGCCTTAAGCTGTAGTGGCTGCTAGATACTAGATCTCGAAATAACATTTCTGACTGTTCCAAAAGTCCCAACTTTTCTCTTAAAATACAAAGTCAATATTTTTTTCCCATTAGGTGGTAAGGGTCTCAATAGTTTGTGTTTCTTGGTGGCCATTATGAGAAACATTGCTCCATTTAGGATATATCACAGCTCATGTTTGTTTGACTGACCGGTGTCTCAGTCTATGAGTCAAACATTTTTTACAGTCTATGTTACAACTAATTATTTCTCCCTGTACTGCAAAGACAACATATCTTTTATATTGTGGAGGACATAAACTTATTTTATTGCTGATGATGATGTACTTCAGTGTTTACTCTGCATGTATGTATTCCTGAAGTTGCAGCTGAAGGGCAATAAACAAAAACATTTTCAGCTCATCTGTTGAGGTTTATGTTATCGAAGAATGTTACAAAGGATTGCCTCAGAAAAATGGATGACTAAGTTGTTGAGGACACGTCACTGCTTCACACCATCTGACAATGATTTTGAAAAATTCCAAACAAATGAGAGAGCAGCATTGCCTGAGCAGTATTGGAACAATGTGCAGTTAACATTAAGCATCTTGATGAAACTTTAAAATCAAAAGGCAACAATTGATGTTTTTTTAAGGTGTTACTGTGAGATGATAAATTGTAGCTCAGAGTACTGCCAGACACGCGCCCAAGTTTTTTCAGTGTATGTGTGTGTGTGTGAGAGAGAGTGAGTCACACAATTAAAGAGTTTGGAAATACTGAGCCCTGCAGTCAGAGGTTATTAACAGGAAGAGCAGGAGTGGGATTATGTTGGGACACGAGTCCTGAGGGAACAGGAATGAGAGGGAGTAGAGATGATGGAGGATGAGTGTATCCTGTTGTGACTGCATGAACCTCCACTAACCCCAGAGCCCAAAGTGTACCGAAGATTTGATGCGACTATGTGGGCTTTAGCTAAGTGGTCAAATTCCTAACTGACGCGTGGAGACAAATATTAGGAACGAGGTGGAAGGAGTCGTAAGTTTTGAGTTGTGAGTTTTTAGGAAAACACTCTTTAAAAGGTCCTATCATACATTTTGAGCATGCAATATGTGGCTGCAATCACTCTGCAGGCCTTCATGCTAATTTCAGAATAGCGAAACTCTTATCTGACACCTACTGAGCTGTCAGCAAAGTAAAAAACAAAACGTGTGCCGAGTACAAAAGATACAAAAATTGATTATAAACTGTTATGACATTTGACCATTTAAATCCAATTTGCATTAGACTGCACTACATACAGAATCAAAAGTGTGCAGTCCATATTGTAGATAATGAATATGCACCTCGATAAACGCAGGTTTCAAGAATGCTCTGACATTTTGGGAAATATGCATGTTTACTTTCTTATCACACATGGGAATATTGATATCAACTTCTCTTTTGTGAGTTCAGTAGATATACTGTGTTCTCAGGGTGTGTTTAGCCTAGTACAAACACTGTAAAAAGTCTTATTTACACACTGCATCTTGTGCACTTAAGACATGTAGAAATGGAAAACAAGATGTTTAAAGCTCACGATTGGAGATTTCATGACCAATTAACTACTGGGCAAATTGACATCTCAGAAGTATCAAAAGGTTGTTAGGTTTGAATATGGCTATAACTGAAGAAAACCCAGCACATTTTTGGATCTATATTACAGACTTTCATGCAAGTCTGCAGCAGTCTGTGTGTCTCATCACCATGATCTGGGGTCTGCCTAGACCACTATGGAAATAAGTGTTAAGTGTTCAATATTATGTGTTCCTGCATTCCCAGGTCCCCTGATGGTTTGAATTTGTGTCTTTTGTTATGGCTTTTTTCTTATGTGAACTTTTGTGTGTTATATGTAGGTTGTTAAAGACGAAACCAAAGACCTGCTAGCCAAAAAGACACAACACCTGTATAAGACAGCTTGGGATTGTTGGAAAGTGTGGTTTTTTCACCTTTTTCTTCCTTTCACTGCTTCCAGTCTTTGTGCTAAGCTAGGCTAAAACACATCCCAGTCCTAACATTTCACTGGACACAGAGATGTAATCAATATTGATCCTCTCTTCTAACTGTGGGTAATGACAGAAAACTAGTATTGTTACTTTAAGTGTCAGCTTGAGCTTGAGGGATTCTTGCCACACCATCACTTCTTGGGTGTAAATGTGTATGTCATAAAATGTGTGAACAAGCAACACTAACCTTGCGGTCCTCTTTGAAGAGATCTGCTGCTGTGGTGAAGTGGGGGACAGCGTTTTTACAGTGTGGACACCCTGGAAGAGGAGAAGACACAGATGGGACATTATTACAGCTCATCATGACACATTTACAACATCGAGCTTCATGTCCTAACAGCACCTTATACAGGTACTAATGTCATGTAAACATAATGCTACTAACATGCACACATTCAGATAAAATCACTTCCATACATCATTTAATCGATCTCATACATGTTCATAAAGCATGTGGCCCCTTCACAATCCTGCAGTTATTTAGAGGTTTACACCACATTAGAGATGGTTCACTTGTACATTATGAGAGACTGTAAATCTCTTTATTGCTGTCATAAACACAACCTCCCTGGCTCTCTCTGCTCGAGCGGCCATCTTTATAGAGTAAGTCAATACTTACACAGATACACAACTAGGTACCACAACTACAGATGCCATTTACAGACAGCAAGTTCACTTCTAGTAGGTGGAGGCAAGATGATTCAGCTACACATGAGGTGACCAGGTTGTGTGATAAATAAATCTGTGAGGGAAGATTTTGATTCTAGCTACATCTTGCTAGATAGAAGGGGAGGATGTATGTGTGCACTGCACTTGCAATCAAACAGTGTAATAACTAATGTTTTTCCATTGAATTTTGGTTGAAGTTTGACTTCCTGTAGGCGCTGCTCGTTTGTTTTGTTCCTTTGTTGCTAAAGTCAAGTACCCAGTTCTTCTTCTGTTCATTACAATCAAAACTTTCTGCTGCTGTTGAAAAACTGGAAAGGTGAATTTGGCAAAAACACCTCTTGTGGTGACAAATCCAAGAAGAAAAAAAAAAGCAGCTTAGCAGCTTGGCAGTGGGAGACTGGATAAAAGCTTTTATTTGCAGAGTTTGGGTTAAATCACTAGTCAATTAGCCCATGACAAAGAGTCACAAATTAACTATATTTTTAAGAAAGTATGTGGATTATTTCTTTTTTTTCCCCCTCATAAACCACCTGTGACAGTTTTTCCATAAGTTTACTAATGCTAATTCTGATGATGGGTTGGAATTTATTCAGCGAGAGATGTTGTGGGCTAAGTGTACAGAAGGTACAGTGCTGATTGTTAAGCTAACCAGTGCTGACTGTTTGCATGGACGGGTTGGTTAGTAGGTGGATACAAAAACACATGGACCCCCAAACATTACATCCATATGTGATTTTTAAACATGTCATTCCAAACCATGGGCATTAATCTGCTGCTTTAACAGCCTCCACTCTTCTAGGCTTCAGGCTTTTTAGCATAACAGATTATCAAAGCTACATCAAATCTCATAAATGTAAGTACTATAAAAATGTACAAAACAAAGTATATTCAGTTACACATTGTTGACACTGGCCCTGTTATAACCAAGATCTCAGGATTTGTTCCCACGAGTCATTAAGAGCATTAACACAATGATCCCACTGTAAATGGATTTCAAAGGCTACAAGTGCACTGGGGCTGATGGTGGCCCCAGTTATAATTAGGCATTTTTACTGTTGCGTGCATGCCCACAAGCATTCACGTACACACTGATTACTCTATCTTCAACTAAATTATACATCAACTCTGCAACCGTCCATATGCCTTCCTTTTCAGGGCCGCCTCTCTAAGCCAGCATTCAGCACAGCTCAGAAATCCATTTCCTGCTGAAGTACCCTTTTAGCTGCAACATTAAATGGCCTTTAAACCTTTAAAGGTTCTGTCGCAATTCTGAAATTGATATATAAAAAAAAACACAGCAGTGTGCCATATGCCATGTTTTTCCCTCACATGAAGAGAACAGACCGACCAGGCAGGTCACTGTAACTGCTCAGAGATTGCCTAAGAGTGGAATAAAAGCAGATAATAAACAAAGAGCAGGTGGCGACACACACACCGCAAGTACAGGAATATTTCAGTTTTCACATCTCTCATACCTTCTGTCATCCAAGCTGCTTTAAAGCAGCTAAAGGGTAGGTCTGCTGCTGATAATGAAACCTGCCACTATCATTTCTGTCCTCCACCTGCACAGACATTTTCACTCGCCTGCCTCATAATTACTGACAGAGACAGACCGTGAGGTAGGGAGAAAAGCAGACAGATAAATACAAAGAGACTGCCAGGTAGATGCACTGTAACAGCCTTGATTATTTTCAACATTGATTAAAATGTGTAAACTACAAAAGTAAGAAAAGCAATATAAATATAGCTTAACATTAAATGCAACAAAATGTTTTGTTTGGAACTGAGAATCACTTAAAGAGGTAGGGCCCACTTTAACATGTTTTTTTGAGCTGTACACTAAATGATGACTGTACTGTGATGAAACATCAATGCTGGTGTTAATATTGACATTTCTTACCAAATTTATAAAAATCAGCATTTCATGGGTTGAATATGGCTCAACATGCCATCTACTGTTTCAAATCAGCCTTGAACCTGTGATGCCAATGCTGACATAGAGCCAACCGGTTGGGACCTGTCTATGTCATGAAATGTATTTAAAAAAAAGACTCTAATCAGTGTTAGTCAGTCTTCCCCGTGTCCCCTGACCCACACACACTACGTAACCATGAGGCCACGCCTCCTACAGTTGTTGTCCCCACACTCGAGAGGGTTCTAGCACAATTTGAGAGCATACAGATGGCTCCAATTGGGTATTTAGTAAATTAAACAATGCTTTAATTTAACACTGTATGTAAACAAAGGGACTATCAACTTAGTATTGCCTGAGGTCAGGAAAGAGTTGGCGAGAGAGAGAGAGAAGATGTGATGGCATTTAGTTTTAGTTTAGGTTCGGTTATGCAGATTTGAGGCAAAATGTTCATAAACCAAACCTCTGTTAAAATACTGATGGTTGTGTCTGAAGCATCTCCAGCCTTGATGTCTTGGCAAGCAGCTGTATCTCATCAAATGCTCTATTAAACGCGAGCTCCCTCACTGATAAGACACCAGTGAGCAGGGTGCAGATGGGCGGGAGGGCAGCAGGTTGTTGCTGCCTGATGTGCATCTGGGGTGTCTCTTTGTAGAGGGAAGCACCAAAGGGCCCAACGGAGGCAGCAGCCTGATCGCTGTGCCCTGTCTGGCTTTGAAGCCCTCATCAGACACAAAGGGCAAAAAAAAAAAAACAGGCACAGAGGTGCATGTGTGTCTACGTGTGTATTGATAATTAAGTTAGTCACTCTGCATTCCCTCTGCATCTGTGTTTTGTTTGAGAACTCAGATGAAGAGTGTTGTAACACTGGGTCCTAACATTTTTAAATAAATCATTTCAAAGACAAGTTCAATGACAGATGCTCTCCCCTAACAGCTGAGTTAGTTGACGCCAAAGATGAGACTGGGGTTGGCTAAAGATATTCTAAACTTAATATTGAAGTCTGACTTCAGTTAGCCCAATCTGCCCAGAGAACAGATTAAATTTCAGAAATGAAGTCCACTAAGTCTCTGAATTGTTTGTGTTTGTGATGACCTTTAAAACGGCTTAAATTGATTTTCTACTTAGAAGCAGACCTCGAAAACAAGTGAAAAAACTAAAACATCTGACATATTAGTGTCTTGTTAATTTTTCATGGCAAACATGTTAGCAAACAATTGTCCATTTACACATCCAGCATTCATTTGGAGTCATGTTTGTGTCCACCTGTTGTCTATTTAGCACTACTTTGGTCTCCTCCAACTTATAAATATCTGGCTCTTTTGTTGCTAGATGTTCCACTTTCTTCACCAGCTAGTCATTAGTTGTGTCTGTCTACTGTTTGGTGCTGAGCAGGCAACGTACAGTGGGTTTATCAGAGCTTGGTCATTGAAAACAGCTGCCTGCTGCTGCTGGAAATGCTGAGGGGACTGAACAATACAGTAAAGGTGACGTAAAACCAAAACAATGAGCTAAAAGAGGCTAAAGAGCTGCAGAGTTGGCAATAATTCTCTGTGGGCTTATCACTTTGTGAAACCACTTTCATATTACTTGTAGACATTTGAATCATTGCTACTATTAAAAATGTTAATTAGCAGAGCTTTAAACGCCATTATCAGTTGAACGCTGATCACACACAATTTTAACTTCACTAAAAAGATACATTTTGACAGGTCAGACTATGACAGTTCATATGGCAATATAAAGGTAATTTTATTGCCAATTAAAACATTTAACAGGACATTTATGGTCAATTCTGCTATTTATCAGGGCTTAACTATAAAGCTGTATTATAGAATTGTATGTTTTCCAGGAACCCTGAAATATGGAGGTTGAACAGTGATTTGTTCTCTTTTTTAACTTGCACAAATCTATTCTGAGTCATCTGAATCATTCCTCAGTCTCCCCATGGGTTAGGTGGGGTTTATATACTGTGCGATGAGGAGCTTGACAGGCAGCTCTGAGTTACGTATGCACACTGGTTTACACCCAGGATATAATCACACCAAGTCCATCAGAGCAGGTCTGTGATTGCACTTTGTTGCAACAACTTCACACGTACACTTAATATTTTGATTAAAACAGCCAGGCTTATGAAATTCAACAGTTTGTGCAAAGTGTCTAGTGCCAGTTACAGAACAGCCTATCAGGAGTAATTCGGGACTTTTGTGTAGAGGGTTACTTCCAAACTATGTTGTTAACAGGTAGAGTTGTTATGAATTGCTGTAAACTCTTACAGGGAGCGTAGAACATGACCAGAGCATGTTTCTTCTTCTTCAGCGCCTCTCGAAAATCCTCTGATCCAAGATGGCTGATGCTGGAGGGCTTGTCCTCCCAAGACTGCTCTGGTGGAGGAGGTGCCTGGGGACTGCAGACATGAAAGACAGCAAAGCAGCATTTATTATGTATACTACAAGGAGGGAAAAACACTAGAATTCTAGTGATATAACAGAACACTCAGTGAGTGAGACTGTATGTCAGTCTTATATAAAATGATGTCTGCTGACCTCTGGTCACAGACTTTGCCTTTATAGAGCCTGTAATTGCCACAGCTGGACTGATGTCATTGCAGGTCCATTACTTTTCACAGTGACCCTTTCCAAAGATCAATCAATTACACTGGGAGGACGTTTTGAAAAAAGTGTTGCAGCTAATTATTGCTTCATCAACCACTTTGTTTTAGAAGGTAACAGATAAGGAATGTTAGTTGGCATGCAGGACAAAAGAGAGCGCAGCTACAAAGTTTAAGCTCCAGACTAAATGACTGTAATGTACATGAGCTTGAGTCTGTGTCTAAAGGTGTGAACTTTGCACAGGCAGCGTTTGTTAGACAGAAGTAAAGAAGTGATCAGGCTGCCTGCAGAGTGTGTGACTCACTTGTGCATGAACTCGATGATCTTGTCTTTGCTTCGGAGATGTGGCAGCGTGTACTTCTCTTCACCTTTCTCGAAATACTTAACAGTTGGGAAGCCAGAGATCTTGAAGCGATCCCCCACAGCTTTGTGAACCGTGGAATCCACTGCTGCCAACACACCTGGACTCTGTGCAGAAATAACAATAGCAAAGCTTAAGTCACATGGGACTTTCGTACAATAATAACTATAGAATGATCTGTGCAATTAGACCAATTATTGTCTCTTAGACTAACCTGTCACATGACACCAATTAACACCAACTACTTTAGAAACAATCCAAGTTCAACCTTTGCAAAGGAGCACACACTGTTTATATAAAAGTGCTGCATTAGAAACACTAGCAGAGAAGCAAGGAGGAGAAAATAAATGATATGTTGGGTCTTAAGGGCTCAGGGTGAGAGAGGCTCCAGTCCATCCATATTAGATAATGGCCAGGCTTTTCCCATTGACCTCTGGTGCCTGGCAGAGAGCCACAAGGAGAAGGTCCAAGCGTCTGGCCGGGGGGACGCTCATGGATGAGATAATTGTTACAGTCACCAGGCTCGAGTTTTATAGGCCCTGCCCCTGGCTGGGGAGTGTTGGATTACCACAGAGGACAGCATGGCGGAGAGGAGAGGGAGGAACACACCCGGCTAATCAGAAACACATCGAGAGCTGGGCTGAAGGACAGGCCAACCAGCGCGTCAGCTGCATTGGCCAAAAGCCTTCAGGCCAAGAGAAGGGATTATTAAGATCTGTTAATGAGGCACCCCTACACCCGTGTAGTTCTGTATGTTCATCAGAGTGTGAAATATGAACAAAACAAACAGGCATGTAGAGATGCATGCTGTCCACACGTAAACACAAGCAAAGGTCATGAAACTTACGTTAGCGCCCTTGTTGAGTATTTCAGCAGCTTCATCATACTCTGGCTTCATCTTCTTGCAGTGTCCGCACCCTAAAAGATTCAAATCACACATCAGAGCCCGGCCAATGACAGATTTCTGATATTTGAGAGTCAAAAAATACTGTAGTCATTTTTTTCAGTTCTTCTTATTAAAAACTCAGAACTAAACAAACATCTTCGGTAATAATCCCTCAAAACTGGTTATTAAATATATGTACTGTGGCAGGATATCTTAAAGTTTAGAGTTTAAAGTAATGTAAATATAAAACAATATAAATATCATGGTACATTTTAAACTGTTAACTCATTATACAGAGAAATACAGCAAACACTTGAATTAAGAAAAATGAGGATCAGAAATGCATGGAAATGCACACTATAAAACATTTATGTACTAAAATCTTTATTCAAATATGGGCCGACACATATCAATACCAATGAATCTGTGATAAGCTAATGTCGGCTGATAAGATCAGCTCGCTCTCTAAAACAGTCAAATCAGTGAGAGTAAATAAGACAGATGAAGGAATCACCTCTCAGTCTCGCAGAGCATATAAACAAGAAATAACTGCATATTTCTGAAGAATGACTTCCATAAAACCAACGCTCACAGCTTTAATGCTGCAGTCTTTGCACAACATGACGCCCTCAGAGCTGTCTTGTTGAATCAATGCATCAACAGCTGTAATTCTCTGGTGTCCTGCTGTTTCACCCTGGTTCGTCAGTGGCTTTACTGCTGACATGCTGAGGGTGAAGCTGTAAATGAGATGACAAGAGTCTCTCATGTTTAACCAGGAGAGCCAAGTCATGTCTGATTACTTACTACATGTTTCACTCTCAGGCATGGCTATGTGTTTTGTGTCTGAGCAAGCATGTTAGAGACAAACTGAGTGCGACTAAGAGCTGGGTGTGAGTGAGGGATGAGTACGGTAGTGAAAGAAAGAGGAAGACAAAAGGAGAGGGAGAGACAGACGGGACAGAAACTGGTGGAGGTGTGGATAGAGCTTGGTGATATGGTTAAAATCAATATCATGACTAGTGGTGTGCCATATCATATTGTTCGTGATAATACCAATAGCATTTTTAATGTGTCATATCATGAGATTAACAATATTATTATGTATGTGTTGATGTATTTACATAATGATTTGGCAGTAACAAACAGCAGAAATCGAAAGTAATGCTGCTGATGACTCTGCTCTCTCTGGAGGAGTCAGTTTCCCAAAAAAAAAACAAAAAAAAAACAAAGTATCGACTTTGGTAGTGTGAAAATGGTTTTGCTTTTCAAAAATATATGTAATCTGACCTAAAATTACAAACAAACCCTCAGATCTACAACAAAACCACGACAAAATGGAAGCAGTGTAAGAAGTCTGTAAGAGAAAAAGGGGGCTCCACAAACAAAAACCTTATTTCACCCTCTCAAGCGGAATCACCTGCTAGAGCACAAAGAGCAAGTAATCAAAGTGCAGTAGCTGATGTAAGGTCTAAACAACCAGAGAGACTACATTGGCGCAACCCTAGCATAACCGAATCATTTGCAACTTGTACTGACACAGTGGAAAGAAATCTCTGAAGCAGTCATGTTTTGTTTGGTTAAAGATATGATGGCAATCCAAACTGTTAAAAAGGAAGGATTCAAACACGGACAGTAAATATAATATCCCTAAAAGAAAGCGTTTTTCAAAGACAGTACTCCCAGACATGAACAAAGAATATCCTGATAACACAGCAGCTACACGATCCTCTGCAGACTACTATGCCTCGACCGCAGACATGTGCTTCTATGGTGCAATTAATGATACAATATTTTTCAGTATTTTGTCATATTGTCATTAATATTATTATTACAAAAATACCCTGCAGTATCATGATCTAATTTTAAGGCAATATTGTCAGGAAGATTTTTCCTGTATCAATACATATCATGATATGACAATGAATAGTTCTCATAAAACAATCAAATTGATGTTCAATGAAATATTATGTACAGCATCAATCTCTCCATATGTGTAAAACAAAAACTTGTATAACAGTGTTTCTGTCACAATCTAATTCCACTGAGAGTCCCTTAATGATAATATGAATCTCTCAGCTCTAGATAACGTTGTGGTTTTCTCAACTCGAGAGTAAAAATTAAAAGAGAATGAATTCCATCACCAAACTTCATCATCAAATACTGTACCTCTCTGTCCTTTAATTAAGAAGCAGGACAGCATTAGTGGTGTTTTTGCTGGATCTGGAGGTAGAGATGTCTGTATGCGTGTGTCCACATGTGTTTGCAACTGTTCCTTTCAACAAATCTGTTCGTGCTCCAAGCATCATGAATAAACTCCCTGCTTGGTGTGGAGGTGCGTTTAATATTGCATGAGCAGCGAGCAAACTAGCAAACATTTTATTTTTGGATCTAAAACGACTTTCAAAATACATAACAGTATTTGTTTCACACAATGTACAAGATGTTTCGTCTTAAGATGTAATGAATATGCCGTTTGATCAGGGATGAGCAGTGTGTGTTATGTGCTCACAGTGCTGCGGTGCACAGATGCATGAAACAAACTTGGTACATTTCCAGAACTGGTAAATTGCCCTTGTCAAAACAGTTCAGGAATTCCTTTCTTCAATATACAATGCAGTGCTGGCGCAGGCTATAAATCAAGTGAGATATGACTTATGGGAAAAAAAGCTGCTTCTCTTTCAACTGAGTCACTGTAGTGTGTGATCATCAGATTGTGTTGAGGCTTACCGGAGAAACAGAGAGACTAAAAGGACTTTGTCTGACCCTTCAAACTGATGAGCAAGAGAGAAAACCAAATGTCCGCCCTGTGCTATACATCAGCACTGCTCCGCATTCAGAACAAGTGGTGCATGAGGGGCATGGTCAGTGTGTGTGTGTGTGTGTGTGTGTGTGTGTGTGTGTGTGTGTGTGTGTGTGTGTAGGGGGGGGGGTGCTTACAGAAAGACACTGAAATATTGCTGATTCAGACTGGAGTGTGGGGGAGAAGAGCTCAGACTCAAGAGAACGAACAAACTCGCCACACATCACTGTAGCTGTAAACAACTGATACATGCAAAAAAGGAAAAAGGCTGGTGAGTTCCCTCTGCTTCACAGTAAATGTTAGATGTTGAGGCGTTGAAAGGTCATCTTCTCTGGGTCCACTGCAGCAGTGAGCTGAGCCTGTGGCTACCTGCTAAGTGGCCAGTCAGGAGGGATGTTCAAATCAGACCTAATAACTTCCTGATGCACCAGCTGCAGCCCAAACACAAACATTTAGGGATCAAACATTGTAATTTATAGCCATATCTGCTGGAACAACACTGTGCATTCAATATTTTGCTGGGCTTTCTTCAAAACAACATTGAGAGAAACTTTTGTTTTGGTCCGGGACATAATCAGGCTCACATTGGGAAACAGAGCGTTCAGTTGGAGGTTTTGCCGCCGTAAGGAGCTGCACGCAAACAACCCCCGCTGAGTGCTGTTCAGAGGACAGTGAGAATGGCTGCACTGAGAGGTGGACAGAAATGCAAGCTGATGGTGGTGGTTGGGAGACCATTAATCTCACTTTGACAGCAGGGCCATTAAAAAACTGCATTCAAGCAGCACGGCTGGGCATCTGTGTGTGTGTGTGTGTGTGTGTGTGTGTGTGTGTGTGTCTGTGTGAGACAGAGGGAGAGATATGCGGTGTAATTGTGTGCAATAAATGTTTGTGTCATGGTGTGAAATGTGTGTTTGATATGTGTCACAGGTGTACAGATATTTGTGTGTGTGTGTGTGTGTGTGTGTGTGTGTGTGTGTGTGAGCTGAAAAGACTTGATGCAGCTTGTTCTAGCTGACTGCCCTTGATCTGAGTGTGTGGGTGACTGGCTGCTGTCCGCAGGGTGAGTCAAGTGCAGGACGAGTGTCTGTGAAGCTATGACAGGGAGGACTAGTCTGCTACACGCACTGTCCAAACAGACGTCCACTCAAACATTTCTCTGTACATCCAGGATAAGGATGGTGAAAAGAAAAACTTATCCTGAGTTATTCAGTCATGTTTTCTGCCCTAAATAACTACACCAACTACTGACACTAAAATAACCTCTGCAAGTCTGCTCGATAATGTGTGGTGTCAGCTAATGCTTTAGTAAATGGTAATATACAAGTGCGAATATGAGAACTTGATATAATACTCAATATAAACCGAAAACCTAGCAAAGCCTCTGTGTGATTTTTAAAAAAAGTAAGGTTTGACAATACTATGCTCTTTTGATACAAAGTAATTTCTCTCTTTTTGGGAAACTTCACATCTATAGTAAGGTTGTTTTATGTATTATTAAGAACAGCCAAAGTTTTCTGTGCTTTTATTTTGACGCAGATTTCAGTAAAGATGAAAATTTGGTTTTCAGAAGTTCCGACCCTTTAGAAGAAAACATGAAACCAGTATTATCAACTCTTTTTTTCGGAAATCAGGTAAAGCCTGCTTGAAAAGCCGTTAATTGAAGTCATAAATGCATATACTATATGATATCATTGGTGATGATTGGCATTAAGCAATGACGTCATCTATATGCCTGTAGTATGTATCTATGAATGACTACACATTCACCAATCAAGAAGGTGTATTTCTTCAAGGGATAGTAGCTAAAGTCTGCAAAAAAAGAAAAACATTAAATAGTTTTGTGGCTCGTTTTGAAAAAAAGTTGCTAAAGTTGTCTGAAAAGTTGCCAAAAGTAGCAAGAATGAACTCAGAATAGTATCAGCTCTGGATAACTTAACAGTCAGTCTTTAGATTTGTGGATAATGCCAATATCCTACACCTAATGCATTTCAGGTACTGTATACTAAAGCATCAGAACTCAGCTATGTGGCTATGCACTATGCTAAAGTATTAACACACACCTGACATAGCTAAATGACTTGAAAGGGATGATTTTGATGCTTGATCTTGATTTTGGCCTGTGATCAATTGGTCGAGTGGCACAAAGACATTTTGGAAAATGTTTTACTAAGGGTTAGATGACAAAATCAATATCAGTTTCATCTCTGTTAGTTCAACACAGAGATGGCTCTGTGATGTGTTTAGTTTAGCACAACAACTTGAAGCAGGGGAAACAACCTATAACTCCATCAAAGGTAAATTCCCACAACACCAAAGCTGCCTGATTTACATGTTGTATATTCATATTTAACATGTGCAAAAAAAGAAAGCGATACATGGAGTTAAGTACGCACTGTAGCTACTTCTTGACCAAAAGCTGGTCCGAGTGGCTGCATGCAGCATCTCAGTCTATCCTAGTCTGCACGTCTTGCATAACGGTTGTTTTTACATTCCAATAAGACTGATCTGATAAATTAAATTATGTCACTTGGCTTTTCCTACCCGGCGGATTATATTTACAGAAATCTCATGTCATGATGTTTTTTTTCCTTGCCAACTGGCAGAAATTACTTTAAATATTAACGCAAAAATATTTTGGAGTTTTAGGCAGTGAATAATGACATAGCAGATGTAGCAGGTCCCACTGCAGTGCGTGTGTTAAGGATGTGTTTTAATCACTTCAACAGCTGGAGAGTGTGTTTGCCCTCTGGGTGGAGTGCAGTGCTCCCGGCAAGCTGGAGGTATGAAAGCTCTGCAGCAAAGTATGCGATGAAATTTGGAAAACAATGAATCATCATTATGGTGAAAGCTAGGGAAAAGGACGCTCCTCTTATTTATTCATCTATGTTTCATCTATTTTTACAGCGTAGACACTGAGATAAGCACAGAGGGGAAGGGAGCAGTTGGGCAGGTAGAGAGAGGAGAATGGATTAGGAGGTGAATGGTAGGAGGAGGTGAAGCAGTGAGAAGTAAAGAGGTAGCTCAACCTCACTCAGAAAGTGGGGTGAATCTATTTGCATGATTTTACAGCTATGGGTCGCATTTATCAACATGCCAGATCTCCTTTGGACAGCTTCCTCACACAAAGGAGGGCTGGACCAAAGCAAAGCAATCTGGAACTAGGAAAAAAAAAAAAAAAAAAAAAATATATATATATATCGAACCCACTGACAAAATCTGGCATGTTTACAAAGTTCTGCGTAACAACAGCAGTATGGTGCGTGAATAAAAATGACAAGCAGGCTTGTGTGAACCATATGGCAACAATGAAGCATTCTGTTGTGAGGGTGAGCTTGTGTGTGACCACGTGATACAAAAAGCTAAAGTTACTGCAGCCAGCTTTGTCTTCTTTCTCCAGCTGAGTGTTAATACTGAGCATGACAGTGAAACAGTGATGTTATTGGGACTAAACAACAGTTCTACCCAAGAGAATCTGCAGGAGAATGTTTTACACAGCAGGAAGGAATGTGAAGCTCCTCTGACACGCTGCTGCACATATTTTACAATAGAAACCGCTTTCTCTTTTCTGAAGACTATCTGTATTTCTGATAGTGAAAAGGGGGTTGTTAAAGGACAAGGCTGGGTATACACTATATTATATAAACCAAAACTAACAATTAATTGATCCAACTAACTAATATTGTCTGTGTATCTAAAATCTGATATATCTTATCCCTCTGTGCCATAGAGCTCCATTGTTGTCCGAAAACTATTAAAAACACATCAATGAGCCAAACTGTTGCACTGGTTGACATGTTTCTTTATTATGATGAACATGGGCACTGTAGTTTATTTTGAGTCAATCCCACATGCACCGCCCTGCTACTGTAAATACAAAGAGCACCAAACGTGTATTAATCCGCAGCTGAAAATAGTCCCAACAAATCCACTGCTTACTGATGTTTGAGTAACAACTGCTAAAAACTACAGTGGCCAGCTGTTTTAGGAAAATGACTCAGTCTTTTTTTAAACTGAAACTATATCTTTGTGACTTGTTCTTAAAGATTAATGTCTTCATTAGGAACCAATAAGCTGGGGGCTGGAGTGCCACAGACAGGGTAGGGAAGTGGAAAAGCCTTTAGAGATAGACTAATGCATTGTTGGTTGTGGTCTTTTCATGGGATTTTTTGGCAGTAAGAAAGTACAGATTATCGCAGCCTTATTCTCGGAGGCCCTCAATACTAACATCACCTAGAACTGAGACAAGAGTTTCATTACTCTTTTTTGGTGCAGCTGAATAATGTTAGTCAATCAACTGAAAATGAATCAGTTTCGATAATTAATTAATGATATAAGTGATTCCTGGTTTTGGTTACTAAAATGTGAGAATTTGCTGTTTTTGTTTTACATAATTGTAAATTGAATATCTTTTGGGTTTTGGGCTGTTGGTTGGAAAAAAACAGCAATTCAAAGACATAATTTGTGCTTTGGGTACTATTTTATGACATTGTGTGGATAAAATAATTGATTGATTATGAAAAAAATCATTGGTTGCAGCCAACTTGGTTTCTTACTCACAAGGGGCGTAGAACATGATCAGGGCTGCGGGATGTTCCTCCAGGAAGCTGTCAAAGGACTCGTCGGTCAGGTGGAAAACGGGGGAGTCTGTCTCCGACCACGGCACCTCGGGGGTCTTCAGCTGGGGGGGCTGAGGGCTGAAACAGGAAGGGGAGACAGCAAGGGCAACAGAGGTGAGGGACATTTTAAAAAGCAGACATGTTCCAGCTGCCGTGTAATCTGTATCGAGCAAAAATCAGACACAGCTGTAGCCCACACTCCACCCAATATGTCACACACACACACACATCTGGACTGAAGCAGCCCCGCCTTTATGACGGAGCACAGTGCTGCAATGCCAAGAACGAGTGGATATAAACAAGTGCACACTCTCTGGACTTGTGCACATATATACAAATCATTTAAAAATACACAGTCTCTCACTCACACAGCAATCTTTTCGCATCATCACACACACACAGCAATCTTTTCTCATCATCACACACCCTGGCCTGAGCCAACTGAAGCCACATGAGACATTGTATCTTTAAAAAACGCTAGAATTGTGCAACTGGGGTGCAAAGAAATGCAGCATCTCCTGCACACACTTTTCTTTTATCCCGTATGTCATCTGTCTAATATACATCTCTCTGATATATAAAAAGCTCAGGATCAGGGTTCATCAGGGACTGAAGCTACACTTGGGCCTTGCACTTCTGCAACATAAGGTGCAGTTCCCTCCTGGGTCTGCCTCTATACAGCCATACCAATCGCACTCTACCCCATTAATGGTGGAACACTGCTGCAAAGGGCTGATATGATCTCCAAGGATACTGACTCTTCCCTCAACTTACTGCCTTGAAACTAGACCCTAGAGTAAGTAAGTCAGAACTGGTATCAAATACGTGTCAAGAGATGTTATGATCTGCAATGTACAAAAGCAAGGGACTTCACTATTTCAAAAGTGTAGTTCGAGAGTAAACGTCAGATTCTGACCTCTATCGCTCCTGTGGGCAAAAAAAAAAAAGAAGAAAAATGCTGTCTTCTTTGCCATTGGTGTAGAATTTCATGTCAGTGCAAACAGCAGAGGGCAATGATTTATTCTGGTGAAACACGTGAAATTGAGTGGGGAATAAAAAAAACTAAAGAAAAAACTGAGACAGCTGAATCTGAACATAAGAGAAACTTCATCAAAACGTGAAGCAAGGGTGATAAACGGGGGAGAGGAGATAAAAACTCTGAGGCAGAGTGTGTTCCAAAAAGAGCACAATGGACACAATGTCTCGAAATATGAACGCAGCAAATCAGACTATTCTGGAAAAACCTTTCAACACCGTTTACTGCAAAAACCTTTTCCTCATCAGCAGCATCTCCAGATGAAAAAGGGCTCTGACATGACAAACTGCGGCTGTAATGAGGCTCGCAGGAGGACAGTCTTCCACCTACTTACCATATGGAACATATTTACGTGCAAATGAACAATCTACATTTAGTGGTCTAAGGCCAGTCCATCCATGTGAATTTATTTTTATTTTGTGCCAGAGAGAGAGAGAGAGAGAGAGAGAGAGAGAGAGAGAGAGAGAGAGAGAGAGAGAGAGAGAGAGAGAGAGAGAGAGAGAAACAGACAAAACAAAACAGAAATGTGTGTTTGTCAATTTAACCACCGTTTGTCACTTTATTTACTGAAATATAAGGTGCAATTATACTCAAATTATCTAGAATTATCACTCAATTTAAAACATGGCAACCATTTTGTCAACTTGATTACCTGATTGCCAGCCTGGCAACCACTTCTAAATTATATTGTTGGGCCCTGAATAAGCAGAGTAGTAAAAACTTAGGACTGGGGAGGGAGTTGTTATGCCTCTTGGCTAAAGAGAGTGTAGCTGGAATACATCCTCTGCCTGTCTCGCTCCGTTTCCTGTGATTGCTGTGAAAGCCCTGCTCTGTGCCCTCTGGCTGCAGCCCTGTGGACAGTCATGGCTTTCCAGCCAAGCCCTTAACGCCAGTGGAAAAGGGAAGTGGAGGAGAAAAGGAGGCAGGAGAGCCAAGCCGTGGTGGGAGACAGGGGGTTACGGGCAGAGAGCGTGAGCCAAGGTGAGAAAGAAAAATGAGACAAGAACAGAGCAGGTGTAGATTGATGACACTGTGGCAAGGTGAGTCAGGGTGAGAAAGAGGCAAGACATGGTGTGATGCAGACCACAGTGGAAGGAAGAGGTGATGTCAGACATCTAAGGTGAAAGGTAGAAGCAGTTTACTTATTGTAGGAGACAGAAGGCAGAACGTAGTTTGGGAGCTGCGTTCTGTATTTTTATTAGCTTTAACAGCTTTGAACACAAACATCCTGAAGTCTGAATGCATCTTCAGTGGGTGAAGTGATTAGAACGATACTCACCTCTTCATCCAGTCTGCGATATCCTTGGCTGTGGCTCCATAGTTTTCATAGTGGTAAAGGAACTTCCCCTTCCTAAAAGACAACAGAGCACAAGAACAAGATGAAATCACTGCCAATATGATATCTGTCATTAGATACAAAACATTTTTTGTAAAACCTTATTTTACTGGTTATATTCCTACAACATATTTCTTTATTTAAAGGAATACCCCACCAAAAATCTGTCTTCTGAGTATTATATACTCATCACCTGCAGTAATTAAAGGTAGATCTGAGAAGTTTGCAGCTTGCTCCTGTGTGGAGAACAGCTGTAGTCAGCTTGGATTTACAGTAGTTACACTGGATTCCAAAGCAAACCCATAGTCACGGCAAAAAAACAACATGTCAAAGCCTTCACAGAAATTTCTCAAACCACTCCTGTAGCACAATATACTTCTGCGCTGATCCATATGTTCAGTATGTTACACCACTTCCAGCTGAGAACAAGAAAGCAGCGTATAAAACGATTCACTGGAAAGGGACAATTGTTTCAAACAGTGAACATACGAATAGAGGAGAACAGTAGAGGAGTGGATAATGCTGCAAGAGCTGTTTGTGGGTTTTTTTCACCATGAAACTGAGTCACAGTTGGTATCCATTGTAACTGCCGTCCTCCACAATAACCATCTTTTCAAGCTGTTCAAGGTGAATAAATAAAATTTGATTCTCAAAAGACAAATTTTCAGTGGAGTGTTTCTTTAAAAATGTTTTTTAAATACAACAGCACTTATTGTTATCTTAACAAAATAAGATAATGATAATCTAGAATGAATTTAACAAAGTAAAGATTTAAATCAGGACATATCTGATCAAAACAAGCAAGCCTAATAATCTTTCAGTTGGTACAGTTTTTGATTTTTGATGCTAAAGACACAACTCTCAGTCAGTACTCAAGTAGTGAGGAGTGATTCCTCATCACTTCCGGCAGAACTTACACTGAAGAAAAAGTGATGCAGGTCATGTGTGATTGACAAAGGCAGGATCCTAAACACAATCATAACAAACATAACATAACCCAGTTCCTAAGACAAAGAGCTGGGTCAGACCTTTGAGAAACAGAACAGCTCAAAGCCAAAAGGAAATGGTTTATGAGAGAGAGCTGACAAAAGGCTCTGACGAAAAGTTCAACAATCACAATGATACTCTTCCCTCTGTCTTGTATTTTGTACATTAGCTTAGTGCATATAAGAAATGCCAGTGACTCGTCATAATGCATTTGAAATGAGCTCGAAGCATCTCCTCAGCTCTACAGTCTGAAAAGATTCAAAACTTAAGCAGATTTTCTTCATAGGAATGACTATCTACTATGCTATTCGCTGTGACTAAATGAAGGCTGGAAAGTGGATGCGGTGGCTCAGCTCATTGCCAAAGGATCAGTGTCAATAGTAACTGGCTCTGGGCAGTGTGATTCTGCAAACACAAGAGACGAAGTGCAAGACATGACCGCAGTTACAGCTCCCGAGATACAGAGCGGACACTATTAAAGGTGACACAGAATTACACACGCTGGATTTGGGGTTTAAAACTTGCATTTTAAGTGAACTGACTACCGTGGCGGAGAGTGGCTGCTTGGAATTCAATCAGTGAGATTTATGACCAGCTCTATATTCACTCACTTTATCTCAGCTGCTGTAAAATACACCAAAACCTTGTAAAATCAAGTTAAGAAAATGTCAAACAAATGTCATTTGCCCGACAGTCTCGGGTGTTTCTCTCGGTTAAAGGACACAGCAAGGACAAAGAAGATGAAAGAGTTTCACTTTTATTGTTTGTTTAACTGATAAAAAGTTGAGGTGTGGTGCTGTGTTGGGTAGTAAGCTTTCTTAATCTGCAGGACTGAAAAGGTAAAAGACCTTGAACACTTGGTCTTAGAGCGGGTGCAACGGCGAGATAACTCCAGCTGTGTTGATGCCGATTTACCCTGCAGTGATTAGCTGCTGTTTATCAGTGAGGGGCTCATTACTGAAGCCAATGGGCTTGGATGGTCGTTAGCAAGCCCTGCGCTGACACTAATGTGCTCCCAGCTAACAGACTGGCTCTGGCTCAGCTACACGAGTGCATGGGTGTGTGCGTGTACCTGCACACAAATCACACACACACACACACACACACACAAGAAAGAAGTGCACACGTACAGGAAGAGGGCAAGCGCGCACACACTGACTAACCACAGAGGCACTTAATCAGTACCGGCCTAATTAAAAGGCCAGACTGGAATGAGAGAGAGTTTAATGTGGGAATGGGGATGATAAAGCTGGTGCAAGATGACTAAGAAGCAGGGAACAAAGCGGGAGCTATGAAGCACCAGCACACAGTTAACAACACTGTAAATATGAGGACGGTGCAGGGATGCTCTGGCTGGGGGGTCTGCATTAACAAACACAATCAGTCACAATCTCAGACCCTACTGTGTACGTGGCTACAAGCTTTGAGTTTGTGTGTATGTGAGTCTGCATGCATATTTAAACACTAGGGTTGAACAGTGAACTGAAATAATCAGACTACCAACAGCATACATTCCTTCCAAACACTAAAAACATACACAGAGGCCAAATGCTAAATCAATGTCACATGTGGCCTTAAGGTGTTCTTTGGTACAGTATATTAAAAGCCTTTACTTTTTCTGGCATATTAACAATTAAAAACGCTGACTCGTTTTGAGTCTTCAGGCAGACAACACTTTGTGAAAAAATGCAGCCCCTCCAATCTTTTCAATGGGGCAGCTGCATTGGCACAGTGTGGTTCCTGAAGCACAGGGCTGTGGTAAAAAAAAAACAAAAAAACGCAGCATTGTCCAGCAAATAAGTTCAACTTTGCAATGTTTAAGACGCAATGTCTTGTCATCCGGAAAGACACTGCCTTGGCCAATCAAATATGACCAAGCAAACATTCCTGATGTTGATGAAAAGATTAAATCCTGCCATAATAACTTTGTGGAGTTGTAAAATCCTGTGTCAACTGCTGTCAAGTGTTTTGGTGTCTGATGAGCCTTTGAACTCATAGATCTTTTGATCAAACTCGCCTTCTTGGATCATATTTTATTGTCACACTGGTACCTAAAGAACCCCCCCCCCCCCAACGCAGCCACTTTCATTGTTTTAACAGTGCGGTTTTCAGTCAAAACGCCCAGTATGGCAATGTCTGAATCCCATACAAAATTTGGTGCAACAACGAATGACAGCTAACCAGAAACTGAAACCTGCCAGTCCAAATTGCTCACTTCCTCTTCTTCTACTTTCACATAAGACAAAGAAAAGCAGCAAATGCTCACAATTGGGAAGCTGCATTTTAAGTGATCTGACTACCTTGGCAGAGAGTGGCTGCTTGGAATTCAATCAGTGAGATTTATGACCAACTCTATACGTACTTGCTTTATCTCAGCTGCTGTAAAACACACTGAAACCTTGTAAAATCAAGTTGAAAAAATGTCAAACAAATGTCACTTTTGTTTGAAAAATGACTTCAACGATGAGTCAGTTATCAAGATCGTTGTCAATAATTTTTTTGTCTATCAACTAATCAATTAATTGACAAATCATTTCAGCTCTACTTCATAGCCAACCATACATGTGTCCTCCTTGCTCCCTGACAGCAGCACCCAGCGGCAACCTTGAACCTCTCCTGTGAGTTTACTTTTTCAAAGTTTGACAGAAACTTTCTCCACTTTACACCTGGTAGAAGCAAGTTCTGAACCTCGAGGGCCACCACTGCAAGCTACAAGTCAACCGCCATCACGTCTGTTGGTGCTTAAGAGGCCTGGGCTGCACTTTCTGTTTGAAGTGGCCCACCTCTGATGTTCTGAGCCTTGGAAGGGAGGGCTGAGCCTAAAGTGAGACGGATGAGAGGACTCGACTCACTCAAAGTAGCAGAAGGTTGGGTAGCCTTTGACGTTGTACTCCTGCTTGAGGCCGTCAAACTCAGCCGGGTTCACATTCATCCCCGCCAGTACCTTTAAAATAGCAAAGGAGAAAATGAGTTGTGGGTTGTCAGGGAGGTAAAGAAAAGTGAAGGAAGAGAGACAAGAAAGAGAAAGGTCATGAAACTTCAAACCAGGTTTGTCATCATCAGAGGGCTCCAAAATAAAAAGACGGATTACTCCAAGTATAAAAAGAGACTGCACTGTGAAACAACATATGTATAATGAATGTTGATGAGCGGGCTGTAATCAAACACTCACTTTTTATTGACATTTTAATTTAAATAAAGGAAAGAGCATAAGAAATTCACTTCAGCTGTACTGAAATATGCTAACACCTGACTATAGACGTGGTTAACACAAAAAATATATACAAGAACCACCTTTTATTAGGTGTAGCAAACTTGTTAGCATTCTAATGGATTTAGACAATTTGAATAGTAAATGCATTTGTTTTGCATCAGCACTGCAAGTGTACAGCCAAACTAGCAGGCCTGGGAGGCATCTGCTCATTTCACACCAAGAAACAACATCGTTGGGTGGATGAAAAGAGACAATGTTTTTAGATTTAGATTTTGCAAACTTGTGAAGCAAAAAACTGAAAATTTGTCTGCGGTGGGGCCTCAGGAACAGCTATGTTATTACCTAAATACAAAGCAATGATCCACTGTGCAGTGGTCATTTCAGAAAGGCTACATGTCATCATATAACCTGGACTGAATGTTAATGTTAGCATGATAATATGTTATTATAAGCACGTTAAGTTGCATGCAAACTACTAGATGTTAACATGCCGACATTCAACATTTCGAATTTTAGCGTGTTATCATGCTACTATAGTTGGCTAACGTTCAGCACGTAATGTTTAGGATGCTAGTTTGTTAACATGCTGACATTAGCTTGCTAACATGTGTGCACTTAGCATATTAAAATGTGAATGTTTAGCATGTTGTCATGTGTACATTTATGCATTACAGTGTAGCATGCCAACGTTAAGCATGTTTGCTGTGAGCATGGTTTGTTAGCATTCAATTTAAGTAGAGTTCAGCGTGACAAGAAGAATTGCTTTACTGTGCTGTGATATGAGAGAATATTGTGTTTTTCAGCGGGACGTGGTATCCCAGTCCTAAAATTATACCCTGTTTAAGAGTAACCTCAGGTACAGTTACACCTAGCAACTGGGACACAGATAATAGTGAAAAATACACTGCTGCTTGCAGGTAAATAAATCTTGAATGAGTGAAAATATTCGTCCAATACAGGCATTTCTTTGATATAAAATCAAAACAGCGGAAACCTTCTCAGGTTCCCCTTGAGGAAGTATTGTACAACACACTGTTCATGACAAAAATAGCTTGAAGATTGTCTCTGAGTCATTGCAAGCTCTCCAAGCCTGCTCCACCTATTTAAAGTCGCCAGTGATGTTCAACAATATCCCTGTAATGTAGTATGTATCAAAATTGGTATTGAGAGATAAACCTCAAACACAGAAATGATACAATCCAAACAACTCCCCACTTTAAACTGTGAGTTTTATCAGCAATTTACAGCCTGAAGAGATGCAACACTTCAGACATCGCCTTTACGCCTTCCTGTGTCCATGACACACAGGCGAGAAATGTGTTGTACAACTTGGCAGACCACCAGTTCAGTATTCAAACCATTCACTTCTCGGCAGCACTACTAGTCAATAACAGGCACACTCCCAAAAATCTATTTCAGCCTCACACACCCCTCTATGTTCTGTACATGGAGCTTGTATGCATACTGTTAATTTCCAGTTGAGAGGCTTAAATTTCACTACTCATAAGCTTGCTAATCAAACAAACATGCAGTTAATTATCTTTTCATTCATTTCCTGCTTTGTGTGAGGCAAACACGACGCGCTACTCTACTTCACTGTCTCCTCAGGCAGCTGCCTCTCTCTGCTCTCACTGTACAGGACGTTCTCCCTCAGAATCCTTCCTCTTCTGGTGCTTGAGGAGAAGCATTTATGAACACAAAGCATTTGTTTCCCTAGCTGATCACATAGGCCTCTGGTTGCTTTTGTGCTTGCATCTCTCCAGTGTAGTTAAAAAACATTTCAACAGCTGGGAACAGAGCACTCTTCTCCCACCCCCCAAGTTTGCTTGCTATTGTAATACTGCCTGCCTGCAAACTGACAACATGGGTCTTTAGGGGACCCGGGAGACCAGGGAGGAGAAGAAAACGAGATGAAAACAGGAGGGAAAGGAAAAGTTAGGAAGTAAACACAAAGACTGGCCAGGCTAAACTGACATTTAATCTAGAAGAAGTTGTAAACTTCAACTGGAAGGACATTAGCCCTTAATTGTGGCTGGAGGTGCCAGCTAAAAAAACAAGTAAGAAACACATTTTATACAGTCACTGATTTATACACCTGTACAATAATATAAACCACTAAAATCATTAAACACAGATTGCTAGGCAAGATTGGTAGGCTTTTGAATGAACTACTGTAATTGCTCGTGGGTCGATGCAAACTAAAACACAGATAAAGTATAACTCAAGTCCAGCAGAGAGGGGATTAGGGCTTCTGAATTGCCTTTAAAGGCCATGTGGGTTATTATCCTGATGAATTAAAACCTATGGTGCAAAAGTTGCTGAGGTACTGTACTTGTGAGAAGTTTAGCAGGAAATACAACCAAGGAAAGCTTTAATTTAGGCCAGACTGACAGACTGTACTCTTGCGGATTGCCAAGCTAACCATCCAGACATTCAGTGCCGAGTCCGACACATCTCATCTAATCTGCAGACATCAGATAAGGATGGCCACAGATCAGTTAATGCAGTAAGACAGTGGACCAAGTGTGCAGGGGCGACATTTAGCAGACTTACATATTTGCCCTTCATCTCGGTGGCCGCTTGCTGAAAGATGGGCTGCATTCTCTTACAAACACCGCACCCTGCAACCAAAATACAAAACGGAACAAGAGAAGTTATTACAGAGAACTCAATTTGGACCTCCGCTCTGACACCGTCGATACAACTGTCAAAAGACTTCCCAGCGTCTGCCAGGGGAATTGTTTTTTTTTTTGTCAATAGCAGCTTGCAGTGTGCTATCTGCTGTGAAAGATATGATGTACTGAAAACCACTGACCATAATAACTGAGCACAACACATGGAAAAGTATTTATTATTGAGCAACAATAGGAGACAAGACAATTAACTCCTCACTGACTAAACACCATTTTGTTCTTAAATTGGTGTTCAAGTGATCAGTAGGTTAATTATGTAGCCAATCAAGAGAATTTAATTGACAAAGATTTTGTTTATAAGTTAATTGTTTAAGTAATTTATTGAGGAAAAATGCCAAAGTTGTGGAACAACAGTTCCTAAGTTTTGAGGATTTTCTGCTTTTTCTGTTTTATATTATTGCAAATTGAATGTATCTGTGTTTGGACTGTTGGTCGAACAAAACAAGCAATTTAGAAATGTCACCTTGAGCTCTGGTAACAATTTAATTTAGATTAATTGAAATTAATTAATTGAAGAGCTTAATCAACAAATATTTAGCCCTATTCTTGATTATAAAAACTGCACAGAATATTCAAAGAGTGTCTTGTGTTTGCCAGGTATGACACATGTAGAAAAACTCATCTCAGTATTGATTATGACTGACGTATTATTGCCAAGTATGCCCAAGTTTATTGATCCAGTCCACATACTGTAAGCTCTCTCTTCAAGCGAACAGTATTTCATATTTTCTGGACATTAATAGCTGCTGTCAGTTTCTTCTGGCACACTGTCTTCTGATCACAATATGTTCGAGCAGTCTAACAAGGAGAGCATTACTTGTCCCAGTTACTGCGAGTTACTGAACACTGTGATAATGAAAGGGACTCACAGGGAGCATAGAACATCATGAGGACCGGCCTCTCCTCTTTCTTCAGCAGCTTCCTGAAGTCCTTAAAAAGAGTGAGAGAGAGAGAGCGAGGGTGAAAAAGATAATAAAGAAGCTTTATTATTTATAAACACAAGATATGTACAGCACAGAAAATGGCTCAAATGCTAGATTTGTCTAAGAAAAACATTATTGTTGAGTAAAGCTTTAAGTCAATGATGACATACAACATCTCAATTCCTCTGACAACTTGCTACAGGGCTGATTTCCCAAAGTATCTCTCTGTTTAGCATACAGAGCTTTAAAATAACTAAGCACACCATCCTCTTTGCTTTCTCAGCAATTTAATAGACTGTGTATATTACACAAAATCATCACATCAGCAAAGAAAGGGGAAAAAAAGAGGACGTTCTTCGTTGGACAGCAGGTAGATCAGCTCCCATACCAGTTTCTCTTCTTCATCATCACCTTCATGAGCTCGCCTACTTCCTAAAAAAAAACCTGTATTCAGCACAATCTTTTGTTGACACCTCCAACAAGCCTCCAGGCATGAGTGGCCGAGCAGGCGAAAACCACCAGGACTGCTGTTCATTAAATCAAAGTGCTTTCAAAATGCTGTATATATCTAGCAGTGTCTAAGGTTGTCAGGCTGTGGGTGAATGTGCTGGGGCTTTTTGATATGAGTGCCATCTGACCTGGCTGGACGAGAGCTGTCTGGAAATATTTTTTTCTGTGTTAGTAGACTTCATGAATGACGCTGAGCAGCTCTTTGATGATAAAGCTCTGACATGTTGCTTTTATGTGTGGGGTTTTGTGTTGCATAGGTGGACATGCTGCTGTGTCAACACCAGCTGATCAAACCCTCAACAGGACAGGAGAGGAGAGGTGGACCCTGCATCACATTAACTGCTTTCTCGCTGTCTCGTAATCACAGTTACTGTAAGTCAACATTAATGTTCTGGTTGTCTTCAATTTATAGTGCAGCAAAAGCTTCTTTATAATTTATCCAAAGCTCAAAAGGTTGTTAAGGTCACTACTTACTTTTTCTGTCTCTATGTGGACGATATCTTTTGCCTCAGGGTTCTCCTCCCACAGTGGGGGTCCTGATGGGTCTTTCAAGAATGCTACCATGGACTGAAGGGAGGAAAAACAGAAAAAAAAAAAGATAGGAACGTCTGAATGATGAATCTGCGAGAGTCTGAACAAATGCAACACTTACATCATGCAACAACTTGTCGATGGCACAAAGTCTTCCTGTGAACAATAGAGTGGTGATGATTTACTTGAGATTACAGAAGTCACTGCTAAATTTAGTACAGGGAATGCTGTAGGCTGCCAGGTGGAAGCTCATATAGACCAACATGTTCGTGCATCTAAGAGGTGTCAAAGCCATTTCAATACCTTTAAGTGTTTGGTAATGGGCTTGGTAAAGCTCCCTGTAAATATAATGAACCATATGTCTGGGGAGGCAACAGCAGGAAATATTTCATTCAGCAGCGCTACAACAATGACAGTGTGGACATGGGCGGAATACTTAATGATTATGATTTTATTATCAGGATTACTTGGTAACCGTTTAAACTGAGACTTTTGGTGTTTTATTGTTTCAGAGGCCTTCCCATCTGTCGGGGAAAGAAATATGGGCAAAACGCTATCAAGGAGAATAATAAAATCATAACAGTCAAAAACAAAAAGGAGTAATAGCACCCAGATGTCCTTATGATGGGTTTCCTATGAACTCAGATGAAACCAACAGAAAGGCTGTTCTACATATTTTAGAGAATATTAATTAGGACTATTTAATGATTTTCAAAAATTCAAATTGTGATTTTATGTCTTGCTGTGAAAGAGGAAAAAGTTTTAGTTGGTGACCATCGATTTCTCTGATTTAAATAACAACTGTAGGCAGCAAATTTAGTAAGCTATAGCTAATTACAGTACTCATTTTGTAAGTATATAATGAAACATGGCTGTTGTACAATTTATATGCTCTCTGAATACCGGTGTCTGTACTACTTATGCTAGGTGAAAGATGCTCTTTATCATTCTCCTCTTCTTCATTAGATGTACTGTATGTTAAGTCTGCTGCCCTAGCCTATGGCATTCTAGGACAGCGGACAGCACAGTCTTTAGAAATATTGGATTTAAATGTTGATTTCCTTCATTTGGAGTTGTGTTTTTGGCCAGCTGATAAATGTAAGTCTAATATTCACTCTTGTTTAGCTCTGTTTTTGGTCTCTACACCAACTCCTGAGGAAAATATCTGTCTCTTTAGTTGCTAAATGCTCCACTATGTTCACCAGCTAGTCGCTAGCTGTGTCTGCCCGATGTTTAGCGCTGAGCGGGTAGTGTAGTGTGAGCTGCAGATTCAGGTGATAAGTCTCTGTAGGTTCATCACTATGAGCGACCCCTTTCACATTGTCTAATTGTTTTCACATTGTCATTTAATAGATTGGTATTATAAAAGTATTGATTATAGCTGCTTTAATTAATATCCCACTAAATGTGACCTACATAGATATTCTCTATAGAAGACTAGCCAGGGTTACTTCTCTTCAACACAGACACATTGGGCTCCAGAGGAGAGCATAATATGGTTTATGTCTGGCAAACTAATTCATACTATGGATGTGAAGAGCCATAAGTAAATACTAGACAGACACTGTGCTGCCCTTGAGCTGAGAGCTTGTGTAAAGAATACAGGATTTTAGCTGCGCACTCACCTTAAAGGTAGCAGGCCTGTTGTACTCTGTGTGGAACGTCCCATCTCTGCAAAACACACCAGACACAGTGCTCACAACACCAGGAGTAAACGGAGAACAACATGCTTCTTAAGCTGCGAACACAGTATTTCTTTCCAGAAAGCACCGAACTGTGGAAAAAAAGTGTCTGACAGCCAGCTGAGTTTCTGGTTACTCACTTGTAATGCAGCAGCTCTGCACCTCCGTGTTTGGAGCTCGGGTCCACCTTCACTTTCTTACAGAGCTTACGGCCCTCTGAATCTCTGAGGGAGAGAGAGAGAAAAGGAACAAAAAAAAAAAAAAAAGGAACAGTCAAATTTGGGAATAATCGGAAACAAACTCATACAATCACTTTGCATTCATAGAACAATGCACTTCTTCTCATTAAAAAAAAAGGTGGAAACATGATGAGATTGGCTCAATTTCCCATAATTAAATTGGGCATAATGTATAAAATAAATTATTTACCTCACTGGATAAAACACATCTATAAAAACTAAAACTTGGATGTTATGCATCACTTCAAAGACAATTTCAAATACCGGCAACTCCGTATTTAATCCAATTTTTTGTTCGTAGACACAGGCTCATTCTAGCTAAACACAGACTAACCACCATTAGTTATTGGAACAGGTCATCATAGAAAGCTTTCCCCTCTCCTTCCAACAAAAGAGCGTATTTAAACTCTCCTTGGTGAAACTGTTGTGACAGAACCAGTAAGAGAATATATATCTAAAGCTAAGCATATGTCTCAGCATCTTTTCATGTAAGCCATTAGTTTTCCTTCTTTATTCTTTATATAGCCTAATAATACAGTTTCCCTTCTGTACAGTTACTACTTGCTTGTACTGCCACTATTATTCATATATTCATTGTTTGTATTATGTACTTAATTCTGTTTAAGAATATGCTTTGCCATCATGTTTTCTGGTCACAATGTCTTTCCAATAAAGCTTCACTGAATTGAATTAAGAAAAGGGGGTGCTGCTGCATGAAGACATAACTGCATTAACTTTTCATCAGATCAATCTAATCACATGTACAGTGTTATATAAACAAGGCTCCATGCTCCATGTATTAGTTGCTCCAGTATGCATACACAGACATCCGCAATGGGAATGCAATGCTGATACTGTACAGTGTGTCAGCATACAGAAATTCTCTGCTCTATAAAGGTTTAATTCTGTAATTGAAAAAAGGCCGCAGTTGGAAAGGAAATAAATATGCATCTAGCCACCTACACGCACTTCACACTTGCTACAGTACAGTACTCTTCCTTTACTGAAATAAAGGGCAAGGAAAATATGCATTAATTTAGAGAGTGATGGAGAGAGATCTTTGCCGGAGAGAAGGCCTGATGCTAACAAATTCAAAGAGGTGGAATTCAATTATGGCCCACAGACCCACAGCGAGCCAAATATATGTTCAGTGTAGTTTTGCATTATATGAGTTAGAGTAAATCGCTGTGTGCGTGTGTTGACAGACAGTATTTCAGGTAATGACTGTGTACTTAATGCGATATTCTGCTGACTCATGAAGGCAGATGGCACCAGTCGGGGCACACCAGGAGCAGATGTGACCTTGACATGTATCTGGAGATGACGCGCAGTCATCCGTTACAAAACCGCTCTGCTGCTTCTAACTCCTTGAAACATTGCCACAAGTGATAAAGGCAAGGAAACCCCCAAACCAGTGAAAAGAAGACAAGGGACTCTCATTCAAGTAGACTTTATTTAAAGAAATTCTATCCAAAAAGATTTTTTGTTAGATGTCATGTATTACAACCTTGCATGACTGTGTTTAGTAATTTGACAAAGTAAAACCAATCCTGAAGCCAGTCAACCTTGTACATTCACAACTAAACACACAATAGAGGTGACAATGCACTGGCTGTTCGCAGAGGGAACTTCTGTTCTCCTGGTTTTTTGTGTGAGTGTGTTAAAATAATTTAATGCAAACATCCTTACCCATACTTGAATATCATGGTCACTTGCCAAAAATTAGCATTCACTTCTGTTTTAAGTCATTTGTCATGAAATATGCCATCATTTGCTGTGAGTATTCACTACTTTTCTCAGTTTTATATCATTGTAAATTAAAGATCTTTGGGGTTTGGACTGTTGGTTGTTCAAAACCCAGCCAATCAGTAGCGATGTCCTGGTCATGTTTTTCTGCTAATGATCTACCGACACAGTCTAATCTGGTGCCGTTTAAAATTAATATCATCATTATTATTATCATTATTACAATTTTTCCTACATATTACAGCTGACAGTGCACACTTACCCTACAATAGACCTACATTAAAATTTGTAAAGCAATCTAAATATTTTGACAACTGAACAGCTATTCATTAAAATTCATAAATATAACCTGCATCACAGCTTTTATTTTATAGTTTCCTATAATATTTTGTATAGTGTCACTTAATGTTTTGTTATATCTTTGGATGTTCAGTGTGGAGATTTTCTAAGACACAAGGTCTTAGTAAAGTGCTGAAAATTGAACTGAGCTGTAGTGCTGGCATGGAATACCACCAGGTTTTGTTAAATGACACTTTTTGGAGGGATGTGAATAGGCCACACACCTGGGTACGGACCAGTAGAACAATGCACATGAACTTTCAGCCTCTTACTCATTTGGTCATACATGCACAGTAAAAGTGACTCAGAGAAAAAAGGCTGCATGCCATTATGTTTCTGAACTGCAGTTTATGTGAGTCAACCAATGAAACAGCAGTACTGTTCAATCACAGAACAAATGGAAGCCCAGAGAAGTTAGAATGACTCACAAGCTAATGTTTAGTACAGAAAGAAAAAAGGGCCATGAATGACAGTTCATCAGAGGCCCGTCCACTGGATGAGCACAACTGTTGTACATTCATCTCTGGGGTAGCGTCAGTCGGTGCATCAGCGCCAAACCTCCAACGCTGCAGTGAGCAGGAGGTCTATGGCTGTGAAGTAAGAAGGTATGAGTGGAGGCTGAGCGGGGGGAGAGGGCTGATGGGAAGTTATAACGTGCTGACAAACAGATGAGGTGAGGAGATAAACTGTATTGGTACAAGAAAAACTATTGTCCAATCATGTATTGTTAGGATTAAGACACAATATTCAAAAAAATACAGTGAAATGATGGTGGAGAATGCATTATTCATCACAAAATTAAAAAGAAAAGGTCTGCACTCATTAAACTGGTCCATATTAACCAAGTTTGTTTAAATGAACAACTTAACTTTTCGATCGTTGTCTTAAATAAAAACTACAGCTTCTGACTGCTATAGTTCAAAGAGGTTGATCACCTACAGTATAGCCTTGTATGCCTTGGGTTTATACAGCATCATATATTTGACAGCAATAAGTTAACATGCTGTTTGATTCACTGAATGAACAAGCAAATTGTCTCTTGTTCTCCATTTGTGATGATTTATCTGATGTAGTCGATTCTAGGAGATTTTACAGTTTAGTAGTAGAGTTAACTTTAACTTATATAACTTTATTTGTCAGAACTCTGGTCTTGTTTTTGTAGCTCTGGCCATTGCTGCTCTCAATTATGATAACACTGTACACACCAAGTTAATTGCATAGATCTGGGAACGTGGCAACAGAATTAAAAAGCAGTCGGACGATCAGACAGGTTTCAAACAAATCTCCACGTTAGCCGCCAAAATTATTTGGGAAAGACATAAGCAGCAAATGCAAACAGTAAAATTATAACCCAAACAGTCTGTTGTTGACATCCATCACAGTTTACAGACCAAGATCATGGTCCAACTTTGAGCTTTGAGCTTCATTTGGGGTGCACTCACTTTCGGTTGGACCTCCAAATAAAGTGGTAGATAATATGGCCAAACTGTTGGTTTGTTTACAACCTATTGGATTGTCTGAACGATCGAGTTTCTTGTCCCAGAAGGAAAAATGTCCTTATGTTCGCAGATCTCAGCAATTACTTACTTATCATAACAAATAGAAATGGTGCGACCCCTTTAAAGATAAAAATGTTTTTTGAGGACTGGGAAGTACTTTTCTTCTACTTTTGTGACATTTGGTAGGACGTGCCCTATTAAAAATACTTGACGCAACAAGGTGGTTGAGCGAGGTGCACCTTTAAGATTGAAGAATCATAAAAATAAAATAAAAAAGGTGGAGCCAAAACTTTGCATTAGGCCAAAATCAACAGAGTTCCTTTTATAAAGGATTAATAATGGATTCATCATGCAAAGAGGATGAAGCCCTGCATGCCATTTAATGATTACTCTTCCAAAACACAAATCCTAATTCATGCTGTGCTTGTTTGTGCTCTGCTATTCCCATTGATCCAGACAAGACCATGTTTCTTACCATGTTCTATATACATTTCCAGAAGAAAGGGAGCAAGGAAGGACAGTCCTGTACTCCCTGGCTTCCTGAATGAGATCATCCGTCCCTCTGGCGGATCCCAGTTGGCCAACACTCAGGTCCCTGTCATCTGTTCAAAGTGTGTCATTCTGGCCTTGGTGGCCCTCTTCCTTGGCAGGGCTGACCGTTCTCACGCTGTGATATGCGCTCTACTCTCTCTCTCCCTCTGTCCACCATGAGCTCGCAGCTGGAGCTTCGATTTGGAACCGGCCCATTTGAGATGGTGGAGAAATATGCCAAATAGCACAATGCTTCGCTACAGAGCCTGGCACCGGATTCACGTGTCCTGCAGTGATGAACCTAGCTCGCTCTAGCTCCCCTGGCAGGAATCTGGCCCAGTATAAATCTCTGCTTAGCATTAGCACACTCTCTACCATGCTGGAGTTGTTGAAGGAGGAAGAGAGAGGTGATACCATACTCTCCCAGGCAAAAAGAGTAAAAAAGTAAACAGCAAAAAAGGACATATATCATTCAGTGTCTTTGAGGAGAAACGTGGACATCAACAGTTCTGACAATTCCTTCAGACTGTTTTGAGTTTAGTTTCTCTTCCTTTCTGTCCGCCTGGTTTTCGATCCCGGATAAGCTTGAGAGAGATTGTGAACGCTGCAATGAGCACTAGTTGTCAAAGGGGAGTTACTGCCTTCCTCACAGTTTCCTGTTTTATGATACATTCTTTCCTCTCTGGTGAAGAAGGCGGCTCATGAGGTTGATGGGTTGACAGGTATAAAAAGAATGAAACGAAGTAAGTGGAACTGAACACCAGGAAGGGCAGAAAGAACAACAAGTCAGATCACTGGGGAGCAAAGCAAGCTGTGCATAGAGAAAACAATTCTTGCCGGTGTCTTGGGAGTATCTAGCATTTGCTTAATGTAAACACTTCCACAGCGTGGGCTGGAGATAGATGTGCTCCAGAGAGACAGATGACGGATGTATTGTTCTGCCTTTAAGGGGAAAGAGTTTTGGAGTATGAAAATAATCAAAGAAATATTTACAAAATAAAATATTTTCCATATGACTAGGGCTGCAACTAATGATTGTTTTAATTTTAGTGAATATCTGTTGGTTAATTTTTGACTGATTAATTGTTTAGTGAATTAAATGTTAAAAAACACTGAAAAATACCGATCATGATTCCCGAGAGCTGAAGGTGACCGCTACAAATTGCTTGTGTTTTTCCACACAACAGTCCAAACCCAAACATGATATAAAACAGCAAAAACCAGCAGAATTTTAAACCAGCAAATGTTTGACACTTTTACTTACTGTTGATGATTACTTTCCTTTAATTGACTAGGGCTAGGGCTTCAATGTGTCTGTGCCGTAGTCTGTAACTGTCGATAATGTGTCAAGTAGAGCCGCAACTAACTCATATTTTCAATTTCGATTTACTGATTAATGGTTTGTTCTATAAAATGTCAATTTCCTAAAGTTCAAAGTGACACTTTTAAATTGCTTGTTTTGCCAATTTTCTATTACATAAGGAAGAAAATTAGGTTTGTTATAGCTGGAACTAGAGAATGTTTGGGACAAGTGATTGATAGATGATCAAAATAGTTGCCAATTCATTTTCCGTCAATCAACGAATCGTTTCTGCTGTTGTGTCAAGTACGTAAAGTTGTATTAAATGCTTGGTCAGATCCATATGTTAGTGTTTGATTGGAGAGTTCTTGGTTTAAACAATCGTTTTGCCAACTTTAGAATTTTATTTAGACTGGGTTCTGCTACTGCTTCTTGTGTTAGACAACATTTTCAAAACAGAAGTTTTGTTTCTAATGTTTAAAACATGTTTATATTGCTAAAAGCAAGTATATATATATATATATATATATATATATATATAGTAAAAAATAGTTTTGGTAGTGTAGTGGCACTAGTAGCAAACCATTTGAAACGATACCCAGCCCTGGAATTAACTAATAGATTGACTTCAGCACTACATACATGACTGACATCACTTATCAGCGATACCTACAGCACACAAAGCCCTCTTGATAGGACAAACAAAAAGACTAACAAACTATATACAGAAGCCCTGACACAGAACAACACTAAGCATCATCCTCTGACTTCACCCTTAGAAACGCCACACAGCATTAGGCGAGTGCCTTCCTTATCATTAATTTACCATTTTAGGATAAAACGGACACTATGAAAACCCAGAAAAGGGAGACCTGAAATGGTATAAAGAGACGTAACACATTAGGCACAAAGCTTCAATAGCTCCAATAAGTGAGTGGCCTGTCAAATTGCGCCTATACAATAGAACCAGTGGAACAAGACCATTTATACTCTGCTGGAAAAGCCATAAATTGTGCAGATGGATGGTAGCATAGCCATTCTTGGGAGCAGTAAATTGCTCTACCTTTATAACTGCTGTCAGAAAATTCCTTGGACAAAAGAGGCCGTAATGTCGAAAGCGACAGGGAGTCAATGGGTGTGATGGAGGGAGAAGACCTACGATGTGTTTTGTAAAAATCATCCCATTACTTACCCACAGTTGACCCAGGCAATAGTCCCCTGGCCCTTTACTGTCTGGGCCACATCTGATAGCAGTTTCAGGTGGGAGTCCCCTGATGTAGCTACAGACACAGAAGAAACCATGGTCAGCCTTGTTACCAAAACCGTTCAATAGCTCAGGACAACCCAGAGCCTCGAGACACAGAGGACACTGTCACGTCAAACACAGCAAAGAGGAATTGAGTTACAGTGGAGCTCAGTGTCTTACTAAAGCACCAAGTGCAGAAGAAAGAGATCACTGAGTTTGGGATGGAGGGATGATGGAAGAGGGTTTTCTAATACCTTTCACTGGATGGGTTCAGGGAGGGGTTTAAGTTACATCAGCTTTCAACATCTTACAATAGTGTGACTAAGCAGGGGATAGGAGGATTATGGTGACACAAAGACTGCTGAAGCAGACCAACTTTTCAGCTAACGGGGGAAGCACAGCTGGTATGTTTTTGGGAACTATAGTTTGTACCTGCAGCACGCTGCTTACTGCCATATTCTGATATTCATGATGAACATCAAGTGTGAGCTCGACAACATGGAGAGTTCATGACCACTGGAGACTTACACAATCTAGCGTGTCAGAGAGAAAAATATGGCTGAGCTGTGCAGCTTGCTTTCTGTGTTAGGAAAGAGGAAACTGGTGTGTAATAAACTGTACCAGCTACAACAACACACAGTAATATTACTGATTTTCATCAGATATGGCAAGCAAAGCAGATTCCTGCGAGTAAAGTAAACGAAGTGTAATATTCTAGTCCTTGTGTAACACAATACATCATTTTTATACTCCCCCCCCGAAACCAAATGTGTTTTATTCACTGCATAAAGAGAACAATTCCTCTCCAGGCCAAGGCTATATTTAGATTAAGGGGCACTGCCATGACTCCCTAGGGTCCTGTTTTGCACCGGGTTGGTAACAAAAACATCTGGCAATTCAGAGTCAGTTTATTACCATGTATGGAGCAGGAGGCGAGCAGGTACTGGCTGGCAATAAGCTCATTGTTAAATTTTGATGGGAGCTAACCAGAGTAAAACTCAACAGGGATGTGACTGACTGCAGAGGATCAGAGGCTGGTGATGAGTAAGGAACACGGCCAGACTGACTGTACTCAAAAGGGGGAATGAATATGATGTGGCTAGAAGTGGTGAGATAATTGCTCGGTGAAGAGGACAATAAACCAGCGTGGCAGAAAACCTGCATGAGGAGGGGAACTTTTGGTGTCTTTAAAGAAGCAATGTCTGTGTGATGCTGCAGCCAGCGATCAATCAGAGCCACTGCTCGATGCATGGAAGCCTTATCCGATGCTCTGACGCAGGCTGATATGGGCCATGAATTATGAAACTAATAAATCTGAGGCTGTAGGGCTCTGAGTCTTCTGCTGCTTATTGAGGGGTAGGGCAGTCTTTTGAATGGAAAAATTAGTAATATCAAGCAGCTCCTTCTACAAGCCTGCAGAGTGCATTCCTCTCCTTCTCAGAAATATGCAAATGAAAATGGAATTAAAACCTACTGGGGCGCACTAAGGGTTCCCTAATGGTTGAAAGAAAACGCTGCTTTATAACTCTGTTTGACTGCATAAAGTGTTTTATTTTCTATTTAACGACTACTCTCTAATTCTATAAGATAAGTATTTCCAAGTTCATTACTGAGATAGACCACTGCAATCATCTCTTTAAAGCAGGCTGCAGGCTAGAGCTGCACAAAACATTAATTCTAAATATATCTTAAGATACTGTGGTAAAATGTTTTTTAATTAATGATATCAGATTTGGGCAAAGTGCCACTGCACAGTTGCACTTTTCTTTTCTATTACAGAGGGTGACCCCAGGAATTTTAATGTTTCACAATTACAGAATTTTCAATTATTACAGCAACAATTGTGACATACCAATGAAGACAATTAACTGCACTAATGCATGGCCAGTAAGTTCTCGTACACTATGTGAATTTGTTTCTGTAATGTTAGGATTGTTGGAATAATCATACCTGTACTGTACTTACTCACGCACGATTGAAGGAAATGGCATTTAAATGTCATCTTATATCTGGAACTTGATATAATGCAATAATGTGCAACTGTGGCACCTTTCAAACACAACTAAAGGCTTCAGTGGTAACTGCTGCTAACTGAGTCACTTTGAAAATGTGAATTTCACATTCAGCGTCTGATTATAATAAAATTATTATATATCATATATTATATACCATGCTCTTTGTGAAGTATGACAGTTTTGATCTAAGGACAAAATAACATAAGATGTATAGTTAAAGGGGGGATTTTTCTTGTTGTTTGACATATTGGCTGAGAGTCTGTATGTCTATAAAATATCTGTGATATTACATATCACACCAAATGTTATTTGGTTTCCCTGCGCTCCACGGCGACCTCTACAGTGACAAGCTGTTAGAGAGTCATTAAGATAATAGAAACATTATCCATGAGCCATTACTATGATTGTCTGGCAGGACTGCTGTCCCCGCCTCCTCCTCTCTTGCCAGAAACAACGGATGCTAAACCAGAAATGTATGCTGCTACATATGAGACCATATACGTATAGTAGCATAACATAACATCTCTGACAGAAAGTTTCACCCCACAGCTAGACAAATGTTCTTTTCTTAATATCATCCCCTTTAACCAGGTGTATCTTCTGGTCAAATCTACAGCCTGATCCCAAAACATCCATTATGAGTGGATGTCAGTCTTCTCTAACCTGTCTTGGTGTACAGCACCAGAACATTGGTTCTCGTCCTGAGCAGCTTCTTGAAGTCTTTGTGGTCGCTGACTTTCTCTATGAGAGGAGACACCTTCACTGCCTCCAGCACCGGCAGCAGCCACACCTGGTGAAACACAAAAAACACAAACCCAACTGTTACCAAATCAGTCGTGTGATGATGCCAACACATAGCAACAGGGCTGTTTATCAAGCAAAATATGTCCATGGCACCGAGCATAGAAAAAGGAAAAGTATTGAAAGCTGGCATCGAATGTCTGGTCAGATTCGTATACTTTACTTTGATATACTTTGATCATATAGTTCCAGATTTAAACCACAATTATGCCAATTTTAGAGTCTATTATTTAGCCAATGTTACCCCAGCAAATACTACTGGCCAGACTTATTTAAAAAGACCAAAAGTTCCACTTGTACACAAGAAATATAAATATCTAATGCACATGTTGCCATGAAATTGTGTTCTCAGTTTCTATTTAAACTGAACTTTACTCTAGAGTGCCTTCCTCAGGACAAGCTTTAGTTCATACTGTGGTTGTAATAAACCTTTAGGGGCCACTGCCAGGGTTTGAACTTTAAGACTAGTTATAAAATTAATGTGGCAAACTATGTGGCAAATAAATATATCAGTATCAGTTTGATATAAGTGAAATGAGTTTGATGCAGAGCTACAATCTTATTACACTGCAGCAGTCCATAGCACTCCGAATCAGAACGTCAATGTAGCAGCGGGGGCCGAGGGCTCTGGTCGCTTGTCTCATCTCTTTGCTGTGACTCAAACAAAATCAACAGTTTTAACTTGATATTTACACAGAAGTGGAAAGCTATGAGAGCTTCAACACTGCATTCATATAACTTCTGATTTGGCTACCATGGCACAAACAAGACAGGATGTTGCCTCCAATATCCACCTGTACTAAAGGTGGCTTCAAAACAGGTGGGTACATCTGCATCATTAGTCTGAATGGCTCCTTCCACTTTCCAACTACTGGCTAACGGTGTGAAACACCTAATATGGGAAACAAAGCCCATATTGAGAGGCTTGCACTTTAATCAAAGATGACTAAGTAAAAAAATAAATAAACAAGACAGATTACACTCAAGCCATATGAAGTTAACTCCATGCATTCTAATCATCTCTGTGCCATCACCATTCATTAAAAAGCCCTTCCTTGCTGCCTACGGAAAACTAAATTGGACACCAAAGATTGTCTGCGCGCTCAGCGGATCCTGCCTGATGAGTGATATCACCTGTAATGAAAACAAGCAGCTGTCATGCTCATTTCCTAATTTTAATTCCCAACTGGATGCTCCTCTGAGGGGAGTCTGATGGGAATCTTAAAACACTACAAGTTTGCACATCAGTAGATTTCAAAATTAACGTAGAGAAGCCAAAGGGCTTATTAAAGAATGAACAGACAACTTAAGTTCCCAGTTCCGTATATAAAATACTAATTTTATATATCAGTCTTTCTAAGTATTATTTGTGTTGACCTGTTTTTATTTTGTCCGATTAGGTTGATGTGACAACAAGATAAACACAAGTTGTGTCAGTGCTCTGTTTGTGAAGGGAGGTCTAATTAGAGGCTGGCTAGGTGACACCTGTCTGCATAGGTGGGCATTCAGTGGTTATGAGAGCAAGCAGCCGGGGAATAGATTAGGAAGAGATGGCGGGCTGTCTTACTTATCCAAGTGAGACAGGAAATGTGATGCCTGATGGCCGCCTGGAAGGATTAAAATGATGCAAACTGAACAGGATTCTTACTTAATCTCTCAGTCTCTCCCAAAAAATTTAAACATGTACTACAATTATCCTTCTGGTACAAATAATGACAAGCTAAAGTGGCAACAGCGATCCAGCCTTAAAATGGTGCCTTTGGTATATAATACTGATGGGGAAGTGAAAATATAATGTGGTACAATATTTTATAATACAGATAAGTGATGAGGTGCATCATGGAGCTGAAACATGGATCCCAATATCGACTAAATTATGTTGTTCATCATCACTTATATGAAAGATGAGACAATAACATAAATTTACATAAACATGACCTTATTCTGGGCTAGATATATACGTTTCTCTGAGGATGCTTAAAGGAATACTCCACTAAAAATGTTCTGAGTATCAAATAGTCTTGATGCTTGAGATGTGGCTCTGAAAAGTGTCTAACTTTACAAAAGGAACCCAATAGTGACACAGAGTCACAGAAAAAAAAACATATACAAATAACCTCAAACCACTCCAGCAGTATGATCCACTTGATCTATCCATTGATCTATCCATTTTCAGTATGTGTATCCATTATTAAAATTTATATCCATTATTAAACTTTTCAATGGACATTTTGACTTTGTTTTTGACATTGTTTATTTGGTGTGACTCGCCTTTGAAATCCATTATAACTGCTGTAAATAATCCAACAGCTGCCATCTTCTGCGAAGGATCAAGTTACACAATTCAGCCTTTCAGGTGGTACGTTTTTTGATACTCCAGAGACATATTTTCAGTGGAGCTGTCCTAATTTGGGTTTTGTGGTCAACAAAGTGACTGGAAAATGTTAGTCCAAGCAAGTGTATCCATTTACTCTCTCTTAATGAAGACATTTTCCTCACGGGATTATTTAGTTTAACATAGATGAGGATCTGCTTGCAAAAGAGCTGACTTATTTTTGTAAAATGCTGTTTTTGCACAAATCATGCCTATGGAGAGATAAACTAGTATTCTACTGTCACAGTCTCTTAAGTATTGACAGGGTTTTGACCCGTCAACCGTGGATTGCATACAGTATCAAACAGATTGTGAGCTGACTACTGTTCATGCATGAATGTGACAACAGCCACAGGTAATTGCTTGAATTTGTAAACCATGGATGTATTGTAAGGACTGGATACTGGACCCAAAGATGGTACCTATTCAATCCAGTATTGCTCGCCTGGCACATAAGCCAAAACAGTTTCTAGCTTCCGGGTTTACATCCGGGGGTATGCAGCCCACTGAATATGCGCAGTAGTGTTTCTCCCACTGGCCCCGCCTGCGAGTTCCCGCTCGGCCCATAGATGTCACAGACTTTTAAATCGCTTTTCTCGGCTCGAGGAAAGTTTTACAAATATAAAACCTCCGTGGACCAAAAATTCATAACAGAAAGAGTCATAATTGACCTTGTTTGCAGTTTGAGGTGTCCTGTCAACAGTTTTACAGGCATCTCTTTTATAGTGGTGGTCTATGGGGGAAATGCTTTTTGGGTCGCAGGAGAATTTTTTGCTGCAATACCACATATTTAAGTACTTCCTGTAGCATGAAATGTACCGGCTTATACCTACACCTACACTGATGCTTTTGTCAAGCCAACACTGCTGAGATACGATGTGATTCTTTCACCAACTGAGGCGTGCGTCATCTTTCAGTGACAGATGTACAATAACAGAAATAACTAGACTGTGCTGACAGTTTCCCCACAGAGCATCATAAGTGACAGGTCCATTCAGAAGCAGCGTTACTGCACTGCTGACGATTTAAGCTGGAGTTTTATTACAATAAAGCACACGCATAAAGGCAGCTAAAATGGAAAACATGAATGCAGCAGAGCAGTGTTATTTAGAGTGCATTCAGATGATATGAAGAGTAGAAGTTACCAAAATTAAATGATAATAAAAATTGTGATGGGAATCCGATTTATTTTCATGGTCTCTGAATTATCTGTTAAGTGTCGGTGCTCCCTTCTTTTCTGGGGCTGCTCGTCTTGTACAATAAACGGCAATTTTTCAACTTGAACTGCAAATGATAAATGCGAGCAGAAGAAAAAACTACAGAGCACGACTCCATTTTTATCAGATCACAGCAGTCTTAATCAAAACACTAGCTATCTCCCAATAGTTCAGTTCACATGCAATTTCATCACATCACATTAAGCAGACAACATGACTCATAACTTTGAGCCCATGACATATACATAACAATTTTTTGTAGGATAAAATCTTTTGAAAATGTAAGTTTTGTGCTTCTTTTTCCCATAAATGTTAAATAAATTTATGTCACTGATGAATATTTGTTCAAAATCTCACATTCAATGCTATTTATAGGTTGCAGCTCTGGGGCCTCATTGTATATTGTAAAGCTCTTGAAACCTGCACAGTGGCTCAAAATGGAGTGGAGGGAGCACGATGGATTCAGAAATGAGCATACTCCTGGATTCAGTCTTTCACTTAGTGATGGTAATAAATGTCTGTTTCTATGGATTCAAGGAAAAAAAAAAAAAGAGTTCACTGCACCCTCTTCATTAAAAAAAAAAAAGAAAAGAAAAAAAAGTGCACTTTAATTCTCACATCTGAGGGCCACTGACTTTCACAGTAGAATCTAGGATGATAGCGTCTGGGTGAAAAGCATATGCAGCTTTATGTATAACAATGGGAGCACGATGATCTATTTTTTCCTTGCATTTCTAATAACTGACCCACATTACCATCACTAAGTGGGATGCCAAATCCATGAATATGTGCATGGTCTGACACTGTATCCATCAGGCACTCTCCAGTCTACCGTGGTCCATTATAAAGACCTGATGGGTAAACAAGCAGCATTAGATCATGCCTTAAACCTGGGGTAGGCAGTTTTCTTTTGGCGTCAAAAAATGCCATATTAACCGTGCAGCATATTGTAATTCAAGTGGTCTGATAGCAAACCTCTACTTCAGCCCCCCCTCTTGCCTCTGTTTTCAGGCTTCAGAAAATCTATCCTGTGACGATAGACTTTAGCCTATCACAGGTTATTTCAGAGAGACGGTGTGTTCGTATTGGCTAAGCTACAAGAGCAGATGTGTGTACACGTCCCTTCAGACGGTGAAAACCTGATTCAGTGGTGGAAAATGTCAGTGTCAGTGAACCATGTTGATGGGACATTCTAAGCCTTAGTACAGTCAAAAATGTACTGAATTAAGAAGCTAATTTAATAGATTTTTCTTATTAAACTAAACTTCCCATCACATGATAAAAACAGGAAATGAAACCACAGAGTATGATACAAAATGTCAACTGGGTACTAAGGATTTAACACGTCATCAAAAACTGTCACTGATCAAAGGATGAGGCTGGTAATATTCTATATTTTTTTAAATTGTCAACAAAATCCCATGAAAAGACCAACACCAAAAATAAATGTTCAATCAATTCCTTAACTACATTGCTTGGTTTATTTTAATATCATTCCAGCCAAAAGTAATAGTAAATACTGTCTCAATCTTGGGTAATAATCTCCAAATAATTTCACTCTCAAAAGAATTGAAGCATATCAACGGGTTACTAAAATCCTGTATAAAGATGTATAGAACGAATATTGTTCAGTTAGATGTTATAGAGTAGAGTTTTAGCTTTGCAAAGCCCTGTTAACTTGAGGACAACATTTTTGCTTCACTGACCTCTGCCCTCTGTCTCAGCTGGCAGGTGACTGATGGACAGAAACCCCACCAATGACTACCAATCACTGAGATGTGTACCACAATAGCTCTGGAGGCACCCTTCACTCTGCCATCACTGTGAGAGGCATTATAATGGTGCTGCGCTCCTACCTTCCCCAACACTGTCCTTCCCCATTATCACTACCTGCTCCACACACACCACAGGGGGACAAGCCTCACTGGTAGAAAGCAGATCAATGGAGATGAGATACAAGGAGAGCAGCGTGATTTGGTGCAACACACAAACTAATTTTTCACAGTTACACAGGTAACAGGCTGCATCAGGAATGCTAAATAAGAAAGAGGAACACAAAGCATAAAAAGAAAAAGGTATTTTTATACCTTAGTATACTACAGCTGTGAATCACTGGCTTAGCAGCAGTTCTATTCTTGAAGCAGGTAATTGCAATAATTGCAGGGTTATTGTATTAGACTGCATTAGTTTTAGCTATGTCTACCTACTAAGCTGGGTGTATACACTGATACTGATATATCTGTGATAAGCCAATATGGCAGTATGTTGGTCGGGCTCACAACATTAAAAAGGTAAGAGTTAACTAACAATGACCCTGTCAGACCCACAGTGTCGCAACCGTGCTCAAAAACCTGGACTCTGCTCAAATGCCATAAAAGCTGCCAGCTCTCACTGATGGCGGCCACAATAAGACAACAGCTTAAATGTCAATTGGCACGTGCCAAGTGTGACCTTTAAGAAAAATCCATTCTCGTAATTGTAATCTACCTAAAATTCTTTGAGTTAAACTTGTATTTTGTGATTACATGACTCAGTGCAGAACAAACTCAGAGGAAATCCATCAGTGGTTTATACGACGACCGTCCTTATCTGCCATAAAGGTATGTCCCAACACGATGTAAAAAATGTGGCAGTTCCTAAGCAGCAGGTGCCCAGCCCCTGCCTGCGAGCCCACACCCTCCATCTGCTGTGACAAAATCTGCTTAATAAATGGCATCCGGTTCTAGGGGCAGTACTGAATCAGCACAAATCACACCAGTGTTTGTCAAGCACTTGCCTTGAGTTTCGCCTGACTAATGAGCCAGTCAGGTGCGCATTGGTGTGTGTGGACTGGCTGATTGTAGCAGCATCCGATAACACACAGAGCGCTGATTTAGAGGCTTCTTAGCTCTCAAATGAGCAGAGGAGCAATCAATTAGCAGCTTTAACAACTATCACGTTTCAGCTATCAGCGCTTGGAAGTCAGGGGAGAGGAGAGGCCTACTAACATGCTACCAAGCCGCTGTTGTGGGATAAGACTGGTTATCGAACGTCAATACTTTTTTAGTACTGATGGAAATGTGTCTGCAGAAATGGAGTATGATAAAAGGGTCAAGTACTGAAAGATGGCATTGTATGTCTAGTCAGATTCATAGTTTTGTTTACTTTTTCTTCAATCAGATATTTGCTGGTTTAAATCATAATTTTGCTCATTATGGACTATGGTACAACTGCTTGAGTTTAAACATTTAACATTTGAGAGGTCTGACTTCTTTTAAATAAAAGATGATTTCAAACTGATTGCTCATTACTAAGCACATTATCAACTTTTGAGGATCATTATCAGGAATGAAAACTGTATACAGTAGATCAATTTCGGGGGAATTCAACACTTTATCCTGTTTACTGACAGTCACACAAGCTCATGGATGCTCTATGTAGAAGTCAAGTGCAACCGTCTTTCTTTTCCGTTATATTTTTGAAGACGTTTGGATGGATGATTTTCTGTGTTTCTGTTTGCAGTTAGTTTGATGGTAATCCTGAGTATTGAGATTGGCCTAGTTTAGCTCATACTGCATTTCTGTGGGCTCAGCAGCTCACAGGTAAAAGCAAAGTATTTAATACTTTGTATGCGTTAATGTTAACAAGTTTTGGCTTTCTGCCACTGTGGTCTTGGATGGATGTGCTGTAAGAAGCCAGTGGATCTGTTGTTGGATGTAATCTAATTTCTTTGTTAATACTGACACAAGTAGACTTAAATATGTGAATTATAACATGTAATTTGGTTAGACTAGCCATTTGTCATTTGAAAAGTATTTCATATCCTCTGAGATGTGTTATTATTAATTACGTTGACATTTAGTAAAGCTAAGCTAGGCAACTTTCACCACTAGTAGAGCTGAAAAGATGAATTGATAAATTGATCAGATTATTGTCAGAAAATTAATTGTGAACAATTTTGATCATTGATTAACCATTTTAGTCATTCAAACAAAAATGGCAAACTTTCACTCATTCATTCAAAGATTTTTTTTTCTATATTATGTTAAACTGATAATCTTTGGGTTTTGGACTGTTGGTCGGACAAAATTTGAAGACGGCACCTTTGGCTCGGGGGAACTGTGATGGGCATTTTTTTGCTATGTCTGACATTTTAGAAGCTAAACAATAAATCAGTAACTTGACTATCAAAAGAAATAATCAACACATTAATCAATAAATTACAGCCCTTAATACTAGCATACCTACAAACTGCGAACAGACATGAAAACGGCATTCATCAGTACGCCAGTCAAGCAGAAAAAAAACGTTAAATTTACCAAAAATCAAACCATCTCTTACAGCAATCAGGAATTAAACTATTATTTTTTGTATTAATAAAAGAAGCAGACACTGGTGGATCTTTGTTTAAGTGTGATTATGACAGTGTGTGTATGTGCATAGTGTCTGAAACACCTGCTGAATGCCAGTAAAATCTGTTTTTGGAGAACAAATCAATAAGTGCCACTCAACCCATGGCTGCTAACCTAAATGTCACTGAAAACAGGTATAGTCACACATATTAATTATTCTGGCCTGGTAAAAAAAACAAAAAAACAATATCATTGACAGGGAGACAACATTTTGAGCCTACAAGCCATTGGCAAGTGAACCGAATACTTCATTTTGAGTATGTATGTATGTGTGTGTGTGGGTGGGCGTGTGGAGGGAGGTTGGATTAAATTGTTTTGACAGGCAGGCCTCTACCACCCAGACAGCTGCCCTCTAACAAAGTGCTGCAGTGTTTTTTTGTGGAATGACCTCCATACACCTCACTGTACCAGTACACACACACAAACAAACACATTGATGAAGTGTCTATCGCTGGTACAAGTCGCTATCGTTTTATTGCCCAGGCCTAGTGATAAGGACAAAATTAGTCACAGTATTATATCAATATTGATATGTCATGATGATTAGGGCTGCAGCTAATATTTATTTTTCATCATCGATTAAACTGTCAGTTGTTTTTTTCAGTTCATCTATTAAACATTTGGTCAATAAAACATTTATAAATAGTGAAAAGTGTCCAAAGGTTTCAAACCTAAAGGTATTTCTTTTATAATGAGCAAACCCTCACATCAAGAAGTTCTAATCTAGCACTGTTTGGCATTTAGTTGCTTTGAAAATGACTTAAATTATGAAAATGTTCAGTTTTGGTTCATAGTCTAATTTAATCAAATCAAATGAATCAACTAATTGTTTCAAAACTTGTTACAATCTTCCCTTGAGTATTCAGATTCTTATGCTACAGACTTCAATTCATTTCACATTCATTTACGGGACCAAAATAGAGAATTTTCAAGTTCTAAATATATCTTACGGTGTGACAGATTTCAGTGAAATTCAGCTTGTTGCCAGTCATTAACAGAAAGACAACCAAAGAGCAGGTATGAGACTTCGTCATTGACCGTAAAGGATTAACAACCAAATATTAAACAGGACGACTTTACTTAAGGTTATGTTATCTTGTCCAATTCATTTTGGTCTCCTAAAATTGGGGTACGATATATAAAAGGGCTTCATATTTCTTTGAACTGTCTTTTATTTCCTTTAAATGTTTTTATCTTGTAGTGGTATCTGCTTTCTTGATTTTATGACTTGAATGTTTTATTTTGCTGTCCTTGTAAAGCACTTTGTAACGTGTATTTTGAAAAGTGCTCTACAAATAAAGATTATTATAAGATTATTACAATTCCTACAACACACATCTGTTGCGGATGTAAACACTGCCGAATTAAAGCTGCGAGTCAGCACTTTAACCTCATAGTCATGGTTTCATTTCAGATCCAGTGAGCTGTGGCTGTCACAGTGCCAAAATATGAAATAGTGTCACTGTCCAAATGCATACAGAGTGCACTGCACATACACACCCAAGCTTGTTTGCAAAGGCAGCTGCTCAACAGGAAGCAGAGCAGGATAAGGTCTATATCAGTATTAAACAGCCTACAGTGGCATGAATGTGAAACTATTTAAATTGTTTAGAGGACCATACCAGTGTGTTTGCAGGTTTTAGCTCCCTCGCCCACTACAAATCATGCACACTTTGTATATTTACAAACCATTTTCATTTTAGATTTTTTGATGTATTTTTCCTGTGGTTCCAGGTTGCCATTGTCTTCCATTTATTTCTGTTCAGTACAACTAGAAGACTCACAGTGAACACGCGGTCTGCATTCGTTTTTGCTAGCCTAAATGTTACATTATCGTTTCATGGTCAGGTCTGCACTGTGTTGCCACACAACAATAATGTAACCCTGACAAAAAAATAAATACTGACTGGACGCTCACTGCGTCAAGACAATTTCAAGAGTCTGCTAATTGATTTTCATAACGTACTAAAATGAATGAGACCCACAGTTTCAACATAATTGAACATTATAATCTTCATGAAGGAAGGATTTATTGCAGGCATTAGTTTCAGCTAGGTGTACCTAATAAACTGGCACCTGAGCGTATGTCAAGACTTTAAACTTATTCTTATCACTGAAGCCCTTGTATGAAATTGTGCTCTACAAATACACTTGAACGTGAACTACTGTTCTTCTTGGAAGAAGGCTGATGGATGCGGTCGAAAGCTCCAGGAATAGCTACATACGTGGACATTGTGTTTAGAATATTTACCATTTAAGTCCTTTAAGTCATTCATCAAGCAAAAATACCAAACATTTGCCGTGAATTAAATATTTTGGGGGTTTTGGACGCCTTGGACTGGATGGGCATTACCACTATTTTATTTTGACATTTTACAGAATAGACATTAGATTAGATTCAGAGGTAATAAAAATAACTTGGCTGCAGCCATACTCTAGACCATAATGAGCAAGCCACAACTACTTTCATTCAGTTAAGATTAATTAATGCTGCCTAACCACTTCAATTCTGACAGTCACATGACGTGGAAGGATAAAGTACTGAATCCAAAGGGCACTTGTGTTAAACACGGATGTACAGGTAGCTACTTCACACCCACCTGTGAGTGGCCAACACATTTGTGCAAGTCGGAAAGTTATGAACTTTCTGGATGGCTGGACAGATGAGTTCCTGTGAGCCCTGCTGCGTTGACAACAATGGCCTAAAGCAGCGGAACTTTTTAAACGTGAAAGTGTAGGCTAGAGAGGCCGGGTGAGTGAGCTCGTCAGGTCTGGTTCCCAGGAGTTCACCGGCTGAACTGGACGCTGGTTAATATGGCTCAGACTCATGGGAGGAACCCCGTTAACGTTACGTTGGCTCCGTGTAGGCAGTTACACTACAGAAGTAAATCCACTTATTTTACCTGCGCCACAGAAACCGCAGTCCAACCACATTATTATTATTATTATTATTATTATTATTATTATTATCTGGTTAAATCTGAGCACCAAGTTCAGTCAGGGGCTGTCAACTTTACCTCCCGCACGGACAAGGCTAGGAGACGCGGTGAAGAGCGATTTGGATTTATTTTTGTCTTTTTCTTTCCTCCTGAATTCCCTAACGGACACAAACAAGCTGTCGCACAGAAAACCGCTGCAGCTTACACGACAAACGGAAGAGGCTCGTTAAGACTCACCAGCAGCACCAACGTGAACATTTTCGCCTCTCTCATCCGACTCCCGCAGCGGTTCCGAGAGGCCATGATGCCGTTGCCACGTCTGGATACGCAGGCGCAATCGTTTTTCCACGGATTCTTGGGCGCGGCGCAAGGCTCCTTGGGTAATGTAGTTTTGAGGAATAGTCGGTGGGAGGCGTTGCACCTGCCGCCTCCAACCAGCCTCCAACCAGCCAGATACCCCTTTCATGTTATTTGGAAAGCAATGAGTGTAAGTACTATAGTCTACATGGTTTTGTTTTTATCAGCATAATGCAGCCATATTGCAAGACAGTTAATTACACAAGAGGGTAATTAGTAAATTGGCTTGTGATTGAATGACTCTTAATTAGCTCTTTATCAATTCGACTTCCGCTCCTTTAGGAAATTTGGTTTGATTATAGCTGTGAAATGTGCCCCACAGCATCTGATTTATGCGGTGCTTGGGCCAATACGCCTATTTATAAAAAAAAAAAAAAGTAAATGCATAGAAACAGAATTCAAAGTAAACACAAAAATCGAAAAGAAAATGCTTTTACAACATATTCTACCATGTGGGCCTGCAGAAGTACGGTAAATAAAGTCGCCCTTGAAATCTTCACATTTAAAAAGGGTGGGAAGAATACAGTAGAACAGAATAGAAAAGAACGTGGAGCATTCACTTAAATTAACCATATTTTTCAGTTCAGTTTGCCCATCATGATGTTGTTGTACTGTATCAAACTGAGGTATAAAGAAAGAAAACAGCATAAGTTCTGAATGGAGTTTGGTTTGAGTGTTTCCTCATCACGGTCTCTTAATATAAGACACATCCACCTGTTTATAGCCTGCATCATGCTAGTCATTGATAGAATAGAATAGAATAGACGTGGGTGTTTGTTTATGCTGTACCAAAATGGTGTAGCCCACAGCTGCATAAATGAATGTTTTTTTGAATGGAGTTTGGTTTAGAAATAGAAAACGTGGAGCATTCACTTAAATTAACCTTATTTTTCAGTTCAGTTTGCCCATCAGGTTTAATTGCACAATATGAAGTATAAAGAGCTAAAACAGCACAATTTAATTTCATGAATGGGGGTTGGACTGTGCTATTTTCCTCAGCCTACACCTGGCTGATAGAATAGAATAGAAATTACTGTGGTCCAGACTATAACCATCACTTCTATGTGTTCACTGTTTGAGTTTCATTGTCTACTTTGGACAAAACAGCAAAGCAGCAAAGAAAACACTTAGATGCCCAGTGGAGTTATATTGCCAGGTTACCCCCGCACACATACACACAGCAGGTAGCCTACTGTGGAGTCCCAGACAACAACATGTAGGGCAAACCTTTCCCAGAAGCCCTTCTGTCTCTCTCAGGTCCACGCTGTGATTCAGTCCTGTCTGCTTTTGCTCCGGGCGGACATTGTTGCGACACTCTTCCAGCTCTCCGGGGGTGTCCATGCGTACTTCCTTCCTACTGCGCTTGCAAATCGGCCCCATCTTTGCTTACTAGACCCCCCCCCCCCCCCCCAGTCCCCCCACCCGTGGTATCGTCCGACGCTCAAGGAGAGAGAGAGCGCAGTTGTTGGCTGCTGGTCGCTCGGAGAGGGACGCACACAGCGGCTGAGGACACAACACTAGAACCCGTCTCTATTCTGTCTCTACTGCCTAGAGTGCGAGTCTGATTCTCTCCTCATCTCTGCCTGGCATTGTCATCAACTTGGGGAATAGGACAAACACCTTCGAAGGTAAAAGGAAAATCACTTTTTCTTTCTTTTCTGTGGCAAAATACCTGAAATGACTGATAAAAAAACCCCACTTTTTAGGTGTGTTGTGCACCAGTTTCCAGCTTGTATCCCGCTTTACATTTGCTGTTACAGGCGAAATGGATGTAGCTCGACTTTGATTGAGGTGCTGGATTTTTATACTGGAGACAAAATCAACACAATAGCCTGCTTTAGCTTGAATAACCTGCCTAGATAAAATAAGACAAAATCATCCTCCATCACTAATGGATTGCCTGCTCGTAAGCTTTGCCGTGTGGTCCGTTTTTCTCTGGACCATTTTTCTCTCAGAGCAGGGTTTGGGCAATTTTGCGTTTTTTTAAATTCTAAATGTCAAAACACTTTTCTGCGCTTTTGCCCACTTTGACAGTTTAAGGCGAGGTTATTTGTCCGTTGATAGCATGTGTTATTCAGAGCAGTTAGCAGTCCCTTTATTCCACGCCAGTTTTACTTTCCACTCACGTTTCATCCCAGGATCAGAGCAGCATTTGTGGGCTGCAGGAGCTGCCTGTGCCTGCCACATTAGCACCGTCTCAAACTTTGTGCTGCACGCTGCACTGTAGTCCCGATCCAGACGAGATGTGAACTTTAAAGATAATCTTCAGGGGAAACTTCATTGATAGTGGATTGTCTAAGTGTTTTGCGTCTCAATTGCATTTTCCCCTCAAATTGTCTATATTCAAACGCGGTAACCTAATTCGGGTCACAAATATGTGGTGTAAAATTGACCGTCTTGTTGTCCCTTTTCCAACTTTGCTGGTGTATTTTGTCATCCGACTTAAAACTGCTCATAATGACCTCATTGCTTATCAATTCCAATTAGCAAATTGGCTTTTACGCGCCGAATGCGCAGCCTTTGCGCACATTCCGAGTGTTTTACGTTGTTTTATTTTTTCCAAATCCCAGCAAACGCTCGTGGGACTAATTCTGCATGAAAACACTCAAAATCAGCTCAGAAAGTCATTATTCATGAGCTTGTCACTTGGATGAATTGCTTCTCCATTTCTCCCCGATACATCCAGACATTCCAGTTCTGTTTTATTTAAAATTCTAAAGAGGGAGAAGTGTACAGCAGAAGGCTTCCCAGAGTGGGGATGTCGAGCAAAGAAATACAGTACTGTAAAAATAGGACATTTCCCTCTTGCATTTGTTTTAAGTTGATTATTCTGAAATGCATTGTTGGAGCGGGAGACGGGCTGTGTTGTTGCAGAGCAACAGAGGGCAGTGTTGAGCAGCACTGTACAGCTGTGATAACACCTTGCCAGGTGAAGTTTGCTGCATCATGTGCTGGACTATCTGCTGTGCTCTCCACAAGTGAACACAGGAACAGTTCTGCAGAGGAGCTTGTCTGTGCCCTGGAGCAAAATGAAAACATATAGGGACATTGGTTTAATGGATTATGGCTTGTGTGATTTATTTTAATTTTTTGTTGTTTTTGCCTCAGGTGATTAAATGTCAGGCACTTTTGAATAAGCTTTTATCTGCAGGCGGTTTACCAGGAACAGTTTTCAGGGACATTTAGTCCATAGCTGACATTTTTCAAGGTTTAAAATATCACATTCGCTCGACTAAATTAATCAAAACAACTTATTCACTTGAAAGCTATTTTCCATCACCAGTAATCACCACCACTGGGGCTTTTAGAAGCTTTTTTTTTTTTTTTAGAGCTGCACTCTTTTTCTCATCTGTAAATTTATTGAGCCTCAGTGGTTCAGTGTCTTCAACAGCACAGACCAAGGACATTGTATTATTCATTAACTCTCAAATGGCCCTCAAATGCAACTGAGCATGGCTGGTTTGAGTTTAGGCAAACGTGTCAGATGACATAATAAGTTAGTGTTGCAGTTAAGCTTTTTTAAAAAAAAATCACTTTGCTTCTCTTTAAATGGAGAGAAATTATGTATATTGTTCTCCAGAAATAATTTGATAACTAGAATTATTGATCCAATTAAACAAATATTCATTTTATTAGTTTGCTACAGGATTAATTCTCTTTCAGTAGTAGTCAGTAGACTTATAATTGCACACAGTCATTGCACAGAATCCTGCTTTATTCAGTCCTGTTTCATATCTAAACAACCTCATTCTCCCTGTCTGGAATTCAAAACAGCAGTCGGCATAACTCTTATATAAATAACTTTTATTTTGTTCATTCATCAACACGTGTGAAAGTCCCATATCTCCCCCATCGTTTGATTGATATTCACATATTCTTACAGGTTTTGTCCGGCCCGCATGCTTGTCTTATGGATGATTAATGCTTTTGTTATATGAAGAGCTGTTTTAGTATCCTGGGTCAGTCCTTTCAAATGGAAAACAGGTTTTCATCTTTGATGAACTTATGAGGGCTCTTGACAGGTCCTGGTGGGGGGAACCAGACCAGCACAGCAAAAGAGATCCGAAACAAAACACATACTGGATGAAGGCCCCCCTCAACTCCTCTTAGACCACCTCTATGTTCACTTTCCCCTTCTTTAGATTTCACTCTCTCCTTGATGTCCTTGTAGTTACAACCTGTGAAAGTGTTTTGTTTTTGATTATATGTAGAGGTCTGTATCTTTGTGGCATCTGATGTCAACATAAATAATTCATTTTCATTAGGAAATATGGTAGGTGTGGAGTAGATGAGCCAGCAGCCTCTTCATCATATTTTTAATGATGCATATTTAAAGTGTGCCATGTGGGTTATTTCTGTTGTCGGGCACCATTTGAGAGGGGACAAACGGATATTAAAGTTTAATGTCTGGAGAACTTGATCTGTCCTCTTCATCCGATATTACCTCTCGAAAAAAAAAAAAAGAGATGCCATGTTCAATATGGTCTGACCTCCACGATAGTCTGAGTGTTGATGTGTGTGTCCATCTAAAGAGATAACAGACAGATACAGATAACAAATATGATTCAGTCTGGTGGTCTGAGGTAACACTCCTCAGACAGTTACCCTTCAGATATCTTCAGGTCTATAAAACTAGAAAATAAATTTCAATGAAAAATAATCTGTCTTGCCAGAGTTGACAGACTGTTTTGTCATTTCAAAGTGCAGCTTTTCACCGACCAAAACCAAGGCGGAAAGTGGAAAGTGACAACTTCTACAGCATGACATTTCTGCTGTTAGTCTGTCATTCAGCTACTCAGCTTTTCATGCACGTAAAACAAGCACTCCAGGACATCTGTCGCCTCTCATATGAACCAGGGACCTGAGTTTATTTATGCACTGTAACACCTCAAGCTCTTTTTTTGAATCCCAACTTAAGAGCGGCCATGACAAAGATGCATTTCCACACTTTAAAACCCAGGAAGGATGCTCTAAGAACTGCTGCGAGGCAGTGAGTGGCTTGCCGAGACGTGCTCTGCCCACCGTTGATCTTGATTTTGCTCCCCTTTTACACTCCCTGAGCCTGGTATGTGAAAGTGAAGCGGAGAGATTGTAGACTTTTAAAGTGGCCTTCTTGAGCAGGATTCAAATGGTAATTAGGTCAGGGCACACTGAGGAAAAACAAAGCTGTCCGCATGCAGAGAGAGCAGAAAACATACCGCGCTTCTGTTGAGATGTTTCAAGGAGAGTGAAGAGACACACAGAGAGATGCTTCCTTAAAGTGGCTCTGTATATTCAGAACACTGTGGCCACATTGGAGTGTCCGTTGCTCTCTGTTATGTAAATATAATGCCAATTTGAAATCACAGCTTCAGGTGCTGTGACTTGTGGTGGGATCCCTGGCCTCAATATTCACTGTGGTCTTTATACCCAGAATACAAAGCTCTGCTGCCTTGTCACCTGAGTGTGATTATGCTGTCCCACAGTACTGACATAAATGTTGCCATTTTCCATTCAGGCACTCTCCGAGGCCTGATTGAGGTCTTGCGCCTGACTACTCCTCGTTTTATTTGAAATGAAATCATTCCTCAGTTATTTGACGACTTGTGCAGAAACATGCAAATTGTGGCTGCTTTTTTCAGGTTGATGTGAGCGTTCTGTGGCCAGTTTTACTCTCAGAAAGAAACTGTAGCTTGACAGATACACTTTGCTTCCATCGAACAGCCCCATGATGAGAATCTGCCTTCGACTTTAGCTCAGTCTTTTGTTCATGACTGACTAGGTTTGAGGGAGAACGTGTACTTGTGATAACCAGACAGTTTGAGCCGTCAGCAGAGGGAGGTCAGCGGTCTGCATGGTGTAGTCTGAGCCGGTGGGTGGAAATGAATAATTCCACGATGTCTGTCTGGGTCCCCTCAGCCTCCCGGGATCTCATTGTTTCTGAATGCAGAGTGCACTTGGCGTGGCCTTCGCTCGCGGTGTCTGTCTGTTTGTAACCTAGCCTCTCTCTGCCTCAAGACACAACCTCGCCGTCTGTGAAATCCGATACAGCTGCAGCGTCTCTGCATTCTGTCTGCAACCCTGCTAATTAATGCTTGATGCGACCCAACAGTCTCAATTTGTTTCTGGAACGTTATCATCATTGTTTGCCCTCCCTTTTCCTGTGCTGTTATTATTGTACCTTTACAAACAGGGTGAATAGAGATGAAAAGAGCAAGCAGTCCGTCAAGCAGAAAAATGAGCTGGAGAGAAAAATGTTCCACCTAATAAGATATTATTTATGGTGTTTAATGTACTAATGTAATGTAAACAATTATTTGATTAATATAAAAATATATAACATGGTAATATATAATTGTAAATTTAATATATTTGGTTTTGGACTGTCAGACAGAACAAACAATTTGAAGACGTCCCCTTGGTCTCTAGGAACTTGTGATGGACAATTTTTACTCTTTTCTGAAATTGTATAGACTGAACTATTAATCAGTTAATACAAAAAAACAAGCAATTGACAGATTAATCAATAATGAAAATAATTATTTGTTGCAGCCTTGGTTTAATGTAATTGCACATCATTCTCAAATGTGCACTGACTGCTTGAAAATCATCATGAGAATATAGAGTTACATTGTGTTTCTCCTCTGTTGGTCATTTGAAGGTTTTTAAACTGAAGGTGTTTTCCTTCAAGTGTCAAACTATTCTGTGTTTTCCATCTTTTCACACGTTCTCATTGTTATCCCTCTTGTTATTAGGTGAGGTGTGTGTGTGTGAGTGTGTGTTGTGTGCCAGCATGCGCTCATACGTGCATGTGCGCATGCGTGCATGTCTGAGCAATTTGATTTTTCTCTTTGTATGCGTGCGAAGCGGACGTGAAGGCATGTGCCTTTTCTCTCCCGTCCCTCCTCTGTTCAGCCCCGGGAAGGTCTGAGCAGGGTGAGAATAAAAGGGGCGCAAGAGGAGGAGAAAGTGCTCCCACAGTTGATTTGGCCATTGTGGGGGGAGGAACACTATTCCCATTGATGCTCTGGACGCATGGCTGAAACCCCCAGAAGCTTTAGGAAGAGAGCTTATTCAAGGCTTGACGTGACCCGGAGGACTGGGTTGGAAGATGGGTGTTGAGCCCATTGTGGTGACGGTGGGAACATTGTCCCCGCTCTGCTGCTTTAATACCACTCTGGACCACTGGCTCTGTGAGCTGGATGGGCTCTTAGGTTGTCTGTTTTTGCGTTACAAGACACTGGAGAGGTCTCTTATGTTAGAGGTCTTATGAATTTTCAAAGTCCTCATAGAGATCTGAGAAGCACTTTGCTGGAAGCTCCCATCAGAGAATCTATTATGATTTTTAATTTTTATTTAACTATTTAGTAGAGTTGAGCTGGGTTTTGTGTCAATATAATATCAATATCCTGTTACGAGAGTTGATATCCTCTCGAATTTTGTAACATTGTGAAATAGTTCTATGTCATGCTTTCCTAGTCTTAAAGGCTGCATCACAGTTGAGCCAAATTTTATGACTGTCCTCACTAGAGCCAGTACTGGTCATTTGTTCAAGTTACTGAAATATATATATATATAATGTTATATATTTATATTTTATTTACTTTTCTAACAGACGACTCCTTGTGTTTCTTTCAGCTGTAAATGAGGAAGTAACGTGATGCTGTTATAGCGCCACAAAAACTCTTAGGGAGGAGGTCAGCGTTATAGTCCCATCTCCCACCAACAGTCAACGTTGGTTTCTTTTATCCGCGAATGCAATTGTTCCCTAAATTCAACCAAGTAGTTTTAGTTGTCTAAACTTAACCAGACTTTAACCATAAAGGTGGCAGATCAGAAAATTATCGTACGGGTCATTTTGGAAGGTCTGAACACCATTTTTCCAAAACATAGTCCCTCATTTGGTGTTTTGATGATGGTGGTGAAGAGCGCTGTCTGACGAGTTGCTGCAAAATCTTCCACAGCTGTTTAACTGAGTTGAGATCTGATGACTGTGAAGACCATAGCATAGATATATGATCACTCATAGTCTGTATGGAAGCATCTGCAGCCGTTATGTTTCTCCACTCATTTGAACAAACAAAATACCCTGATACATAGTTGTATATTAATTTAGCTATGATAAACTGGAAACAGTAGGCAAAAAGAAAAGTGTGCAAATTCTCTCAAACCTGACACTAATAAAATGTTTGATTGCACAAAACAGAAACAAATCATGTGGAGGGTGACAGAAGTCCTATTGACATAAATGTGGTACTTTTAAGCATATTTTTTTTATATCTCTGGTATGGTGTATATCGTAAACACGACATCAAGTAATAATATTCCATAAAAACTACTGTGTAAAATGTGTAAGTTGTTGAGTGCAACCTTTTGCTTTGAATCCTCAGCATTCCTCTCAAGAATCTCTGGGTTTCAGGTATTTTACTTTGAAAAGCCCCATTGTGCTCTGCTTTAAGAAACCCTCCTAATGGAATAAGGCTCATTTTTACCCTGCCATACCCTCTAAAATGGTTGTATCTCTTCCAAATGGAGTCACAGGGTGAGAGCTAAACTCCTTTCCTGAGTCTGTGCTCAGTGAAGTAATAGGTTTGCAGTAAGCCCTCCAAACAAGGCTTGGATTAGGACACACTGGCAACTCCTGTGGTATTATCTAGCAATGTATTTACACATTGACAGGAAAAAGAGTGACTTCGTAATATGTTTTACCAATTTTTCTGTTGTTTGTGTTTGGGATTCTTTTTGGCATTGTAAGAGGCTGTCATGATTCAGTTTGTCATCTCAACAATACCAGCAGGTTTGGAGGCTATTAGCTAAAGCAGATCAGAGTTCCTGATGTGTTTACTTAATGTTTTATTAGCATTGGTTTGTTTCCATTATCAGGCTTTGATTAACTGCCTCTGATAGGGCATATAACTGGCTCATTAGGGAGCACAGCACATGCATCTCTGCTGGTCAGCAGTATGTTTGTGAATGTGCCTGTTTGTTTGCATATGCATGTGTCCGTATGTGCATATGTGTCTGCTTCTGTTTTTCTATATTTGCAGTAATGGCCAGGAAATCAGCAGTTAGCAATAGCAGGCAGCTGGTCTCCGCTTTCACTGTTACCCACAACCCTCCATCCCCGTAGCACATGTAATTGGACAACCACATGTCAGGGGGTGATATGCAGTATGAGCCTAATGATTTTGCAGCACTAAATATGATGAGAGCAGTTGTCCCTTTGTCAGATGTTGGCTGGAAATGAAATGCAATGGCTAAATTCACTGGAGAGTAGAGGGTGACTGGGGAAAGAAAACTGTCCCTTCTCCTGTTTTTCTCGATGCACATACATTTCCTCTGAACCTTGTCATAACTGAAACAAAGATTTTGCTTCAAGGCTGGACCATATGATCTAAAAGCTTTTGACATGATGAATTCTCACGTTTTGTCACGGTGGGTAGTGTAGGCAGCAGAGAAGGGACCCAAATGCAGACAGCACAGGCAGACTGGAACAGTTCAGTGATTTATTTACACCAAAAGATGACCTTACATGCTACAGGCAGGCAAGCAGGTAAACAGGCAACAGGTAACTGGCAGGTCCAGGTTTGGGAGACAGAAGCATGAGGGAAACATGAGAGCAACAGCACACATGGAAATCAGGACACAAGGTAACCAGGATGAACCAACAAGAGAACAAAGGAAGGGGACCAGTATATGTAGGGAGTGACTGATGAGGGAATGAAGTGCAAGTGGGGAGAAGGGCAGGGAAGCTCAGGTGAGGGGAAAGAGGTGATTGAAGGGCAGATGGGCATGGCAGGATCTTGAATAGCAGGGAAAAGTCTGAGGGCATCTGGTGGGTTAATGAAAAATAGTGCTGGGGAAACACACATTTGGCTGGAGAGGAGGGACAGGGAGACAGACTGTGGCACGTTTACCTTGATAACGATGAACGTAACAAGGTTTTTTAAGAAAATACATTGGTGCATGGTATTAAATTCCTCATGTCGGCTAGGTTCTGATTTGTTTGTCCCGATCAATGATTGTATGACCAGTTAAAGATCATGAACTTCTTCGCTGAAATGTTTGCTGACTGGTTGGTTTGAACTTCTGGTTCATGTCATTGGTTGTTGTAGCTCCTCTCAGTTTAATCATATTGGATTCAAACAATGTGCTTCATAAAAACTGGGATCTGAGTAAATTAAGGTCTGTAAAAGATTCACAGTGATGGTAAATTAATTTGATTTGTTGACTAGTATTATTCAGAATCCATCTGTGGTAACAAGGACTTGACCATTGCCTTTTTCTTGTTGTGTTTGTAAAAACAAACTATTCTGTAGGAAATTTCACTGCAAATTTCTAAACAATATTTATTTTGTCCCATCCCATATTGCTTCTGACACAAGAGTACGACTGCCGCCCTATTTAGATGTCACCCTACAGTAAACAGCAGAGCAGAGGAAGCATCACAAATAGTCTTATGAGGAACACAACATGAGCGGGTCCAGTGACAGCTGTAGCAGCTGGAAAATCAAATGCACTGCAGTACACAGATGCACAGACATTGCTAGTGCTGTTTTTATAGTTTCTGATGTTTTCTTCATCGTTTTGTTCATCTTCTATTTTTCCTATTTCCTTTTCTGTGAGAACTTCATCTTTATCTGTTAGAATCCAGAGCCTCTAAATGTTTTATGCTGCATGTGTTATTACTGTCCCTGACCCAAAGACACAAAGCCTGCATTTTGGATAATTACATATCTCCTCAGCTACCACGCTGAAATCTGAAAACCCTTTTGTAACCTGATTATTATTGCTTTCAATATTTTCTATATGCTCACGGTGAAACACGCTGTCACGCTGGCTTGATAATATCATCTTTCATATGCCATTCATATGTTCTTTATTCTTCTCAACCCAAAATAATCACCAGCAACGTTTTCTCCTACAATCTGCTTTCAATGCCTCTGGTCAATTTCCTCTGGAAATTCAGCGTTCAGACTGTATGTGTACAAGACATGGCATGGTTCTGAATTGAGGAATGAGTGACAAAGGGAAGCAATAACAGAGACCACATACTCTTTTGTGTGGCAGCTATAGCCCTATTTCACATCTCAGATGCCAAAACATCTCAACATTCTCACAGAGAATCAGACCGGGCTGTTATTCAGTGTCTGCGTTTGATAGCTTTTCCTATTTGACCTGGGTAGCAATGAGCCCCTACTCCAGCTTAACCTGCCAGACGCTCAGGAGAAATTATTCTACTACGTCTTTTGACCTTTTTGTTTGGCTCTTGCCAGAAATCTTTTGGTCCTAAGCCAACAGAGTTTTTCTCCACCAAAAGTGGCTGATTTGTGATTCATGTAGCGTGTGAGCTGTAGGCTCATTTCTGTAGTTGAGGCTTGCAGGGGGATGGTGCTGCAAGAGTAGCCTTAATCAAAGAGCTCATTAGTTAACTGGCGCTGAACATGGAGAACATATACGACCACATGTCTATGAAATGAGCATAACAGCAAACACTGAGTGTAGAACCTTCAGAATATGACCCGAGTCCTTGATGTTTTGATTTGATGTTTGACACGAGGATGAGCTGCAGTGCACCATTAAAAAGGTTGCTCTGTCTGTCACCAGTGACAAGACTGACAAATGGGGAAACAAATGTTTAAGTCAACAAAGTGGAACAAAAAGCACGATGCATATAAGTTTTGTCCCCTCAAGCTTCAAACGTTCAGTTGTAAATGCATTTTTTGTGCCCCACTACCTCTACTGTTGGGTTTGGTCCGCGGTTGGCTTTGGTTACTATGACGATAGAAGTGGCTCTCGGCGGGGGCAGGCAGACAGAGAAAGAGAGGAGTATGACAGTGATTAATGTCCTGGCAGAAACAGAGACAGTCGACTCTCAGGGCCCCGTCGTCACCATCAGAGTGTTAAGAAGCATGCCGGCCCCCAACCAACACAGCGTCTTACTAGCACAAGAACGGCAAGAAGTTTAATCACAATCATCTGAATTATTTATTATACAAAAATCTATTACTTTTGCGACTTGGTGGAGGAAAGCCGGAGTAAATTGAAATGTTGGATTAAGCCAAGAAGGAAATGAGATTCACCTAAAATCAATCCTCGCCATCCGGCTGATTAATGGAAAAACATTTGTTTCAGCATCCCCCGTCTACCGCTCGCCTCGTAGTTCGAAACATCAAACAAGCCAAGGTGGCCTTTCCCAGGTGGCGTGGTGGGAGAGGGGCTAATAGTCAACCATTGGGAGTCACGTGGCGCTCCGGTTACCGTGCAGCCTGTTGACAAGGAAGTGAAGTGATGGAAGACCAGAGGCCAAACGTCTGCATGACAGAGATAAGCAGCCAACCGTGCTTTTCTCGTTGCAGCGCACAAGAAACACTCCAGAAACACTGCGTCTGGATATTTGGCCAGCAGGGCTTGGACGATGGAAAACGTACAGTATGTGCCTCATAAACCTATTGCATTATTCGGATAGTCTGCTTCTCTACTTACACTTACAACCACATACACACATGCGCACACCTTATTCTCCCTTCATACTGGACACACTTTTGTATAAAGAAACGACCTCAAAGCTTTGCCGCGGTACCTGTTCCTCTTTCATGTCCCCCACCTGGATCTCAAGGTCCATTAGAGCTCCTTTTGAGGATCTTGGTCTCTGCCTGTTTTCACACTTCACCGCACTTTCCCTCCACTGCTCCCCAATCACACTGCAGCTGAAAGAAGCTCCTGTTGGGCTGCTATATACTGACTAAATGCATAGTGTGCGTGTGAGCGGCATGTACTGCAGTTAAAGCTCATCCTCAGAGGGGGAAAAAAAGCCTTTTCTTCTTCCTTTTCAGTGACCTCTACACCTGGTGCCCCCGTCCTCCACCTTCAAACACTCTTTACCCTCCGTGACTTGACCCTCTGCCCCTCCCGTCTTATGTTGATAGCAGTGTAAAGGAGCTCAAAGCACACAAACTATGCAATGCTGGTGTAAGACTTAGTAGAGACATGATGAATGAGCTCCAGACATACACACATTCCTTTGTGCATTCATTCAACTACAGGAGGTAACATTACCTTGTCATTTTTCTCCACACCTGTCTGGCTTCTTCACCTGACCTCAATGGAATAACTGTGTGGGCCTGTTTTCAAATTTCTCTTTACAAAATGCTGAAGGACCACAGGTAGTTTCAACGGGAAGGAAGTGGAGCACTTTCTAGCGATGTGTAAATCAGCTGCTGGATGTCTGATGGCAGAGTAAATGTCTGCCCCCGCTCACAGCGGATTGCTTTTGCTAGTCTTGGCCAGCGGCCCCATTCATCACCAATCACGACTGCAGCTTTAGTCAAGCCCTTTTTTAAACTATGGCTGAGGTCCCAATAGCGGTCCTGAACGTACAGTGTTTCTCAAGATGACAAATATATTAATGATTTTAAAACATCTGGTCACAGCACAATTTGTAAATTAATTTTCAACATCAGCCGTACCGCATCGTCACTTTCTAAAGTTACAATGTGCAGTAAAACCAAAACAATGTGCTGAAAGAGGGTAAAAAGCTCCATAGAGCTGCAGAGTTGATGATAATTCTATTACCTATTATATTGTCACTACGAGGGACCCCATTCCCCTTAAAGGTAGTAATTTGATCCATTGTTAGTGTAAAAATATTGATTAGTGCAGCTGACCCACAAGGCTTTATTTACCTCATTTACCAACACTGCGGTGGTCTGGTCTGTTCATATACACCTGGCTGGATGAGGAGTTGTATGATGAAGGTAGATGGATGAATACTACGTCACGTCATTGCAACAGCACTAGTGTTATTTAGACACATGCTGCTCTCTCATTTTCTGCAGCGCTCTTGGTTTTGCTTCTCATTTTGGCTCCAGTGAATTATGACGCCCTCGGGGAGCAGTGAGAAGACAACGGGAGGGAAATACTCCTCTCATAGCTCTCTCAAACACTGTTGAGCAGCTTTCAGGTTGCAGACATTGGTGCTGAAAGCTTTGGAGGCTGAAGACTTTGACTGAAGGTCGAGGGATCAGACAGCAGGCTGGCACAACTCAAAGGCTGCTATTACATGCAGATGTCTCAGTTTATGTGTGGAGGGGCCCTTGGCTGGCCTGTGCTCTCTTGTGTTGTATATTAATCAGAAAGTAGCAAAGCTGCAGTTGAGTTGCTTAAAAATATCAAAAATGTATTTACTTTATTTGCATGTCTTTCTTCATTCATTGTTGGCATCATTTTGTTTAGGTTTAAATAAGAAAATATTTAAGTTTATTAATGTTTTAAAAAGACATTAATCTGCAGCTGTTACAGCCACCACTTTTCTGGGAAGACTTTTATTTTGAAACGTGGTCTGGCTCGCAGTCAGCACCCCAAAGGTGCCAGGCCAGTGACGTTCTTCCACACAAAACTGGGAAAACCATTTATTTATGGATTACCTGGATTTGTGCACAGGTCATGTTGTCATGTCATTGTCATGTTGAAACAGGAAAGGGGGTTCCTTGCCACAATATTATTGTCCATCCATCCATTTTCTATACCGCTTATCCTCTTAGAGGGTCGCGGGGGGCTGGAGCCAATCCCAGCTGACATTGGGCGAGAGGCAGGGTACATCCAGGACTGGTCGCCAGTCAATCACAGGGCTGACACATAGAGACAGACAAACATTCACAATCACACCTATGGACAATTTAGAATTATCAATTAACCTAACTTGCATGTCTTTGGATGGTGGGAGGAAGCCAGAGTGCCCGGAGAGAACCCACGCGGACACGGGGAGAACATGTAAACTCCACACAGAAGGGCCCCAGCCGGCCGGCGGGTTGCGAACCCAGAACTCTCTTGCTGTGAGGCGACAGTGCTAACCACTGCACCACCGTGCCGCCCCACAATATTATTGTATAAAATATAATTGTATTCAGAAACATTAACATTACCCTTATTTGGAACTAAGAGACCAATTGCCTTAACCAAAGAAAACAGCCCCGGATCAGAAGTATACAAAGGTCCTGTATGTGAACAGAGAATTCCAGTCAACACACAGTAGAAGTAAGAACCGGTCTCTCTTATAGCCACCTCTCTTAGCTTGTGCTCTGTGCTCACAAACCCTTCTGACAGCCCTGCATCTCCCACAGTAACCCGCCCCAGCCACCCTCAGCACCCCTTGCTGCTTCGACAGCGTGCCCCTGCTGGCATGACGCCCAGACACCCATGGCGATTTACAAACTTGCGGTCATGGCGGCCGTGCCCACGCGTCTTTGACTTTGCTGAAGATGTGCTCCTATTCATTAAGGCACCACAAGTGACAGAGGGCCACTTGTATTCTGCAGTGAGAGGGATAAACAAGACATAAAACATGGGGCTGTTGGCTGGGGACAGCCAATTTGTGGTGGTTAGACTGTGTTTAACTTCAGGTGTTCTCTCTCTCTGTCTCTGTCCCTATCTTTTTCTCTCGTGTCTGATTGTCTTTCTTCCGTGTTGTGATTTGTTTTTGTATCAAAAAGGTAACCTGCAGGCGATGTAAATGAGTGTTTTCCAGTGGCTGCATATATCAGAGATTTATGTGAGCAGGGAGCTCCCGGTGTGTCTTCAATTCTTTGTTCTTTCATGAGTTGTGTGCCTTGGATTAGTTTCATCAAACACTAAAAATGAGTTTTATAATCTTTAAGAGGCAATGCATTTGGAATCATGGCACTCTGTAAGATCTGAAAGAGATTGAAGTTTTAACTTTTTGTTTTGTCTTGTAATTTCCATGAGCTTGCTCTGCTCTGCAGGTGTTGCCAGCACAATATAACAGCTATTATACCTGAGTATTTTGTTTACACAGCAACTCGCTTGTTCTGTGAACTCATACAGCCATGTATGGTGTCAGTGGTTTTATGAGATTTGCATTGAATGTACCGTCATAACAATCCAGCTGTTAATAAAATAAAACCAACATTTCCAAATTGAATATAGCTTTCAGGAGCAACATGTGTAATTATTTCATTTATAGAACTAACAAGTCACTATCAAGTTGGTTGGTGGCTATTTTCTTCTTTTTTTGTGTTTGTCATTTCATAATTGTTGTTTCAGTGTTAATGTTTTTTTGGGTGCATCAGCTATTTAAGGTGCCTTAAATGCAGCGACTTAGTGGTTAAAATTGTTGTATAGACTGCTGAAATCAGTCCCCATTGTCAAGCTAGCCTCTGTTTCACTACTGTTAAACAATGTAATAGAGGATTTCTTTCATCAGTTGTACTTAAATGCGGGAACATGATACTTAGGTTTTCAGTCCATCTTCATATGAATTAATGGTTAAAAGAAATTAAGGAACGCTTCACAGTAAAAAAGCAAAAACAACACTGTCAACAGCAAGATATTCCATCCGTCTTAGTCTCAGAAGTGCTGCCAAAGCCTCATGAGAGATAGTTGTTGAATGCTAACAAAATAATCAATCTTTTATCTTTGTCAGAATGACAGTGTTTGAACTGAATTTTACTGTGCACTGCAGTAGCAGTCAGATACTCATTTAACTTGGAATATGGACAGAAAACCACAGTATCATGTTTCAGCTTTACAGAGAGACTGAAAGAAGAAGCCCACCGTGAGAGATTGCATTTTAGGAAAACCTGATATTATTGTAAAAAAATCTACCTGTACTGCATGTAGTAAAAACAAGTAACTGTGGTTCCATAATTTGTAAGCAGTGTATTTTAGATGAGTATTAAAAACAATAATGGTTACTTTGTGATGACTGAGGCTGCTAAGCTCTCCGATTCAGCAGAATGACCTCGCTGCTGTGAAACACTCTGAAATGAAATGACCTGGCTTGAATCCAGCACAGTGGCCCTGCCTCTGCTGACAACAGCCATTTGATACTGAGGACAGAGGACAGGACAAGTCCTCTGTGCTACTGTATACGTGTGCGTTTGTGTGTTTTTGACACTCCCTGTGATCTAGTGTGGTGGCTCTGGCCTCCAGGGACACCCAGACAGCTGGCTGGCACAGGAATGTGACAAAGACTAAAAGACTTAGGCCACCTCAAGCCATCCTCCTCTTCCTCCAATGCCACTTCTCTGTTTTGTCTTTTCTCTCTTTCTGTGCCAGAGTCATATGCACCACAGGTGGACGATTTCAAAGCCTACTGTGGACCCACGGCTATGGGAAAAGAATCGAAGATGTGCAAAACTGACAAGAGCAAAAGGGGAATTTTTTGGCTGACGATAAAAGCATCACTTTCCGCTCAATCAGTCGTATCTGTAAGCACCGCTGAGTGGATTGATGCAAAATATGCACTCTGGAGCTCATCTTTTGTGATGGATTCTTTGGCTGTGAAGCTTTAGTGTACCTTGTTTGAGTTTTTTATGTTTAAACAACCACATTCTCAATAAATTGCTGCTTTTTTATGGGCTCTCTTGCTGACTGAGTCAAACCCATTTCAGGCTAACTGTTTTTCCTATAAATGATTCACAGCAGTGCATTAATTGTGGTGCATCTAAGAGCACATCATCCTGCCTCCACACTTGTTTGTGGCTTAGTTACTTACTGGAATGGCACTTTATTCAATGGCTTCTATCTAATTTCTTCATTTAAGGGCCCTGAAGGGCTGGGTATCACATTAAGCCAGTTTTATCGATATTGCCTAAAATCACAAATTTGCCTCAGGGGGCTTTACTACCTACGACATACAACACTCTATCTCTGGACCCTTAATTTAGTACTGAAAGCGGCTATCAAATGACTGGTGAGATTTGTAAATCTTATTTATTTGCTCATTGATCAGATAGCTCCTGATTTACATCAAAATTCTGATGTATTAATTTGGAGCTTTTCTTATTTAAGCAAAGTCCTCATAAAGCTGCTTACATGTTTAGACAAAGTGTAACATTTGAGCATTTTGGCTTCTTTGGTTTAAAGAATCGACTTTGGCATCTGGTGCTGAAACTCAGGTATTGTACTGGCACAACTGACGAAATTTAAATGATACCCACCCACAAGTTTATTCTTGACCTTGGAATAAGTAGTAACTGTAACTTAAAATTGTAAACTCACGAAGAGCTTTTGGTGTTGGATTATTATTAGTTAATAACAAGTTATGTTTATTTCTAGAAGTTTTCATGTGGTTTAATGTGTTGAGTTTATGCCCCGTGTCCTCAAGATCCCCGAATTGTTTTTTAGTGGGCTCCAGGATGCCGTGGAGTGAAATGAAGCAGAAATTGATAAAGGTGTTGTTAAGGTGGGAAGCAACATTGGAGAGGTCTCATTCATGCTAGAGTGAATCCCAGTAAGCTTTGATCTCCCGCTTTGAGAGGCTGACAGAAGAGGGAAGCTTGAATCACAACTTTTGATTGGGCCCCAGAGTTGTGAGAGGAAACAGGTCTTTCTTTACTTGGTTGATGAAACCTGAATTATTTATGTATCACTTGCAAACTGCCTCGTGTTGACTTTGTGCAGGTTCTGCAGAGGGCACCTTAAGTTTATTTAAGGTGCTGTCAGATGTTAGCTAACTGTGTTGTGTTGGCTTGATCATTTCTTCTGGGTGAGTTAGAAATCAGCAGACTTTCAGATTGAGATGCCCGTGCACACACACATTCAGACAGTGTAACACGCTTTAGTGCTTCCTTTTATATCCCCCCTCAGGCCATGCTCTCTTTGAACCCAAATTAATAGCCTCCTTTACTGCGTCACATATAATTTGAACCTGTCTCTCCGTTCTGCATTTCAATCTTAATTGCTAAGTACTTCCATTTCAAGAGTTGTTAAGCAAACGGCGCGTATGACGGATGAGTCTGTGGCAGTAAACACCAAATTACTTAATCAAACGCTCTCTCTATCTTCTTGCTGCCTTTCAGAAAGTCAGGAACTCTTTGCTGTCGTCCCAGGAGAGGAGTTCGATAAAAGACAGGGGCATTGTAACCTGCCACTTTCTTTTCTTTAGTTATATCCTCGCACCACAATGATGAATGGGGGTTTCATTCCTGCACTTTAAAAGATGGATTGGGAGCTTGATTCTTGGCCCTGGTATGTTAAATGGTCTCATTCTTGCTGTCTCCTGCACCTCTTCTTGTAACACTTTCAACATTTATCTCTGTCTTTTATTCTCTCCTATTTACTGTGTATCATCCTTATCATCAAAAGCTGCTTTTTAATTCCTGACATCTATCATTTTGGGGCTCTCTTGTGGCACTCTTTTCATTCCTCGCTTGATGTCTCTCTCTTACAAATTGTCTGCTTTTCACCGAGCTTCCCTCTCAATTGTTTTGGCTCTTTCAAGCCTCTGCTCCAGGTGGAATTTCCATTGATTAAAACCAGACGTGGCCTGCACTTCTGTGTCCACCTGACCAAGCCCGGCTCAGGAAGATGAATCACTTGCAGCTCTTTTCCATCAGTCCGCTCTCCTTCCACATCCATCCCTCACTCTCCCGGCTGTCGACTCCAAAATGAAATGAGCCCCAGACTGATTGTGTGTAGGTTTAGGAGACAATAAGGTGGTGAGCTTTTTTTTTGTGTCAGATTTAGTGTGTGTATGTAGGGTTTAGTTGAGGTAACCATTGGTGCTAAGGGTTCTCTCAGTTTTGGGTCAGTGTGTGCTTTCTGCTTAACTCCCAAACAAAAAAAAATGGTAACGGAATACCGAAAACCAATCTTCAAATGTTCGCGGCCTGTAGGCTTGAAAGGTGGATCTTAAAAGTGTTTTAGCTTGGTCCTTTGCAGAGCACGGCAGCTGGAGTCAGCTTGGATTCACAGCAGTTACAATGGATTCCAATGGTGGCCTAAGATCGAGGCCGAAAATAGTGTCAAAACATCCACAAATACGTATCAATCCACTCCTTCAGCATCATCCTCTTCATTGCAATCCATATGATCAGTATGTTACGAGAAATCCTAGTTTTGCCAATAAATCACTAATACGTTCGCAATGTGCTACTTCCGGCTGAGTTTTTATGTTGTGGAGAAAGTGTTTGGAACATGTTGAACATACTCGTAGTTTCTCCACAGCGTAACTAAATACACTACATCCATGTTGCACCAGTGGGTCTTCATAGCTTCATAGCTCCAGTGCTCCTCTGGAATGCATCTACTAATTTGTTAGTGAAGTTATGAGTGTTTGGAACGTGCGGAACATATGGATCAACAGCGTAGAAGTTGATTATGCTGCAGGAGTGGTTTGAGAAGTTTCAGTGGACTCTTTGCCTGCTGTGAATCCACAGTTGCCATCCTCCTCAAAGGAGGAAACTGCAAACATGTCAGAGGCACCTTTCAAGCCTACAGGATATAAGTGTTTGAAGTGTACCTTTGGTCTCGGGCTGTTTTTTTATGGTTTGGCCAAGGCCCCTTACTTCCAATAAAGTGATATCTGAATGCTACAGCATACAGTGATATTATAGACAATACTGTGCTTCCAACTTTGTGGCAGTTTTAGCCTTTGAAGCCCCAAAACACAGAATCAGGCCTGTCCAGACCCCCAACCTCAAAACCATCCAACACCCTTGGGAAGAACTGGAACACCACTGTGACTGTGAGTCAGGCCTTATCACCCCACATCAGTGTTGGATCTCACTAATGCTCTTGTGGCTGAATGGGAGCAAATCCCTGCAGCCAGGTTCCAAAATCTGGTGGAAAGCCTGAAACCAGAAGTGTGGAGGCAGATTAATGGCCACACTTCCATGGTTTTGGAATGAAATGTTCAACTATCACATATTGGTGTAATGTTCGCTTGTTCACATACTTTTGAGCATGTAGTATAGATTTTTGGGGGATCAATGAAGTCCCAAGACATCAGGGGTTAAAAGTCCAGACCACCTTATATTTGGTTCATCCCTGGCAGGGTTAATTCTAATTCTAATGTCCATATGGGGAAATGTTCTTTCTCACATTAGGAGTTGGGGCTGTGTTTCAGTACTGCAGGCTGAAAGCTGTGTTAGCTTAATGCACATAATACATTAGGCTGATGGGAACATTTCACTCAATTTTCTACTCGTAATTTACATAGTGGAGGGTATAAAAGCATATGAGCTGTACAGCTTCGGCAGCTGAAAACACTACTGATTGCCATAATACAGCTGATTCCTTCTCTGTTTGAATTTGCTTTGATGCAGCTGCATTCAGTCGAAGAAACTGTATTTAGTTTTAGTTCTGTGTAAGACTTCTGCAGGCAAGCTCTCCCCAAAGGTGCGTTTTTTCTCTGGATTTGCGTGGTGCTGCAATATGCCCTTCCCCTCCTGTCCCTCTTGTTTCTTCCTCCTCATCGCCCACTCGCTTTCTTTCTTCCTCGGGGTGATACTTACTGCTGCTTTGCTCAGCTCAGCTCACTTCTTCCCTTGATGCCGTCTGACCACCAGGGAAAAGACGGAGAGTTCTCCTTTCTCTTCCTCCCTCTGGAAGTCAGTGTCCTTTGGCTTAATAAATAATTCCTCACCCCAGTCCTTCCGTTCCTTATCCACAGGGCCCTACGCCTCAGAGCCCAGTGTCTGTTAGATGCATGTGAAGGGCAGGTGCAAATGGTTTTCCTCTCCTTTCATTGCCACATACGGTTAACCCTCCTAAGAGAGAAGTAACAACTTCAGGACTGCATGAAAGAATCAGTTCTGTCTTTCTGTGTTTTTAAGTGCAGCTGCTCTCCACCCACAAAGTCAGGGGATTTAGCGGGATGGTATCACTGTGCATGTTTTAATGATGCAGCTACTGTTAGAGTTTTTCTCTGTTGAGATGTGAGGTAGAAGAAAAGTGAAAGGGAAACTGAGATCAAGTGTTGGGGATAATAAGGGAAGGAGGGTTTGAGTGTGCACTGTTGAGGATTTTCTCACAAAGCTTCGTTAGGAAGATTCAAGTTTCAGGATTAGAGATGGGGAGCACGTGATGTACAGTGCAGATCAGCCAACTCACACTCTTGAATGAATACTGTGCATCTACTGTATGTGTGCTGACCTGGTTAATTGATTTGACTACTGTGATAATCTAAGTTTTGTAGTTCAACAGCATTTTATCGAATCTGTATCCAGTATTGAACTTATTTAATCGGACTTCAAATCCGGCTCTGCTATCTATTTAAATGATCTAGAGCTAGGGTTCGAAAACATTTTATTGAATCTGAATCCATTATTGAATCATATTAGGTTTTGCTAGTAACTTAAGTTAAAAAATAAGGGCTTTTTTGAGTGATAGCACCATTAATGTACACAACCTGTAGCGACAACCTGAAAGTGAGATGAGCAGCATGATATTTAATGCTGATTAAATATGTAACTTATTAAAATAACAGCTGTAGCACAGTTAATTTATATTTTCATGAAATACAGTGCTTGATCCAAATGCTGGAGATTCGGACTCAGAACTACTCACCGGTGAAAGTGACAGTCAGCGCCAAAATGAAAACGTTACCTCTATGAATGTACAATGCTTGTTGCTAATAAAAAAAAATGAGTGGAGATTTGATATTCGTTAGCATCAGTGCTTGACAATTGCGGATATTTTACCAACAGGGAGCTGGATCTAAAACTGACCTGACTATTGCAACCCAAACCTAGGTTTAGTTTTAACATTTTTTTTGTAATAAACGTTATAAATAAGTTAATATCCAAGAACTAAAACTTAAATATATTCAAAGAACTGTGATGTTTTGTCAAATAGATCACATATTAGCTTTAGTTAAATGCCTAGCAGTTTTTATACTTGCAATGTGCAAATAAAAAATAAGATAAAGGATTTGATAAGAGGTTTGACCCAGACTCGGAGCTTCAAAATGGAACTGGCTATCTGAACCCAACCCTCGTGATCCTGTGTGACTGCTGTGGTGTCTGTGTTGTTCATGTTTAATAAAGAAAAGAAATGCAAAAGAAGGATTCATTTTCCTCCAGCAATTGTGAGGATTAGACTCTTTTAAACATTTTGAGGGCTCCTGTTTCATTGATGTTTGGTTCTAGTTTGTTTTCCATTCTGCTACAGTTCATGACCAAGACCTGACTGTACCATTATGTAAATGTCCGCTACAGAATATGCTGTTTGAATGTAAAGCAGAACGTGAGTATAAATGCAGTCACTCATTCAAACCACACTCAGGAGTCACATCATGTTTGCTTTTTTAGCTAATTAGGGTTAAAGCACACAGAGGCAGAATAAGCTACACCAATTATTGCAACACACTGAAAAAGAGCCTGATGATTTTAGTGTTTGAACCAAATGTGATTGAATGAATTTGTTGTGCGTCACACTTCAGCAGCCTCACAATAGGATCCATCACTTGAACACAACAGTGTATCACATGTTTTCCATGTTTGTGTCAAGTGCTGTGAAATGGATCCAGGTCTCGTTCTGCCAGCTTGGCAAGAGTGGCTCGGCCATTTGGCTGCTGCACAATTTGGACGTGTGGATCAATATTTAGCTCGATAAATATAATGTAGGTATGAAGTTGAGGTCGCTGCCGCTGGCTGCCTGCAGACAATTCAATCCCCCCGCTGTGCACTTCACTCTGCACCAACACAACAAACTGTTCTTGGAACAACCAAGTTCACTTACAGACACATGCATGTGAGAAGCACAAACAAGCACTCAAGGACACAGAAACAGAGAGGTGGAAAGAAGTGCACACCTAAAACACTCAAAGATGCACACATATACTGTAAAATGTTCCATCACACACACCCAGTAGTGTAACCACATTTACTCCAGTAGCAGACTAACAGCCCCAGAGCCACATGAAGACTCTGTTAAGACTCCATCACTCACACAAGGTGTACATGCAGGCACACAGCAGGATTGCCCCGCTAGGGCTGCAAAAGCAGCACAGACTAGTTTAAAAGGAACGTCCAACATGCTGCAGGTCTTTTGTATCTCCTTTCTCTGATGTCTGTCTCACTACTTTCATGGTCATTCTTCTCTTCCTCCAGCTCTTTGTTGCACTGTTTGCTGTTACTGAATTCTAAATGAAACTCAATCGAACTGTTTTTTTCAAATCCAATATTATAGAAAGTAAATCCAGCTAGGGCTACAGTAAGCTATATGATAAACTGCTAGTAGTGTATCAAGCTGAGCAATACAGGAAAAATCTGTATCTTGAACTTTTTGGTGATGTATGATATACAGTATATTCTGATTTATTCTCTATTTATGCAGAAAATATGTACAGAATAAATGCATTATGCAAACATCTAGAAATTTCAGCAAATATTTGGGCAACAGTTTGGTTAGTTAAAGCTGGGGTAGGCTAAATCTGTGCAACCTATGCAGAACCTTCCGCCTTTCTCTCTGCTGCCTCCTATCACTCCGCTAAGCCCCTCCCACCAAACCCACAACTTCGACCGGCAGCAGAAGGAGCTCCTTCTGGTTCCCTCGTAGGGCTCGCGCTTCACGGCGTGAGCCTCACTGAGACCGCGGCCCCTGCTGCCGTGACCTGTCTTCTCAAAGACGCCCCCCCCAGCGCTTCGCGGCCACAGAGCAGAGCGCCCCAGACTTCAGAGGCAGCTGCAACGCCGTCCAGCAGCGGGAAGAGAGGCTAGTACACCACACACACACACCACTGTCCCCCGTCAAAAGTTATTCACCACTGTTTGTCATCATGCCTCTTTGCCACTCGTCGATACGAGTGCCATGGCATCGAACATAATGAGCCCTAAGCTCCGGATGTGTTGTTTTGTATCTTAGCCAATACGAACACACCGTCTCTCTGAAATAATCTGTGAGAGGCTAAAGTCTACCGTCACGGGACAGATTTTCTGAAGACTGAAAACGGAGGTAAGAGGGGGGGCTGAAATGGAGGTCTGCTCTCAGAACACTTGAATTACAATATGCTGCACGGTTAATATGGCATTTTTGCCCAATGACGACAAAGAAAACTGCCTACCCAACCTTTAAAAATAAACAATATAACGCCTAAAATACAAAAACAGTCAGAATTGACTATGATCTCTTTTAAAACTAATGACTAAAATGTTTTGGTTCAGAATCACATTAGTGGTATACGTATAAATGTCAAATTACAATCATAAAATAAACTTAAAATTTTTCTTACTCAAAAGAATTATTTTACACCAAATTGATGTTTGAAAATATCAGTGCAATATATACATTTTGACTAAGGTCAATAAACATGATGCAGAATTGTAGGATATGCCTACATTGGTAGTAATACTATGTAAACCTGGGTGTGCCATTGTCTCATACAAGGTTAATATTAAGCTAATGATACAGCACACAAAGATTTCAGTCAACAAAGTAAATCAATACATTAGCCAACTCACTAATCAACTTTAAAAAAAACTAAATGATACAGAGCCTTCTGTTCCTCTTCCAGGTGTTCCAGGTCTTGTTCTCATTAGCAGCTGCTATTTGATAAATAAGTTGAATTACCTTTTCCTAATCACCTAATTTAGGTGGAATTGACATTAATGGTAGCTGCGTTGCATTTTAAGTGACCCACTAAGCTCCACCAGTGAGTCGTACACAATATGAGGACCCTGGAACTGGCATAACTAAATAAAATGCAGCCATAATGAATGTATTGATCGCACCTGTGCTCTCTCAGCTGTGACATGTCAAATGCTATTGTCAACTAAACATTAGAGACGAGAAGAAGTGCATGGACATTAGTCACGCAAGTTTAAGTGAAGGTAAGAGAAAAGAAGAAAGTGTGAAAACAGAGAGGCAGTGAGACAGAAACCATTAAAGATTTTAGAGCATGTCACTTTTAAAGTTGTGAATTTTGCTAGCCAAGCCCCTGTATCTGCTAGGCCCCGCTAGCAAAGGGCTAGTGGCTAGTAGTGCGATAACCAAAAGGCTGTATTTACAGTAGCTACCATGTGCCTGACAGCTGACTGCAAAGACTTGTGATCCGTTATGATAACTGTAAGTGTTTATGTTTGTTTTACTTATCACTTGAAATCCTGCCTATTGCAATGGTGATAGTATTAAACAAGAATGACAGTTATTGAGACCTGGCTTTTGTAATTGTTCTCATATTAACTTTTACTCTAAAATATTAAGTTAAAAAGTAAAATTACATAATTAATCTTCCTAATAACCAGTTGAGAACTTGAAAAATAATCTATTGCTACAGCCCTAACTGCAACCTTTTTAAGATAAGATAAGATAAGATAAGATAAGATAAGCCTTTAATTGTCCCACAGCTGGGAAATTTTCAGCGTTACAACAGCCAGAAAAAAGTGTCATATATAGAAATACAATAATAAAATATAATAAAATACAATAAAAATAAATAGAAAAATAGTCCTGTACACAGTAAAGACAGGAATAATAATAGTGTGACTGAGTGCAGTTGTAAGTATGAACAATAGATAAGATAAAAATATTGCACATATATAATATACATGTACATGAAAATATTACACAGCAACAGATGAAGTAAATAACATCATGAATAAAAAATATGTATTAAGATAATGCACAGCAGCAGATGAAGTAAAGTAGTGAAACTCATTAGCATTAGTTTGAAAAAATACTTGACCAAGCAAATAAAAGCTATAATTTTGCCAACAACACCAGCTATTGTGAATATTGTTCAACATTAACATTCAGTATTTCACCCAGCCCTTGTGGAGTACAGTCTGTATGAGGTGATGTCACGCTCCATCATTTCTCTAATCCAGCTGGTCAGCCGTGCAGTTTGTAGCATTAAAGCTAACACTGATGTATTAGGAGCCCCAGGCTTCTTTAATGGAGGTGCCATTTAATTACAACAGAGACCCTCTTGAGCTTAGTGAGCAATCATATGGAGACACATACTCATGACACAAGGTCTGAAATTGGTTTTCACGCAGATGGAAGTACAGGAAGACACATATTTATATAACACTTACAGTATATACAGCCGCCCTGTCCACATGTACATCAGTGGTGCTTTTATTCCCTCCATGGTCTTTACGCTCAGTTCTTGTTTACATCTTAGCTGTAACCTTTTAGCCATTTGTCACCACTCTCGCAATAACCTGGAGAGGTTGTCTCATAACGGGGAGTGCGGGGTCAGAGGTGACGCCGTATATAAACAGGTGTCAAGTCCTATGATGGAAAGCCAAGGACACATGAAACTGGCCTGGAAACCCGGCCGCTGTAGAGACGTAGGAGGACGGAGCAGAATGACAAGGGTAATGGATGACTTTGCCTGTCAATGTGATGCCATGGTTTCAGGTTGTGCAAGTTAAGCCGCCTCGCCTCTAAGAGTTGACCTTTTGGAAAGCAGCGTGTGTGTGTGTGTGTGTGTGTGTGTGTGTGTGCTCCCATGTGACCACGGTAACTTGTCTGTCTATAACAGCCACCGGCCTCTTGGGTGTGTTATATTATTTAACTTGTGTAATTGCCACGGCCTCACTCCCCCCCCCCCCCCCCCCGTCTTTCAAGTCCAATCAATTTGATTTATTGTTTTTTATTAGCATAGTAAAATTCACATTTTAAGTATTTGTTTTTCCTTTTGCCCCCTTGGTTTTCTTTTGGTGATGTTTTTCCTTATCTGAATCGAGGGTCTAACGATAGAGGGTACCTCTGAGAGCACTCTGAGACAAATTGTTGCTATATACATGAAACTGACATGACTTGACCTATTAGATTAGGATGTAGACAATGTAAAGTGTCCTGGATTCCGAAAAGTCCCATTCATTTTATGCATAGGCATAGAGGTGGCTGATAGTTGTAGCACTGTGAGATGAACTGATCAGGTTACTGCAGCGTTTTGTTGGGCAACAACGAAGCATCGTGAATTTGCTACATTTCTTATTCGCGCTTCTGACTGGCTTCTTCTCCAGAGCAACAGACTATTTCAGTGTTCATATGAGCACCCTACTATTGTTTTAAGACAGACTTGAAAAATGGTGAACCTATCCTTTAAAACTGATGGTCATTACTGGCGTGACAAAATACTATTACATATTATAATTATTAGTTATTTGCAATTGCCTCCTCCTTTCACAAATGTCAGGAAAGCTTTGTTATTGGGGGGAAGGTGTAAGTGTCTTTTTGTGCAATAGTAAATTCTCTGGTTACATTTAGGGCAGATAATGGTCTCTACCAGTCCGATATCACAATGTATATACAGTCTCACCTCTTTGAATAGCCATGTTTTCTGTCAGCCTTTTTCCAACATCCGGTCTGTTCTCACAGAGGGTGCTCCTGGACGTGATATTTCTGTTTGTTTTTTGTTCTGTTTGGTTTAGCCTGGATTTGTCCTTAGGCTGTGAATTGTAAAGATTCAGTTTAAGTAATAGGGGAGTTTTGTTTCCCCCCATGTGCTTCCCTGCCCTGCATGCAATGTTTGTCTTGTTCTCTGAACAGCTTCTTACAGAATTCTACAGGCAATCTTTCAAAATGGACGGTGTCTCATTTTCTAAATTCTAGATTTGTAATTGGACCCTGGGAATTTACTCAAAAGTGTTCTGCCACATTCTGACTGAAATATCTACAGAGGTTTTACATGTTATGCCACTAACTGTAAGTACAACTGGACCCATATATTGGAGGGGCAATGTTATCAGCCACGTTGGCTAAACGAGGCTTTACCAACCTATTGGTGTTTGTGTCAGTCATAATGCAGTAACGTGACGGCACATAATGCGCACATAGTACTCGAGGTTATTTAGAAACCGTGTCATTACATGGTTTATCTGGCAGACTCATTGTTTACTCTGCTGAATGCGAGTGGGCAGGGACACAGCACAGCTGAGCAGAGAGACACTCTGTGTGCTTTTACGCTCTGTTACTCACTGCATGGTGGAAGTTTGCTGTGTTGCTAAATTTTAGACCTAAATAATTACACGATAGAAAAGCTCAGTATATTTTATACAATCAACATCAACGAAAATCTGCATTTCTAAAGTGAAACTGAAAGTAGCTACATTTCACAAATATTATATTACTATAATTATTATATTTTTTTCACATTTTATATTCAAACATTAGGCACAGCCATTTGAACTCCAGCCACACAGCTATACCAATATAGTTGTTGATGTTTGGGAAGAAAATTGTGAGTTCACTGACAATCACCCTTATTGGTGGGAACATCAGAAGATACTACATTGACAATATTAGAAGTTTCTAAGAGTATTGATATTTTTTGAGTGCTGCTGTTTCAGTTTATATCATGTATCAGGACATATCATGTCCTTGTTCAGTAAGAACTAGGATCTGGTGTGCTAGACTTTGGGTGGCTTCAGAAAAAAAAAAGTTTGTTTAGCAACAGCACCCTGCTACAGTCTGATGTAAACTGGAAAGCTGCAGGCAATAATTTGCTCCTAATTAGACATATTTCTTTTACTGCCCTGAAGGAGGAACATTAAACTACACAAGTACACTGTGTGATTGTGTGTGTGTGTGAAAGATAAACTCCATGAGTTGTCGAGTTGTGAACTCCTACTGTTTCATAACTCGCCTCTTCACCTACTTCCTGCTAAGTCTTCATTAAACTGTCTGATTCAGTTACCAGTAACTGGAGCTTAATTAGGAGAATTTGATTTTCACTGCTGGATCCGCTGGCGACCGTTGATAACCACTTCTTATGGACGGAAATGAGGGAGATGCACTGCGGCAACCTGCTAAAGTTTCGACAGACCAAAAGAAAGTTCCAGATTGGAGCGCAAGAGTGTGATCTCAACCTCCTGACTGCTCTGTCGGCACCATACTGTTATCAGAAGGACCGCTGGTTACAGAGCATCTCAAGTTCACCGCCGCACACCAACAAAACACACACACACAAACACACACAGGCCGACCGCCAAACAGGCAGGTGACTTTCAAGGACTAATTCAAGATTAGAAAAGTGGAGAGACAGAAAGTAGCTACTCTAATTGCTGCTATATGTGTATATATATATCTCCTGTGTGTGTGTGTGTGTGTGTGTGTGAATTCACTGTCTTAAGTGAGAGGAATAGAGAAATAATAATTAGAGAATAACGTCTAAAAAGTAAAAATGAATAAAGCACCTGATGACTATTTGACATACTAAAATGCAGACGCTCAAACTGTTCAGTCGGCCATCTTGAAATTGTTTATAACTATTATTATATTCTGATTAATATCATAATATGGTGTCGGGGGATGTCTCTTGCCTTTCGATCCAGATTCAGACTAGTTATGGTGATTACCACGATTATCTTGTTAAATAATCACCTTGTGATAATGTTCCATTAAGTGTCTCAGTAGCTCAGTGCTGAGACGCTGGAACTAGCTCACCTAAATGGAATGCAGTCGATATTAATGTTATCAGTTACACCTGTGCTTTTCCTGCTATGACAAGTCAAAATGTGACATGGCTCTGGGGATGGCAATGTCAGCCTGTCGGTTAGTTGGTCGGTGGGCCACTCTGGACTGAAACATCTCAACAAATGTTGGATGGATTGCCATGAAATGTGATACAGACATTCATGGTCCCCAGATGATGGATCCTAACGACTTTGGGGATCCTCTGACTTGTCCTCTAGCACCACCGTGAGGTTCACATTTGTGGTTTTGAGTGAAATGTCTCAACAACTATTGGACGGATTGCCATGAAATTTAGTACAGACATTCATGTCCCCCCAGATGATGGATTATAATAACTTTGGTGATCCCTTAACCTTTTATCTAGCGCCATCATAAGGTCAAAATTTTGATTTGTCCAATATTTTGGTTTATGACCAAATACAAATTACTTTGTGTTTTGTGCTAATCAGCAACATGTTAACATGCTAACACGCTAAACTGGTGATAAACATGACTTCTAAACATCAGCATGTTTGCACTGCCATTGTGAGCAAGACCTATTAGGTCTTAGGGTTGTGTTGGCCTGATAATCAGGCTGAACTGCCATTTTGTTTTTACTTCATAATAAAGTCTGACATCATGTTTATATTAGTCGTTTTCAGTTTGGGAGAGGTTGTTATTTTGCCCTAACCTATCAGCAATGAATGTCATATTGCTTTGTCAATATCATTTTCAGTCAAAACGAAATATGTGGATTTAATAGTTGTTATTTCTGTAAATCAGCTGACAACAACCTGTCCAGTTATGTCAATCTCATCCACACTGTTCTGATGTTATTTTTCTGGCTCTGGCACAGGAAGATGACATCTGTATTCTTAATCCTGCCGACAAAGCTCTGATTTGCTCGGTTGTCTTCTCCAACCAAGGAAACGGCCATCCGTGAGCTCTTTGATATATATGATCATATGTTTTGGCTCCATTGATCTTTTAACAGTCAGACCCTTTGAGTTGAGTTTGTGTCTTTTTGCTCACAGTATCTCAAACTAAATTTGGATTGGTTCTTTTTTAGTGTACAAACTTTCATTTTGTCGTATATTTTATAATGTATAAGTATAGGTGACTCTTCATTATGAAAATTAAATTGTGATGATTACACCAACAGATCAGTGATTTCGCAATAACCTGCATGTTCTCATCTAAAATCATAATTATATCAACACTCTTTTGTTGCAAATCTAAGAAGGCGAGCCGTTTGTATTTGTTATTCATGTATGGGGCTCAGCCTAAAACGTCTTGGTCATGATCCAGGTAACTGTCAATAAGCCTGCACTTTTTCAGGTTTGGGTTTAAGGACTAAGGAGTTCTAGATTATTTTTAAACCAGCTTCGAAGAACAAAAAAATCCAGACTCGTGTCAAATCATCAACAATCTAGATATCTCGGTTCTCCACGTATGGAGAACGGGGCCCAGGCATTGGTTGTGATGTTATCTGGTGTTACCAACTTTGTTATCTGTGTTTTGTGTATCAGACCACAGCTCTGCAGTGTGATTTGCATCACGCTGAATGTCACATGCCTGTCAGTTATCTGGTCAATAAAGTTTTACTGAATTTGAGCAGGGTTGAGTAGTCCCAGACTTTGTTTGTCTGACTGTCTGGTGTAGAGGCATCACTGCAGGAGATTGGGGTGTGTGTGTGTGTGTGTGTGTGTGTGTGTGTGTCTGAAAAAGAGTAAGACTATAGGTCACAGACTAAGCAGTTTATGAGAATTCTTCCTCCTCACTTGTTGCAGTGAATAAAGCCTGATCCCACACTGACATTGGAGATTATGGGGAGTTTTTTTGTTTGAGCGGACACTTCCCACTGCTCAGCTCTAAATTCTCAGCTTAGCTCCATAGAAAATCCCCTTTACTGCATTTGTCTACCTGTCTTTGTGGCTGTTCAGAGTCTCCGCATTGCACCGGAGAATCTGGTGGAAGAACTTTGAGCTGGATTTTAATAAATTGAAATTTTAACAATTTTGATAATCGATTGTCATTTGTGAAGCAAAAATGCCAAGTATTCTCATGGTTCCAGCTTCTCAAATGTGAATATTGGGGGCTTTTCTCTGTTTTATATTATTGTATTTTGATTTGAATTAATTTTTGGACTCTTCAGACAAAACAAGAAATTTGAAGATGTCACCTGTGATTCTGGGAACATCTTTCTTCAGTATTTTCTTACCTTTTATAGACTAATAAAATAAAAAAAACTAATCGGCATTAATCGATAAGGAAATTAGTTGCAGCCCTAAATACTGTCAAAGGCATCTGCTGAATTGTTTGTCAAGTTCTGCATTCATGAGAATGAGTAGCAGCATCCTGTATGAATGCACAGTTGATTATACTGTACATCTAAGCAGAAGTGATCAGTCTTACTTGAGCAATCAGATGACAATAATCAATCCCTCTTTTATCCATTTTTGCCGCTCTGTGTGGAAGTGGAGGAAACAGCAGCCATATCACGGCTGTTGACGCCACAAGAGGGATGGCAAGCCTGAGCTGCTCTTTCAGGTTGCCGTAGAAACCGACCAGGGCTATTTGTTCCAATTTGCTCTGTGCCGTTGAGATCAAAAAGCTTGGAACCCAGAGTGCTCTTTGCATATTAGCATCCGTGTTTGATTCAACACAATTAGGCATCTGCGCACCTCATTTACATCTACATTGTTCATTTACAGTACAGAACATATTTGGGCTTCTTATGTTATATGGGGTTTAGGGTTTAATGTGTTTGAACTGTGTTGAACTTTGGGGTTTGTTATTGTCCAGTTAGGCCTTCGCTTGATGTAAAGGCATCTCGCAGGTCCCTCTTTTTCCTCCAGCTCCCAACCCCATGAAGTCTCAGTTTAAATGCCATTCCTGCTCCGCCTTCTCTGCTCCATTGAAAAGTTGGCGGTTTGTTTACGAGAGCGCCAGCACTTCTTTGTGGCTCTGCGCTCTGCTTATGAGAAGGAGGCGAGCAGCTAGTGAAAGACTCACCCTCCCCCTCCTCTCTCTCTCTCTCTCTCTCTCTCCCGTTCTTCCAGAATCGGTTTGAAAAGGACAGACGGCCTTCTCAGCCCCCTCCCCACACCCCAGTGATGCTTAGCTGGTGAGTACACTTTCATCTTTTTCATTCAAAGCTTTTTATGCCACTTTCATGCATTTCTTTGATTCACTTTTCTGCATCTTTTACCTGAATTTCTGCTTTGTGTTTGCTCCACAATTCAGTTTTTTTTTGTGCTCAATTTGGCTGGCAAACACCAAACTTCTCTCTGCTCTTGTGGATACCTCAACGACGAGGGATTGCTATTATTCTTTTTCTCTTATTCTCATTTTCTCTAAATGTCTTTCTTCCCTCTCCCCCAAAATCTCTGTGGCCTCTGTAGTAAAAGTAAGGCAGCCTTTTTGTTTTTTTTGTTTTTTTTGGTGAAAGCCGTTTTTTCTAACGGAGTGAAGTGATTTGAAAAGCAGCGGTGAGAGTATGGCAGTGGAGGCGGAGGAGAGGAGGATAAGCAGGAGCGATGGGGGGTGACGAGTGGAGGGGCTTCATACAGGCTAATGGACAAGTCCCCCCCCCCCCCTCAGTAAATCACTCCAGTGCAGACAGCCTTGAGCATAATTGACACTGTACCATGAAATCATTGTTCAGATGAGATGTGACACGAGCACACACTCACCTTGTGACATCACCTCCACCAGAACAGACTGGAGTCACTGTCACTGCATTTGTATGACTGCTACAGCAGTAAGACAATACTCTCATTATTACATCCCTCAACACCCGAGGCTCATTGTTTTTTTTTTAGTATTTTTTTTTAGAATCGTTTCAGGCATTTTAGCCTTTATTATACAGCACACAGGGAGGAGACGTGGGCGAGAGTGAGGGAGAAACCAGGGAAGTTGTGATCACATGGTCTCTCACCAGAGCACCCCATCATTTTTGTTTTTTAAACAATTTTACTTAAAAATACCTAAAGATAATTTTTTTCTGGATTTAATCTCCTCATGCATCCAGAAGTCATTGTATCTCCTGCTCCAAGAGGACTTGTTCAGCTGTGTAAACAAGCACAGCTCAAAAAGTGCCTCTATTAACAGAAAATGAAGTGGAAATGGGGAGAAAACAAGCATTCATTGGTGGCAACAAAAAAAAAATCCCCAATGGATATGAACCAAACATCCTTGTCGACTCATCTATCAAACATCTCATGAAAAATGTGGGTTTCTGGGTAATTGTTTAATGTGAAACATCTAAATGCCGTAGACTTCATCGATCTGTGACATCAATCTAGTATTCACAGTAATCAAGCTCTGCTTTGTTTGCATTAGAATGGCATGATTAAGACTTTATGTAGATTAATAGATCATACACAGGCATGATTAGAGATTATGTGAAAAATCATAAATATGAGAATAATGAGCAAATATATTGCCTAAAGCTGTGTTGTTATCTGTTGTTGCTCAAGTATTTTTTTTTAACTTGTCTACCGTGTCCTCATCCCAGATGAAAAATAATGAGAGTAAAATGTGTCATTCATGAATTACAGCAGAGTGAGATTACAAAAGAACGTTTTGAAGTGGAGGTTTGAAAACATACAAAGCCCCCAAACTCCACAAACAGGACAATCAAACCTTCTGATTCATCTCCTGCAGAGCATCGGTTGCCATCTGCCATCAGTTATTTGATTTACTGGTAACAAGATGAACTTTATCACAAATATAAAAGAAATCTCTTTAGGGTCACCTAAAAAAAAAATCACCTGATCATGGCCCTGAATAAAACCCAGATCCTGTTCTTTTTGGGATGAAACAACAAAAACCTTGTAGAAGACATGCTCTTCAGGTCAATTTATCATGAAAGCACAGACCACTTCTGCTCCGATCCCTCCCTCTTCTCGCTCTCTGTATTTAATATCCCTGAAGGCCAGCCTTGGCATTTGCTTACGTTCTGTTGTTTTACTCCCCTTGCTTAGCACTGGCCTCCTTCTCACTTACTCTGCTCGATTCAATTTGTGGCCTAAATGTCTTTCCCTAATATATGTCATTGGAGCAGAGCAGTGGTGCTCCCTCTCTGGCTGCTTTGAGGAAGCTCCTCTGTGTTTGTCTTGGTTCTCTTGGCTCCTCTGGGAGGAGATCAGGGGCTCCAGTCGTGGTTGGCATGTTGTCTCCTCCAGCCCCGCTGTTGTTTGCTGATATTTAGTTCAGGATGACAATAAGCCGGAAGAAAACAAGCTCCTTTCAGGCCAATAAGAGAGAGAAGGGGTGGATTTGGAGGGAGAGAGAGAGACCTAGAAAAAAAGGGGGGATAGGGAACTCATCCCTGGATGGGGATTCTCTTTAAAGCTTTCTGTTTGTGGCCCCTAGGGTCGAATTAAGGGTGCGTCATTATCCCTGGCAAATTACCACGCTGCCTTTGTGGTCCAGCCATGGTACATTAGGGTGCCTTAAAACGTGGCCGAGCCGTGCCCATTCAGCCCACAAAGAGTGGGGCCGCTGGCAGATCCTTGGCCTGGCTCACAGAGGAGGCATTCACACCACATCGGGGGGATGGTGACGGTGGTGACGGTGATGGAGAGGGTCTCCTAAGATGAGTAAAAATCGCTCGGGCCAAGGCCGATGTGACATAATCTTAAAACACATGCCAGCTGATGATGTCATCACTTGGCTTCATCTAGAGTTTGATCGGCCGTGGAAATCCTGGATCTGATAAGGTTTCCATGCCAGTTCTGTCAGACCTGCATGTATTCATCCATTACCCATACCAGGATTTAGATCTAATTAGGACTAATTGCTAATTAGCCGTGTAGCAACAAATCATCAGCTTGCTACAAATTAGGAAGTTTTTCCTTTAACTTTTGGTTCAGTCGCCCCCTTGAGTAAACTACAGCTGCTATGAGATCTTTGTCTCATCTTACCAAGTGAACAGTCTCTCATGAATATCATGTACAAGTGTGCACTGTTTATCTGTATATGGCCTGAGGACGGCGCACCAGCAGTCACAGAGTGACGAGGGTCTGAGGACAGAGATATGCTGTAAAGCCCCTTGAGGTAAATTTGTGATTTGTGATATTGGGCTATATAAATAAAATTGACGTGACTTGACAGAGTCACTCCTGCAGGAAGAAGGACAGAGGAAGTATATAACCTGAACTAATGTTGGCTTGTTTCAGATGTCAAATATATGACAAACCAACAGTACATGCTAGGACTTTTGTACACTTCTACATCTAACACATTTTTTTTTTTTATTTGCTTGAATTGACACCAATGATTTATGCCTACGATTTAGTGCTGAAACAAGTTGTCAATCCTTTGGTTGATCAACAGAAAATTAATTAACAATTTTGATAATTTATCAATTGTTTAAGTCACTCTGAAGCAAAAATACCAAACTCTCTCTGGTTGCACCTTCTCAAATCTGTTTTATATCAATATAAACTGGATTTTTGGATTCAAGATGTCAGCCCAGGCTCTAGAAATTTACTCTTGACATTTTTAATTTTCTTTTCCGAAATCCTGTAGATGAATCAGTTGTCACGTGTCAAGTGTCCTTGTGCAAGACACTGAAGCCCAAATTGCATTGTGTCAATGAGTCAAAGAGGCAAATTGTAAAGTGCTTTGGATAATGTTCTCCATTTATGAACTTTTTTTGTAGGCAAAATCAAGTACCAAGTAATACTTTGCTAATGATAATATTTTTTGACAAAAACAGAACAGACAGACCAAAGGACAACAGACAGGACCGTCATAGGTTGAGATGAAATGCTTGACACTGTGTAAAACAGGAAATGAAAAGAAGCTGGGTAACATCGCAGTATCAAGGTCTGAGGTTCCTTTATGTCCATGATTGTCCTTTGAAGTCATAGAGGTCCATATGATCCATGAGTGTGATTCATGCAAGGCCAGGGTATTTTTAAGGAGTGAAGGGTCTTCCACTCATTCATAACCAAAGGTCCATTCTGTTGTCATAACAAAATAAAACAAAGTTCTCCAAACAAAATAAATATATAGTAAAGAGATCACTTCAGATTCAAATAAGATGTCCAGTATTTTTCACATTTTTTAGTGGCATGTCTCAGAGAAATAGCCAGTGGTTCCATGATATAAATTTCCTGAACTATTTCTATCCATTCAGGGATTGTTGGAGACTCTTTCCTCATTAGCTAACAACTGATTTAAATGTTTTTGATGTCAAGCAGAACCTTCCAGTCTGTCCAATACAATGTGGCTTACAATTGGGCTTCACATGTTGTAGAGAATAAAACGGTGTGTTAGAAAGCACCAAACTGTCAGAAAATGTTCTCAAAGACCCCTGGATCCCCCTTGCTGGTTAATTGTCTCAATTAGCTGGCTGCTTCAAAACATATTAAGCTCAAACACTGGTCTTGCTTTAAGATGTTAAGTAATGAGCAGGTGCACAGTCCAGGGAAGATGAAAGAACTGGGGATGGATTGTTTGACCTGGTCAGTGCTTTAATGTTTCAGGAGTCATTTGAGATGATTGGATGAATCATCTGAGAAGGAAAGGGGAAACACTGTCTGAGTCTGTGTGAAGGATTTCAGCCGTTGCAGAGTGCTTGCAACATATAAATGTGTCAGTTATGGATGGCATCCGCTACGAGCTTTGGTGGAAGTTTAGTCTTCGTTTCCAACATCAGCGGGTAGCTCAGACTCAATATAGAGCGTTGATCCTCTGGGCCTGAAACGGTTGAATCAAGTTTCCACCAAATGGCCATAAATTCAGAGTGCACCATGAGCTGTAATGTCAAACTCTTCAAAGAAAACTAAATAAGAGGGCTGCTGAAGGCACTGTAAAACTCCTAGTGTGTGAAATGTTTGTTCTTGGCAGCTTGCCTTATTTATCATCTAATCAACTGGAAGCTTTACCTCGGCGATTGATGTCTCCTTCATTTTATATTTCTTTCCACAATAGGTGGGAAATTTCATTACTTTCCAGCATTGTTTCCTGGTTTTATGAACACACTCCCTCTGCTGAAGCAGATGAAGGAAGGGAGGAGGCTTTTGTCCAGGGGGCCGTGGTGGAAACCCTGAGCCCGTAAATCCTGCACTGATCTTTGGATCATTAAACTGTGAGTCCTGAATCCTTTGGTTCTTTATCACCAGGCCTGGATCCCAGACCATAATGGAGGCTAACTGGCTAATGATTAGCTGTCTTCTGCAGCTACTCCAGAGCTGGCTGCTGCTGCTGCTGCTTGTCTGAATGGGAGGAGGCTATGAAAACATATAAATCTGGACTCAAATACTTTCTCTTTTTATATGTCTGACTAATGTCTTAATGTCTGAAAGTATTCAGAGTTTCCCGCATAGCTTAGTGTGGAATGTAAATGGTTTATAATTGTGTAAAGTGTTTTTGGTGTAAACTATTGTTGATTTGTACTTTTTAAGCCACTCAAAGCCCTGACTGATGTTGTAAAGCTATTAATGTAACTAGTCCACAATGGAGGGTGGAGTGGTTTGTGTACATGTGGTTGCAAATGTGACACAGCATTTACCTCCTCTTAGTGCTGCTGCTGAACAGATTGCCTTGTCTCTAAACAGCCTCTAGGTTTATGGAGAGGAAGATGATTGGCTGCTGTGAGGCAGTGTTTTGGATAATGATCGCTTTTTCTTCCTTCTATCAAAAATCCTTGACGACTTTTGGTTGTTCGGGAACTACGCAGGCATGTGAATGTGATACTTCTCTGCCTTTGAAGCAAGCATAGAAAATAGCAATGATCATTGTCTCTCCACTTACAAAGTCGACTTTGACGTAGCTAGTTTTGAAGAGAGAGCGTGTGAGGGAAGCTTTGCGAGGACACGAAGATCAGGCAGCCCACAGAGCACAGACTCATCCAGCATAGACATTGATCTACAGCCTGTTGATCGTAGCACCACCGCATCACTAGGTACCAATGTTTGCCTTGTCTGGTTATTGGAATTTATTGCATTAACATTATTTTTTCAGACGATTGCCATGAGGAAAAGATTTGTAGAAAATGGCTTCTGTCAAACATACGGGCAGCAGTTTTTAGGTTATTTATTTCTACAAGATCTGCAGATGGTAACAACTGTATAGTTAAAGTTAGTTAACTGAAACACTTAGATGTGTTAAGGAAGGATTACTGTGAATAAAAAAATAAGTCTACTCTATGTTTATGGACATCTATTGCATGTCTTTCTGTCTGTCCATCTGCTGCTCTTCCTGAGGTTTCTTTCATTTGTTTTCTGTTTAAAGGAGTATTTTTTAGGTGTCAAAGTTTATTTGTCACATGTAACCATATAAGGTATAATCACAGTGAAATGTATTCATATGAGCTGAGGCTCTAAGGATAGAGGTTGTCGTATGCTTTATTTGTGATTTTGGACTGTATAAATAAATAAAATTGACTTGACTAGACTTAATTGCTCTCTGATGGGATGCAAACTCCAGTCTTTGGCATCAGAGTCTGACATGCAACATGCCCATCCACCACTCTGACCAGTCTGACCCTTATCGCTGCCTTACAACATAAAGGGCACACTGGCTTCCTGCAGTGGCACTCAACATTGGCAATAAACAGAATTTCTAGGGGTGCTGGGCTGCTTTGCTAGACTACAAAATGTGTCTTGTGTGACTGAAAAGAAGATTACTGAGCCTGTCTTAAACTTGCTCTTGCTTTCATTTTTACCGTCAAAAAAGCTCAGAAATATCTACGAGCTAATCAGTCACAGTTCTTTTGGTCTACACGTGGTATTCCTGTTGTAACCCCGACATGTGGTTACATATGGAGCCTGTAACCCCTTATTGCACAAGTATAAACCCAGCTTTAATGTGTTAGCATCTCTAAGATCCTATTAGAAACCCTTGATTTGTTTTGGGCTCACCTGAATCTGACCACAAAGCAGAATTTAACTCCAACCTCAGATTTTTCACTCAGTGGGAAAACCTCTTTGACTCTCCTCAGCCGGTCGGTTGTGGGCTCCTGGCTGTAAACTTGCTGTTTGCTGCTTAATCATTCAGTAAGGATTAGTGGCACTGTGTGTTTTCTAATTATAGACCTGGACTGTGCACTCTCCTCCTCTGTGGGGTCAAATCTAGCCCACCAGGCCCTCAGCCAGCAGCCTGTTCACAGCTACACTCAACTGCTACTTTCACACATTTATTTCTGTGCCGTTAACTTGCCATCTTTTTATTGTCGTTTTATCACTCCATGCTCTCTTCTCTTTCTTTCCCTCTTTCTCTCTTGTTGAGCTCACAACAAAGACTTTTCATTTGGATAAAATAAAACTCAATGAGGTAGCTGTCAAAATAAATCACTTCTTGTATCAAGGAGGAAACAAGGAATTGCCTGAAAGAAAAGGACACCAATTCTTTTTTCCCCCATACAATCAATCATCCGTCTTTTCACATCTTTTCATTCTTGGGGAACAATAGGTTTGATTAACCCCTCTGGGAAAGCTCATTATCTATTTCCATTACAAAGGTGTTTGTAAGACACTTGGATTTGAAACGCCTGAGCAAAAAAACATAGATCAAAGGAATAGATTGATGCCCATGAGCTCTGAAAGACAATAATAGAAAGATGATGGCTGCCAGTCTCAGTTTAAGCATCTGGCTTAACAGGCCAGATGTGTATCCTGCACTATAGTGTGTTTTGATCATTGTGACTGCTCTGTGTCCAGTCGATGAACTGGATGAACTGGGACGCTTGAAACAGAAATACAGTAATTTTTACTCTGCTGTTGTCTCCTCTGATGCCCACTGACATTAAAATGTTTTATTCTGCCTTTTTTCACTTCGTAGATGAAGAGAGCCGCAACAGTGGGGCTTGAATTATTTATTTATGAGTTTATTTTTATTATCAGACCCTGTTAGCGCCTTTTGGGGGTTCCATTGTTAAGCCGAATCAATTTCACTTCTTCAAGGGACACCTAGGAAATGGTTCAATCCATTTTTAATCAAAGCACCTTATTAAGCAGGAGGTCCAATCAGATTAGTGTGTCTATTTTCCCATCAGTCATTTGACGAGCCCTGTGATGTGAAAACCACATGGTGGTTGTGAAGATAACTGTTCTCTGAAATAACCTCAAAATGATTTATTTACAACATGAAATATGTTATGATGCAAAAGTTTTAATTAACTCTCTGACATTTTGGAATATAAACTTGTTTGCCATCTTAATGTGGACACAGACAGCACACGGTTTTGCTACATTGGCTGTCTGCATACATGGATGCAGTTTTATCTCCTTGTGTCCAGTACAAGAGGTTCTGGTTGCCTTCGTCTTAGTTTAGCCTAGCTTAGCTCAAAGACAGATACCCAATTTACACCTGGCACTAACATGTGATCTTGATACAATATCTGGATAATGACATCCGATCCACGGGCCTGTGCATTTACACCCGTACTATTAAGTTATGCTAATTAGTTAGGCGTGGCTTGGAGATTTCTCAACAAACATGGCGCGTCCCAGGTCAAGTGAAGCAATGCCATGGACAGATGTCACTCATTTCTTGCAAGAGAAGACATAGCTGCTGCTATTTCTTGTAGCTTCTTAAGAATAAGGTCACGCTGTAGGGACTGCTTTTACACCTGAACGCGAGCCTGTGCACCTCCAGATGTGGTCTGGCTTTTCTGATTACAGTGTGTTCTGCATGCATTTACACACACTGACATTAACACACATTTTTCTTATCCAGATAAGATATCCAGATACAGATTGCATGTTAATACCAAAGTCTAACTCCACCAAACATGAAACAACACACTATCCAACAATTCCATAGCTGAAGAGAGTGATTAGTGTGAATGTAATGAACGTATGAGTTTGAAGGCTGGATTGTTTTTGCATGCTTCCGTCACCTATCCCAGCTTACAATGGGCAAGAAGTACTCCCTGGACAGGTCACCAGTCTATCACAGGACTGACATATAAAGAGAGACAACCATTCACCCCTACAGACAATTTACAGTCTTCAATTTAATCTAACCTGCATGTCTTTGGACTGTGGGAGGAAACTGGCGAACCCAGAGGAAACCCACAGAGACACAGGATGAACATGTAAACTCCAGAAAGGCCCCAGCCGGGTTTAAACAAGGTTTTGTACAGATGTTAGCCCTATAGCCAGCATGGTTTCTCCTCCAGTTTCTCTCCTTTTTTTATGTGTTTATGAAGTTACATTTTCATCTCGCTTCACAGCATGTACAGCAAACCTGCTTTTTTCTCCTCCGTGTCTTTCAATTGACTTTGTACATGCTCTCGTACAAACCTTTTTATTTCATCCTCTCACCTAGTTATGCCATCTTTAAAAAGATACATTCTCTTCAACATATCAAAATGGGATTACATGTAGGCTAATCCTTGTTCTTGTACAGGATGACCTCCTTTTTTTGGCTGAATTAGGCTTCTTTACAGAATTAATTACTCTGAGGTTTGGGGCTGAGGAGATTTCTTTGTATTTTCAATATCTGGGTTCTTTTGTGTCCCCCCACACCAACATTAGGGAGCAGGATTGATAGAGAAGGTCTTATTAGTTCTGCTCTCTGTGAGTATTGAAGTGTAAAAACGAAATATAGACACACACACGAATGCACAAAAGAGCCTTAATTGAAAAGTGTGACTAAATCAAACTGAACAGGCTGCATCAATTAGTTAATGGTTAGACTGGTGATTAGATCTTTGGAAATCGTTCTCTTTGTACAGGTGATTGATAGTTGTAGCTGGAGAAATGTTGTTCCCCAAAAGATGACTTGGATGCTTAGATTCTGGCTCATTATAAAACCATCCACACACTCTTTGATGAAGATATCTGCGCTGCAGCCTCCAATTTACAGCTCAGCTTGATCAAACTGCTCATTTACAGAACTAATGAGAAAATGAACAAAAATTACGGAATCATTTGGTTGTTGTATTTCATCAAGAAAAAGAAGCTGCATTTCTTTTTCTGCTGCGGGTGATTATATCACAATTACAACACAACACGGCCCCTTTAGACGCTCGGTGAGGGCGGCGGCTCCCTTTTGGAATTATGAACATTGCATTGGAGGCGTGTTGTGTATCCGGGCGGTAAACAATGCCACCAGTGATCAGACTTGTTTTCATTTTCATCACCAGATTTCCTGGCATAATGCCTGGGTCACGCATCAAGAAGACCGTAACGAGAAATTGTGTTGTGAGACCACATAGCAATTAAAACAGGATACAAGATGTTTTTTTTTTCTAATTACATCACAATGGATTTAATTATAGCTGCATGTTTTGCAAAGGAACAGTGTTGCAAATAGCGTCAGGCTTGATCGTCTGTCTTTTGTTTGCGACAGGATGTTCCCTCGTTCTCTGGACTGTAATCAGCGTACGGAAAAGACACTATGATATGGGAACCAAACACTGGCACCATTAGGGAGATGTAGAGGAGTTTAAGAAATGAAACAAATGATGTGCTGGGGCTTTTTTGTCCGTCTGTGTTTGACTCAAACATGTTACATTCTCAAATGAATAGAAATAATTTACATTTAATGATCTTTTAAATGGTAACTTAATGATCAGTAACCAGAACTGAGCTTTCTCACAGAGGCTGATAGCTCATTCAGAGCGCTCATACTCTTTGTCGTCCACAAAGTTTGGATGCTTCAAATAAAAACATACACCAAGGAAGCTTTTTCTTAAAAGTTGAACCTCTGACACTTCAAAAGCATTGTTCTCTCTGACAGCTTATAGTGCTCCTGCTATCTGAAATCCTTCTCCCCAACACTTCCTCTTCCTCCTTTGCTTTCAGCCTTTGCGAGAACAGCAGGGTCTGACAGCCCCAAGCTGAACAGTATGAAGTTTGTGAAATGGAAATGGCTTTGTGGTTACTCATAAACGTCTGACCGCTCTATCTCTTATGGTGTGTGTGTGTGATACATTGCTTATATGCAGCTACATGTGTCCAGATTGTTAGATGGACTGCGTTTGTCTGAGAATCCATCTCCACTGACAACTGGCGATTTCCTGCTCTGTATGCAAATAACCAAAAACATCACTTCCATAATATTTGTGCACAGACGGCAGAATGTTCCCCCTAGGACAGTGCAGGACGTGAGCCATTGTTATGGTAGACAAATGTTGCCTCGAGTGCCCATTATGTCCTGTTCAGCCTCTATGTTGCGGACGTAAAAATGCCAGAATCAGTATTGCTAAAATATACAGAAGAGTGTCCAATTAAAGAAAAACAAAGCATAATTGATTGTAGAAACATGACAAATGTAGATGCAGATACAGGATACGAGGGGTCACTGAATGGTTATGAAAAAGATCAGATCTCAACCTAGTGTAAGTGAACACGCATGGGAGATATTGGAACGATGTGTGCTCTCCATCACCACCATCAAAACACCAAATGAGGAATTATCTTTTGGAAGAATGGTGTTGGTCCCTCCAGTACAGTTCAAAGACTGAGACAGAGAATCTATGCCAAGGACAGTGAAAGCTGTTCTGTTGAGTTGATGACACACATGTTGGTTTTTCCTTTAATTTGTCACATATCTGTAGGTGCATTGGTACAAAATCGTGCAAGGATATGATAAATCGATTGAGGACGGGCATAACAACATGATCACCTGTCAGAGATTCTGAGGAGAAAGACAAGTGCACATCGCCTCTCACTAGGTTAGGGAAGAAATATTCTTTAACGACTAAAGGCAGGAGGGTGTAGTTTTATCATGGCTTCCACCAGGCACGTTTGTTCGCTCAAGATGCAATTTAGCTACAATTTACCTCTGCTGTTACATGCTGCTACATTTCCTCAGTCATTATCACGTTTCCACTCAAAGCGATGCTCAATGCAATACTGTATCCGTATATATTTGATAGTAAAGACTCACACCTGCAGGCTTGAATCATAGTTGTCAAAAGTTTGTAGTTTGTTCCTTTGCAATAACCAAGAATTCAAGCTGTGGTCAGGATGATGGGAAAAAGTATCCAAACATCCATACAGACTTCCCAGATCTCCAATGTCCATCCAGTATGTTTGATATTTTCATTATACACTGCTTCTGTGCCACACTATTGCTTTCCTTGATACTCTGAAGCCCAGCCAAAAGCTGTAATTATATTTTGCCAAATCAGTCTTTTATATGTACTGAGCATAAAGCTGAACATTGGAGAGGTGGATTATGGTGTCGTGTTGTGAAAAATTGTCACCATTTGTGCAATATAATTACATTTTTGATTGCTGAATATTTCTTTAAGAAGAGGACAAAGGTGGTCCAGTGTGGTGAGGAAATGCATATACTGTAAGTGTTTGTTCACCTGAAACCCAGACCACCCCCAGAACAATTTGGCTGATAAGATTCTCGGAGTGTGTCGACTGCGTTCACAGTTGTATTTTTAGCTGTGTAGAGAGTATTAGATAACATGAGATGAATTTTTATGCCATGTGAACAGGAACAAGATGTGTATCTGTGTCACGGGCCTTGTCAAATTCAGCGGAAAGTGTCAAACTGACAGGCACACAAGATCCAAAGTGATGTTATAAATCTATTTTTCATCAGTGATTGTTTCTCATGTGCGAGCATGACAGCCTGTTATTCTGTTGCTAGCACATCATCCATTGTTCTGAGGACTTTTTTTACTGGTGAAGGTTATTTATTTTATTTAAAATATGTCACCATCAAATTCAAAGTCAATTTTAAACTTTTAAAATTAAAAAAAGGCCAGATTCTGGCCAAATAGTTCTGATCTGCATGTGTTCATGTGTCTGTGAAGATGTGAATGTGTCCTGTATAAGAGATAAGAACTATGCTCAACAAAAGCAATGATAGAAATACGAAGATTGGTATTTTTTTTTTTTTATTGTTTAAAGTGATTTTCATTTGCATCCAATAGTTGTATGAGTTCTGCTGATACAACGCAGTTAGCTGCAGTTTACAGTATATAAGCTCCTCTTGTGACAAGCTCAGCTTCTGCTAATAGAAAGTGAAGAGAAACGGAGGGAAAGTGCAAATGAGCATGCACCAGACCCCCTCTAAGAAAGTAAAATAATGAATAAATGAATGGTTAAAATGTCTGTTCCACGTGTATTTTGTGTTGATATTTTTAATAATGAGCTGTGTTGGTTTGCACAGTGCCTGGGTCAGCATTGTGGTGGAGCTGTGGGTGAATATGACTTGCTGAAAACGGGACGGATGCTTATTATATCACAGATCAGACCAATTAACGCGAAGGTGACAGTGTTTGGATTTCCCCGAGGCGGTGCTGCTGATGCCGCTGACCTGTTGCATCTGTTGTGACGGCAGAGCAGAGACCACTGAGCGTCTGAGGAGACTTGTTAAGAAGCAAAGAGCTACTGCGCTCAAGCTGCTGCATGATCTGCAACCGATTTTTCTCTGGACAGCACAGGGACCTGAACGCATTCACACATACTGTACTTCCTCACAGACATCCACACACTCTGCTGCTGGTGACGGCCTATTCAGTGTCACATAGTGTCTTTATTTTTGACTTTTTCTGAGTAGAATGTGTGTGTAATTGGAGGCTTTTGAAAGCGATTGTTTGACAGATTGTTATGTAACCGTCAACAACAAAATGAACGCTTCTACTAAAATTCCTCATTTTGGAATCACAAAGGCGCTCTCGACAGACTGCGTTTTGTGTGTAGTTGGCAGGTGAGCTTTTATTAAAGTTTTGCAGCCAATCCCCAAGTAGCACAATGGTGGAGAGTGATGAATGCCCACAGCTAAAATCCAATAAGATGGATTTGGTGAGAACAGCAGCGCTCACTCACTCACTCACTCACTCACTCACTCACTCACTTGCACACCATCTTGCTTCCTCTCTCTCTTCCTGTCTCGTCCTCCCTCTACCTCGCTCTATCACACACGCCCAGTCGCTCATCCACCAGCGGGGGTTCCAAATCAGTCGTTAGTTCGTGCCAGATCAATGCTCTGTCATCAACAGGGGAGGCACATTGCTGGTCTTTTTAATGGAATGCCTCCTACCTGGGCCGCCTGTCTTGCCGACTCTGTAGTGGATTCACCGGAGCAGTCGGTGATCAACAGCGACGGACACATTGGCTGTCTGCTGTTGTCTCCATTGTGCGTGACCGTTCAGTGCTGAAAGATTGCAGCCCGCTGTACAGACCACTTTAAAGGCTTTGAGAAACAGCAGCATGAATACAATAACCCGGCACTTAATTACATTCACACAAGATTTGTATTGAATTCCAGTGTTGCTGCCTGGCAGTGAGGGTGAACTGTGCTGACTTACTGCACATTTAAACATGTACCTTATTGTGCTTAGTTTAACTGGAAGAATTATGAAAGCATGAATAAATGAAACCTCTGTTGCCTCTGTAGGGAATTTGACTTGCATTTGGCCTTTGCAACATGCACTTTACGCTAGTAATAGGTCAACATACAGCACAAATTAGAAAAACAACATACTGTAGAAGTCATATACAAAACACTGACTTCAATCCGTAATAAAATGAGAGTCCTGAAACCAAGTCAAGTTAGAGTTTGTTAAGCAGGTAGATGCTGCAGGTGACAAAGGGTATGATACCTATTTTCTTTCCTTCCTGGACGTGATGTATGTCCACCCAGCGGGTAAAAACGTATCTTCAGACAACAAAGGGTCTGATGGATTTGCTTTGATCTTATGAGCAAGCTCATAAATTACTGCATACCCAATTGCCTTTTTTTTCCCAATTTGAGAACTCTGTGCAATTTGTCCTGAGCCAGAAAAACAACAGCATTGCCTGTTGGTACGCTTAAACGACTTGTGTGTAGGTTTTTCTGAGAAGCAACCCCTTGCAGCCACACTAGTAATGACCGACCTCTGTCAGTTGCAAAGGTGGATGTGACATGTACGGTATATGGGGGGGGGGGGGGTTTGGAAATCAATTATCATTTCTTTAGTATCCTCTGTTTTATTATTGGTAGTAGTTTATCTCTGATTTTTAAATGCTCTCTGCATCGTTTTTGCTGTGTCTGGGTTAATGGCCTCTAAATATTGTCTTTGCTTTAGGGTAGGTGTAAATGTTCTGTGGATGGATTTAATTTCTCCACCATTTAACACTAAAACATAGTATATGTCCGCACCTAATGTTTTGTCTAAGGCCAAATGCTGTTGTATCTATACTCTTACAGGTCTTGGGCCTAAGGCTTGGTATGAGTACTTTTTTGGGCGTGACCAAAATGTGTCCTTAGCATCCAGTATCAATAATTGTCAAGTATCTGAAAGTTGTTATTGAATGTCTGATCAGATCTGTAATCTTCTTCATATATTCTTTGATCAGAAAGTTGTTGTATGTACATTTATGTTTAAACAATATTTGAGAAGTTTGACTTCTGTCAAATGAAAAAAGTCAGGTATTGCATTGGCACCAGTCAAAAAATGTCAAATGATTCTCAGCCCTAGTTGGAAGAAGGTAGAATTTCATCAGTGTTGTAACGTACAGATCTTACGTGAAATAAAATTTGGATCAGGGAAATAATAATAATAATAATAATAATAATAATAATAATGTTTATTCAAAACAAAGTGCTTCACAAAGGCAGCAGTAAATAAAACAGACAAGTTATAGGAAAAGAAAAACATTTTTAAAGAAAAAGACACTTAAAAGAAATTTAAAACTCACGTAAAATCAGGAAAGGCTCTCCGATAAAAGTATGTTGTTGAAGGGACTTGAAGGAGATCACTGACTCAGTCGACCTGATTTGAGATGACTATGTTTTAGCTTCCTCTTGTGGAACCATGCATCCTGGCTGCTTGTAGACGTCCTGAGTTGCTCCACTTCCCATTAGCATTCCACAGGGACATCAGGTATGGGTCTCGAAGGTTGTCGTAGCATTTGCTGCACCAGCTGCTCTTCGTTCCCGTAGGTAATGAGAGATTTTCTGCCACTTGTAAGATGTTGAATAATCCATACGATCAACAGCAGGTCCCAACTCCAAATATTGGCATTCATATTGTAATTGAAGCAAAATAAAAATGGAGAAATGCTTAAAAAGATAACAACAAGCAGCAAGCAGAGTGGCCACACTTCATAGACTTGATGACTATGATGAGTAAATCGTTACTGACCCTCTACTCCTGTATTTTGAATGATTGGTGTCTTTGATTCTTCCAGTGTCTACTGTTTTGTTTGACTGTTGTTTAGCTGTTATTTTCATCAAGTACCACTTCCAGAATCAGGCACAATGTCCAATCTAGGTGCACAGTGTCCATATAAATAGCTTTTCTTCACATTAAAAAATCCAAAACTATTGCAAAAAGGGACAATTTATCTGCCAATTGTTTTTCATTCGGCACACTTTATCACAATGTTCCCTGACAGGAAAACAGCTCGCACAGAAACAGCATGTTAAGAGCCAGACAAGTGGTCTGTTTTGTGTCTGGATGACCGAAGCCCTGTGCTCAGTGCCGCCATCCCAGCCGTGTCACTCATAACATAGACACAGCACAGGCACAAAGAGCTCTTTAAACACCAGCCACAAGCTTGTCATCGGGCTGCCTGTGATTGATCACTTTGACACAGTTCAGTAGTGTGTCATTATTGTGAGAGCTCTTGAAAACATGGCTCTTTTTAGATGAACTGTCATTCCTAATAAAATATTACTGTAGACTACTAGATCAGCTGAAGCTCGAGATTGGTGCACAGAAAAGGACACAGAATTTGTATCAGTGCAGTTGTGGCCTTATGGTGTAGCTGTTAAGGTTTTTCTGCTTTTCCACCTTTTTAATATTGCATTCTTCCTGTTGGAATACTAATTCAAACATTTGTTTCATTCTTCCTTGAAATTCAGACTCCTGCGAGAGAAGGCTGGCATTTGCGTTGATCAGTCATGCACCCAGATCATGCCTTCTTCCGTGTTCCCGTGTGTGCCATGGTGTCAATTAAACCTGAGGTCTGCTGTGCTCTAGCGGGCTGACTCTGTCTAATGGGGCTCCTTGCAAAGAGACTATCCATAATAGAATTAATAATGAGACACACTTGCGAAAAGGGCTCAGTTATCATCCCGATCTCATCCGCGGCAAATTCTTGCCGAGCTCTCTCGCTCTCAGAAATAAAACATTAGAAACAACTGGACAAAAATCCCAAGTCTGGCCATAAAACTTAAGAGTTCATGGTGCATTAAATTCCAATGAGTTCCAATCCTACCTGGCGTCCTGGCGATTAAAACTGCTTGTGTGTGTGTTTTGGTAGGGAAGGGGAAGTGTGGTGTTGTAGAGATGCAATTCAGATCTATCAGCGGAGAGAGGAAGGGAGCTGACAAGGAGCAGAAGGGTTTATTAGTGCTCTTCCTTCTGCTCGCTGCCACAGAAATAGCACAGAGAGGATGAGTGATACTGTTATGGAAGAGAGATCTGTACTCTTTCCAGCAACCTGAGAAGAGATGCAAAAATACAGTCATAAATATAAGACATTTTCATAAAATAAATGAAACGTTTTAAAAAGCTGTAGCTGTTCTAAACACCTGATGCCAGGTAGGAGTTTACTGAGTGATGTGATTATATTTCCAGTAGTAGCAACAGTGGTTGGAATAAACGGAGGAGCTGGGCCGTTGTCATGAACAGTAATCGGTGCCATGGCTGAATGGGCAAAGAAAAGAGCATCACCCACAGAAACTCAAAAAACCATCAACAGAAAATACAGAGAAAAAAGCCCAGTCACAGTACTTTAACTCAATAAAAATGCCTCAAGTAAACACGTCAAGCCGAGTCTATGCGAAAGAAAATTTATTTCATATGAATGGTGGCCTTAAACCTTTGACAGTCTGTGCAGTGGATGAAAATCTGTCAAGTAAATGCTCTTTCAGTTATATTTCTTTTTCTAAATGTATCAACAGCCACGTGAACAAAAAGCAGCCTTCTCATTTATTTGAATGAGCACAGCGTGGGGTGCCAACGCAGAGGGCTCCGGCAGAAAAGTTTTGCTGCAACACAACCCAACTTCATCCGGCAAGGCAGTAACTTCAAGAAATAGCTATAATAGTTTGATCATAGTATATAGTAAATATACTGTTTATTGCAACGGCAGTTCTTTGCCTTTTTCTGGAAAAATATGTTTTTCTCTCCTGTACACCAAAAACAGTTGGTGAAAAAGCTGTGATATTGCCTCCAAGCCGCCACAGTACAATGTCACATTCACCTGGACCCGGAAAGCTGTAGGTTTGAATGCATTTAGTTGATTATGTGAAGGGGAAGTAGCTGAACTAGGGGGTTAAGCTCTTAAAGCTACACTATACGTGCCCTTGATCTTTCTCCATACTGAAAAGTGCCCTTCAGAGATTATATTGAGATCAGTTGTTTCATATGTGGTAAGACAGCAAGCGTATTTCTCAAAGTAAGTTGGTATAAGTGTTCAAAATCAGATAAATACTATAATCTATATATATATATATACAGTATATCCAGACATTTATTTATATATTAGAAAATAAACTAGAAACATGATAAATATGTTCTTCTGGCATTGCTGCTGGTATGCACGCACACTGTTTTATTTGATGGCAGTATTTCAAAGATATTGTGATGTTTTCACAACTAACTTGAGGTGACGTTATAGATTTACTGAGCAGTGGGCAGGCTGTGAACAAAGTTGTTGTGGTTCCTGGAGGGGACTGGTAGAACGAGTGATTATACCCTCAGGCTGTGTGTGTCTGTGTCTATGTCAGCATTGTAGGTGTGTGTTACTGTTTGTGATATGGGCGTCCCTTAATGCACTCCTGGCCTCCGTCCAGGGTGAGTGATCAGGGCAGTCTGTGGGATTGAATCCAGCCAGGTCTGCCCAAACACCAGACTCTGCAGCAGGCTGAGGGCTCTTTTCATTGCCCCCCTGTCTGTCCCCGAGCATGACTGCTGCTGATGGGATCATGGCTGTGGATCACTACTGCTAATAACACTCCACACCCCTCCTCTCTCTAATTGGCAAGGGGTATTGCGTGCTTCACACTCACAAACACAGTGCTTAATTGTCATGTTAGAACAGGCGAATACCAATCACTGTGATGATACGGCAGGAATTTTTTTATTGCTTCTTGACGCATTTTTCCGTCTTTTTAAAGATTTTGCTTTATTGTAATGCTGAAACGATAAGTTGATTAATAATTTAAATAATTTATAAAGCAAAAATACCAAGCATTCTCTATTTCCTCCCTCTCAAATGTGAGGATTTGCTGCTTGTCTCTGTTTTATAAAATTGCAAATTAGGTGTTGCACTGTTGGTCAGGCAAAAAAATCAAACAAGAAATCAATTGATAATGAAAATAATCATCAGTTGCAGCCCTACTTGAAGTTTGTTCGAGTTGGAAGTAGAGAGTGACCAGAGATGTCGGGGACTGATAATAACATGTAAACGCTGGACCATAAGGATGATTCTTAAATTTAAAATCCCACATCTACGCACACAAACAAGCTATTTGCAGGCTTGTATGTGTACACATATTCCCAAGATAAAGCTGGATGATAATTTAAAGCACAAATTTTTATGGTAACGATTAAATAAAAAACTGCATGTAACATGAAAGACGCTGTTGTGACAAAATCACAGAATCTTTACGAACTCTGCAGCTCTACAGGGCTTTTTATCCTCTTTTAAGTTCGTATTTTTGATTTGACGGCGCATTTAGGTCTCGGCACTCTCTTCAACTTCGTTTCCAGCAGCTGTTTTTTTTAGAAAACAAGCTCTGATAAACTCACTTTACACTACCTGCCCGGCACCAAACAGCACACAGACAAAGTTAGAGACTAGCTGGTGAAGAAAGATATTTTTCTCAGGACTTGATGGAGACCAAACCAGATCTAAAAGGAGGGCGAATAACATTCAACAGGAATGCAGAAACAACTCCAAATAACTGATGATGTTGCTCTGTGTCTGTTGAATGTGTAAATACCTTATAAATAAGGCCGTAATCTAGTCTATGTGTCAGTCAACTTCTTTTGGACTTCCTCTGTCCTACGCAGCTTTAATGTCACTGTTTATCATGTTTTTTATATAATCATGTTGTGACGAAATTATTATATCATGACTAAATAAATGATACATGAGAAACAAGTTGAATCTGAGTGAAACCTATCACAGCATTAGCTCATAAATATCTGATATTGGTTCACTTATACACTTTATAAACATTTATATAACCACAATGCAAACATTTTACTCACTGTAATGAACATTAATTATTCTTTGAGTATCTGACATACTCAAGGAAATATCATCACATACACTATGGATATCAAGATATGGCTGTAATAATTAATGTGAAACAGTATTAATACAAACACACATCAGCAGCTGCACCTTGATAGTTAGCCTCAGAGCAGTTTTGTGTGGCTCTGTGTTTGTGTTGCGTACTGTACACGCTGCAGCCACACACCATGTATCTGTGAAGCTTTGCTCATCACATCAAGTGATGTGTTTTGATCCCGGCTCTCTTTGAAGTCGGATGTAATAAATTTGCTCATCAATTACACTGTCTGGCTCGGCCTTCTGTGCGCGTTTTGTTTGGAGTCCGCTCCAGTTAATTAGAACAGAACGTGTCGTGTCGTCCTTGAGATAGCAGCTAATAAGTGCGAGCTGTGTGAATGGCTGCCTCATAATGCCTGCTTTGCTCTCCTGGCAGAAAGGAGCAGCATGCAGAATGGAAGGGCAATAAAGTGTGTGTTGCAAATAATGTACTTAATAATGTACTCCGGCTCTCTGTAGGTCATCCGAGCATCGACAGGGCAGCCTAGCAGCTACAAACGAGTCAGTCCCATGTTTCTGCAGAGTTCTCAGACCTCACATAAACACATTACTGTTTGTTGTGTTGATGTGTGAGCCGGTTTAGGATTCCTCAGATGCTTTGTGACATTCCAACTCCTTGATGTTTGTAGTGAAGAGATAGTCTTAATGCCACTATCTTACATTATCAGCTATTATCAGCCCAGCTGCCATCGCCCCTGCTGTGTCTGTAACTCATCACAGAGACGTGTTTAAAGCAGCGTTTAGCAGCCACAAACAACACACACTGAAAGATCTGATCCTGAAGGAGGACAAGAGACCACCAAGGTCCTTGAATGAGATCGAGGATGTCTCAGGCAAAATTAGCTTCAGTGTAATTGCTAGAGATGTAATGATGTGGAATTTCTGGGCCAATAACAATAAGAGATAATCGTCTGTTTGTTGTAGTTTGTACCAATGCAAAAATGTGGCAATGGGCAATAAAGTTCAAGATTTTAAACTGACTGCATTTTTACTGACATTCTTCTTTGTTATTTTCTCTTTTTAACTGCTAACAGGCAGCAATGCAATTAATTTGAAGTCATTTATCTGTCAGTGACTCCACAGTCACAGAGTATCTGCACTCCGCAGCTATTTACGTCCAATAATTACATTAGTACATTATTGGAGGTAATTATGTTGGCAACAGATATAACATGCATCCCTATTAATTTCACTAGTTACTCTGTACAGTATTATACAATTTTAGCGTGTAAGAATGACTACAGGATTTGTTTACTGCATTTTGGTGTCTGTGGTCTGTTGGGCATCAACTAAGGATTATTTTCCTTATCAATTAATTGTTTACTCAATAAAGTGTCATACCATAAGAACTGCAAGCTCCTTAAGGTGTCGTCTTCTGGTAGCTTCTTTGGTCTGAACAACAGGGATTTAGTTAATGTGTAATAAACAGATAAAAGTTGCAAATCCTCACATTGAGGAGGCTGGAACCTACAAATGTTTGGCATTTCTATTTGATAAATGAGTCAAAATGATAAATCAGTGATTAAAGTTCTTGATAAATTCAACTGATCGCTACATTGAACATAAAAATATTGCGCACCGTTGCAGTCTGCCCTGTACACGTCTAATCAGTTCTTATTTTTTATCAAAGAACAGAAGCACATGAGCCTGGATAAAAGCACCCCCCCCCCCAAACCAGCCTTGTCTTTGTGACCTTTGGCTCTCCAATTAACAACCTCCACTCAGAGCATCAGACGCCCCTCTTCTGTGGCTGTGAAGCCAGAAATGTGTTGGACAGACCTTTTGTGTGAGTTGTTACTCATGTCTCTGCCTTTTTGTTTCCTAATAGCCCATCATCTGGGCACTGTCCCTCTGACCTGGCGCCTCTGACACATTGCTCTGCTAAACGACAAGGAAAAGGCCACAACTCTGGAGACTGGGAATGTACAAGAAATTATATCACTACTAAATGCACTGAATGCATTAAAATGTTGTGCTGAATTTAACTGACAAATCTGAAAGTAGTTGTTTGATAGATTTGTTTGTAGTCGATTACCTTTTAACCTTACAGTATGACCTCTAAAAATGAAGCACTACTTGCGACCTCTCTTCACATGTTGCATACTGTTTGGTGGAACTACTCATAACTCCAACTTTCCCTTCTCGGATTCTATCTTTTGAATCATTTTTAGAGGCCGGAGGAGGTAAAAGCATCCAGTTTTTACAAAAGAAAGAAACCAAGATTAGAGAACAATATAAGAAAAACATATAGACATGTGTTTTGTCTTCTTTCCTGTCCTGTAAACCATCTCGTGACACTTCAGGTTTGTCTTGTGACCCATTGGGAAAGAAAATGTCTACAACAATGTTGATGATTTATTAATTGTTTGCCATTAATCAAGCAAGAATGCCAAACATTCCCTGGTGTCAGCTTCTCAAATGTGAGGATTTTTGGCTTTTCTCTGTTTTATATCAGTGTAAACTGAACATGTTTCTGTTTTGGACTGTTAATCAGAAAAAAAAACAAGCAAATTAAAGACTTCACCTTGGGTTCTTTGAACCAGCAATGGACATTTTTCACTTTTTTCCTAAATGTCAGATCAAACAATTAAGACTTTGGGAGAAATATCTATACTCTATATGTTTTAAAAGATGATGGATATAACATCTGGATTTATATTGAGAACTCTGGCCATTAAACATAACTTGAAAAGAAAACAATTGATTTTTTGGGTAAATATTAAAAGATATATTAATAATCAAGATAATCATTGTATAGCTGCTACTGTAAATGTAGCATGTACATTCTCAAAATCAGGAGCACATTTCTTGTAAACTAAGTGTAACGGCTCAGGATTACCATGTTTGGACCCAAAAGCACGACTCAAGAGACCAGGCAGGTAAAGTTAAAAGTTATGTTTTACTGGTGGTCAGAAACAGATGAAAGTCAATACCAGACGGGCAAGGAAGGGTAAGGCAAACATATTCAGTTGAGGTCAGGCAAAGGGGCAGTAGTCCAAAAAGCAGGCAGGCAGAGATGATGGCTGGAGCGCTAAGTTGAAAGCACGTAAGATGATCTGGCAGAAAGTGAATGGGAAGGGGCCGGTATATATACTAATGGGGGAGTGGGAACAGGTGTGCAGGTGGGCGGAGGTGTGCAGGAGGTCAGGTGATGTGAAATGGCAGGAACACAGGGGTTACTGCAGGGCAGGAGGGAGTAGTTAGTATATGGCAAGACCAGAGAGCAGATAGAAAATGTGGAACTGGTTGAAGTTGTAATAATAAGATGAAAAATGCATTAAAATGTACAGGCTGTTGCTTCCAATGAATATCTTAAGACATTATCAACGGTAATTAGACTCACTTTTTAGTAAATGGCAAAATAGCTTTCCTAAATTCCTCATTCACAACAGTGCTGTACAACAGTGGCATTTACAAGGTGTTTCGAAACTACTGTGGGATTGGTTTCCCTGTGAGGCCAACTGCAGCCCGTTCTCTATACTGCATCTGAGCTCAGCCTGTATAGCAGATCTCTAATGTGAAACTGGTGGCCAAAATTGAACAGTCTCTTACTCCCCGAGTTCTCTGAACTAGTTGGGTGAGCTCAAATCAATACTGGCCCAGAGGCTCCCAGGTTCATACAATGAAACAGTATCAGGTAGACACAGAGAGAGAAATGCAGTCGATAATATCACATTATGGTTCCTGTGTGTGTGAACGAGGGTGTGAGACTGTGGTTGACAGTGCCAAGTAAAATCATAATAGAGTTTCTGAGGGCCAGACAGAGTGTGTTATTACAGACTAAGGATATGGAAAGGTATAAAATGGCTGGCTGTTACAGGTGTGTGTTTGAAGTGGGAGACTGTTTATGTGTGTGTGTGTGTGTGTGTAAGGCTAAGGGTTTCCCAGTGTATCTCATGGATCACACATGTAATTGTACACGTGACAGCGTAGATGTGTGCACGTGTCAGATAAGAAAGATAGAGAGATACTGAAGCATCCCCACCCTCTGCAGTCTGCCAGTCAAACCCTTTAATAATACTGCACTCTGATTGACATTTATTGACCATTAATAGCCATCTCCTTGGCCTAAACCCATTATCCTTCAATCAAACTCTTCCCCAATCACTCCTGGTCAAGTCACACTCTTCTCCTGATTGTAACTGTTACTACAAGTGGCATATAATTTGGGTATACTTTTACAAGAGACCATCTTTTCAGTGTGTTTCAGCTGAAGCTCTACAAAAACCAGACCATTTTAATCTTTAGAAAAGAAAAACAGCTGTAATCAGGAGAGGAATTAAGACTGGACATTAAAAACAAACAGTTGTTTGTCAGAGCTGGTGCTGCTTGCTGGATTTTGTTTGAATGTTTTTGTGCAATCTGTTGAAATGTGTCAAGTTGCTGCAACTACTCACGGTTTTGAAAATAACTATGTGTTGTCACTAGGGCCAGTCAGTGATTTGTTAATTTTTAACAGGGGCGGTGGCCCAGTGGGAGCACCCCCCCTGCCCCCACACCACCAACCAACACACACACGAGGCCTAGCCTAATTCTTGATATTATAATTGCAATTATAATTTCGATTAAATAGAACTGCTATTAGGCTAAATACATATTTTGTGTAGGCCTGTTCTTTTACTGGATGCGGACATTAAGAATTTTAAAATGCTTATCCCCCCTCAAATCGCCTACTGACTAGGGCTGTTTCATTTTCAGATTTTCACTCTATGAAAATAATGATGTTTTCATGTGCTTTTAGCATCTAATGTCCGAATTCAAAAGTACATCCTCATGTGTGCTAATGCAGAACAAAAGAAAAACTACACAGGTTGTGAAATATCACTGCTCTTTTTTTTTTTACCAGCAAAATCACTGTCAAGCTGATCTCATTAGTAATGAATCAAATGTTTGATTGATTTGACTTATGATTCATTTTAGTAGTTTGAGGACACTTTTACACTAAAACACCACTGTTAGTCTTCTGCTGACACTCAGAAACCTGTGACTTCAATTACAACTGCTTGAGTAACTTAATGCTATTAACCTAATTTGAGAGAATGAATTATGTAATTTGAGGACATGATTTAGAAAGTCAAGGGCACGAGTTATTAATTTGATGGAACAAATTACTGATTAGTACACACAGATTAATAATTTGAGGGTACAAGTTACACATTTGTGTGCACAAATGCTAAAAAAACATCTACCCCTGATCCCTGCCTCAAGGACTCAATGTCTCTACTTACTCACTCGTTCAGGATCCAAAGTGCTTTAAAAAATGAAAACTTTCTTTGGCATGTACACTACACTACTCTCTGCTAACAATTCCTCAATGCAATAAATTACATAAGCTACAATTACAAAATTACACTTCACCTTGTCAGTGATGACGCAAAATGATGATATTAACAAGTGTTCGAAATCTCAATTTACTGCTCACTGTAGGGAAAACTACGGAGAAGTGAATGAGTGAACGAGGGAGTGATTTTGGACACAGCCATTACATCTGACAAAGGAGCAAACTATGGAAAAAGCAAGGAAGGAGATCTTGAATGGAGATTGTTTTGTCAGCTGCTGTTTACAAAGTCAAGAATGACCTGTCAAGCTCAAAAACTGTGTTGTTTTTGAATGAAAGACAGTTGACATTTTGACTTTTATAATGTGATTCATTTGCAGACAAAAATTCCCCCAGAAAGAAAGAAAATAACTCACTAGAAAGGAATACAGACAGTCAGGTATTATACTGAGCCTGTTTATCCCTCCCACAATCCCACAGATTGCATACAGATACACACATGCTCCGCGAGTAAAATGTGCACACACATCCAGTGTCTTTTTCTCTTCGTCCCTGTGTTTTTTTGTCTCATCTCACATCACATCTCAGTTGACAGTCCCACAGCTATATGAGTATATCAGGTGCCACCCTCCCTCAGGCACCATAATGCCTTGATTCCAGCACAGCCTCTGATTTGATATCGGACATAATCCAGACAGCGCCTGCCAACCTCACCACCTTATCAGCCCTGTCACTCAATGTTGTCTCCACGCACACATGCACGCACACACACACACACACACACACACACACACACACACACACACACACACACACACACACACACTGCTTTCTCCAGCCTGAGGTCAACCCTCCCTCATTCCTAAAGAAGATCCTTTCTCCGGTTGTGCCTGCCTTCTCAAGCATGAGTGAAGCGACTCAATAACAAGAGACGCTTGCCATGACCCCTCCGTCGCCCTTTCTTTCCGAGAAAAGAGAGAGAAAAGAAAAACTTCTATCTCGCCCTGTAACCATCTTCATCGCACATTCCTGCGTCCTTCCCCCAAGTGTGTTGTCTACATGTTCAGCCCCGTTCCCTTGAGACTCTCATGAGGCCCCAGTTGCCCCTGCCCACCCCCCATCGCAGTGCAGGCATTAAAGAGATTGGTGGGGTCGAGCTATTGAGTTGAATTAGGCATGGTCAATGTAGCCTTGGCTGGACTAAACCCCCTGAGGGCAAGAGTGGGAGAGGTTGAATAGGATGGGAATATGGTGGCAATATGCATCTGCAGAGTGGTTGTCGACATTTATCACGATGCTGTAGGCTTGGTTTGATTTGTTAGTTTGATTAAACAGAGACACGTGTAAACACGCGTGCTGTACTGGACATTTTTTTTTCGTGAACTTCTTCACCTGAACAGAAACGACAGTGAGATAAAATGACGAGTGTGAAATGAGCTCTGTTGCATTTTGTTCTGGTTAAAAACCTGCTTGATTTACACTCGGAATTGGAGGCATCGATCTTGTGTTTAGCTCCTTGAGGAAACAGGTGTTATTTCCTTCTGTTGTAATTCATTTTTGTGTGCGCGAGAGAATTCCTGTGAGCTTTTGGATGAGGAAGTATTGGTATTCCTGTGCCATACACGCTAATGATGAGCGTTGGGAGGATCGCAGAAGGTTCTGTAGGAACAACATATTTTTCATGCGCTTAAAGCTCTGGAGGGGCTTAGCTTAAAATCCTGCTAAAAGACGGTTAACAATGATGTCTAATCACTTCTAACGAATCAAAGAAAAAGGGAAAAGATTTCTCCTCCGGGAGATTCGCTGCAGAAATTACCAATTACATTTCTTATCTGCTATCTGTGATGACAGATTTTTCTAAAAGCAACAAACATTGATTTTTTTCCCTACCCGCTGGTCACACTGACTTCCTTCTTTGTCCTGCTCCAAAATGGCATAAAATAGGCAGTTCTTTTATACAGGCTGCATCTACTTCCCAATGGGCCAGAAGCAATTTAATCAGTGTCGTAATAGATTCTGATGAGATTGGGCTCAGGGAGATAGCATTGAGTTGTAATTAGAGGTACTCCCCTTGCAGGCTAGGTTGAAATGAAGAAGCAAACAGTCAGAAAAGGTGCAGTGGACTCTGGAAACTCTTGTTCCATAACTGTCTCGAGAGGGATGGAAGAAAGAAATGAGGGAGCAGAGTGCAAAGCCAATAAGGAGCGATAAGAGAGGGAGTTAAAACTGAGATAGGGGAGAGGGTTTTATGACCGGTGCGAGGAGGATCGACACACCTGCCGAGAGGCCCTGCTGCCCGGTGGAATTTGATGTGCTCTGACAAGGGACACAAAAGCAGTAGTTATGATGACCCCCTGACCGACCTCTTTCCCTGAGTTTTTTTCTTTAGCTGCAGGCGATCAGTAACATTTGGAGCCAAGGCTGTCAGGCAGAACCATCTTCAGACGCCACAGTTTCAGCTAAATGAACGAGTGAAGTGGGAGAAGATTTTTTTAAGGAATGTCCATAAAATGTCCCCGGGAGACTGTTGAGGCCTGTGCCGAAATACACTCAACCTGGTTCCCGCTGCTTGACTACCAACTTGCCGCTCTGTTTCCATAGATACATGCTGGCATTGGCAGGGACTTATGAGAGCCTGTGCTCAGGAAAGGTTGAGATGTACTGGCTGCAGTCTGGATAAAGAGTGGAAATGATTTTTTAAAAAGGAGAGCTTACCTTGTTTATCTAGGTTGAGCCTTCCAAAATTATCTGAGCACCAAAGCACTGTAGTCATTTTTTTATTATAAGCCACTGGGAAAATAAACTGAGTTGTTGTACTGCTTTGGGTTGTTTACAATAAGCTGCACCATGCTGAAGCATCCCGGTGAGATATTAATACAGTACACCTTAACAGGAAATACACTGCCTCTAGCTTTTAAACATTTAGGTCAAATTGTGTGTCTGCTGTAAATTGAAGAGTACACAGCCGGAGGTGAGAGGATACATTTACTCAAATATTGTACTTCATTACAGTTTTTAGGTAGTGCTACTTTATGTTATTGAGTATTTACATTTTGAATTTATTCCCAGACTTTATACTATGCCACTTTTTATCACACAAAATGGTTCTGACAGCTTTAGCTGCTAGTTACATTGCAGATTCAGATTGTACATCCAACTTTAGAAAAGCTGGTAAATGTCATGCATCTCTAATTTGTCAGCTTTTTTGCAAGTGTGAAAAAATACCTTGTTTTAGCTGACTGACAGTGGATTAAGCCATTTTCTCTTTGTTTTAAAAAGTTCTTACAGGTTGCATAATTTCTCAAACTGT